>NW_020769358.1:428879-509303 GCF_900518735.1 Pseudonaja textilis | reverse complement strand
GCTTCGAGCGCTGCCCCCCCCCCCCTCCGATTGCTGCCTTTTCGCTCCGTGCGAAGCTGCATCGTTTCTTTCCTGCCTGGTTTTGTTCTTTGGCCGTTTCCCCCCCACGAACGCCCTCTAACCCAGGGAGATGCTTCCCTGCCTCTCCCAGGTACTTCTTTGTGGCCTCCGGGCCTTTTTAACTTCTCCTGGGTGATAGCCGCCGCTGGGGATTGCCTCGTCATTGCGCCCTCCATTTTGGGCTCCCTGTGGTGTCAGCCATCTTGGGAGTGGCAGGAGTCGCCGCCATCTTGTGTGTGGCCGCATGGCCGGGCGCCATTTTTCAGAGGCCTATAACAGGGTTTTTCTTAATGTTTTATAGGCAGACTCCGGACTGCCTATATCCTTGCCTGTTTGTGCTTAGTTTCTATCAGGCTAACCAGGGTTAGTTGGCTCTGTAGCCCTTCCCCCAGCAGGCAAGTTAGCAGCTCTGCCATCCCCCTTCCCCGGTCCGTCCGGCAGGGGTAGCTGCCTGGCGTTCAACTTTTGGCTAGTTGGCTTCTGGGCTAGGCCCTGCTGTGCAACAGCCTCCTATTTTAAATACAAAAAAATTTTTTTGATCAAAAGGGGGGTGCGAAACGTGCTCTAGGATCCCCGGCCTCTACGTAGGCCGCATCCAAACGTGCAACTGTCCGAGGACCCATGATGGCACTTTACTTTAAAATTTTTGGTTGGTAGCCCCAGGGACGCCTGCCACTGCTCGAGGCCTACCTGCAGGCCGCATTGTGTTTGATTCCTGGGCAGATCCTTGGAATGTCCAAATCCCTGCTGGTACCTTGCAATCCTGCCTTGGTACTCCTCTAGATATAGGAGTCTACTGGCTACACAGTCTCTCCCCAGCAAGGGAGGTAGCAGCTCCGCCATCCCCCTTCCCCGGTCCGCCCGGCAGGGGCGGTTTTTTGGCGTCCATCTTTGGCAATTGGCTTCTGGGCTAGGCCCTACTTCTCAACAACGTGCAAAGCACCTCTGTTGCCCTTGACCTAGGGGGGTGCGAAACGAGTACTGGGTTTCCCGGCCCCTGCTTAGGCTGTGTCCAGCCTTGTTAATCACCTCACGTTAATCAAGAACTTTTCCTCCTTTCTCCTCTCCAGATGGCAGACGACAATGCATCTCGTGGCACTTCCCTGAAGGCCAAGGCTAAGTCTCACCACCTGCGCAAACAAGCACAGGAAACATCCAAAGCCTCTCAAAGGGATGCCCTTAGGCGACACAGGGCCCTTGAAAAGGAGATTGACAGACGCTCTAAGGAGTCAAGCTCTGTGCCTCTGGACCCTTCCAATCCCACTCCCTCTACCTCCACCCATCCTCTCTCCTCCCCTGCTTCTGCCTCTTCATCGCAGCCTGGACAGGCCCCTGAGGCCACCTTCCCCCCCGCTGCTGCAGGTCTGCGCCCGGAGGAGCCTCACCCACCCCCCACGGTGGAAATCCCCGAAAATCTCAAACGAGCGATGGAGCTGGCCATCCGGCACGGGATAGCACAACAGTTTCAGCAGCTGACCGGTCTGGCCCCTAGGCCTGAGGCCCCCGAGGCTCGAGGATCAGCAACTTCGCATGGTCAGGTAGCTCTCCACGGGGACTTGACCCTGCCCTTGGAGATGGAGGAGATGGAAGCCCAGGAACTCGGGGACCCTACCCTCTTTGGGGACGAGGAGGATCTCGAATTGGGGTCTGTCGTAGACAGTGAACTCCTCTTGGGAGCAAGCCCCCCAGAAGGGGACATGTCGGAGGACGAGGGCCTCTCTCCAGGCCAGCCCGCGTTTCTGGGGCTGTTTAAACCACATCTATTTAGGTCCCTCCTGTTCAAGGCCAGGAATACCTCGGGCCTGAACCCTCCCCCCCCACCCAACCCAGCGGCATCGGGGGTTCCTCCCGACTCCATTTTCTCCCAGCCTGTGGTGGAAACCGAAGTGATTCCTGTCCCACCCATATTCTCTGACATGGTCTCAAGGCAGCTAGCCTCCTCGGGGCCTCCTCCCCCTCCCAACGCCCAGGACAAGCGGTTTTTCAATCTTGAACCGCAGTTCTCTACCTTGCTCGATCCCCCCCCTGTGGACGAGCCCGTAGTAGGTCTGGCCTCCCGCTCAACTCCCAGCGAGTCCCTCGAAGCTCTCCAGCCCGAGGACAAACGAGCTGAACTGGCCCTGCGCCGCGCTCATCTCTCTGATGCCTGGGCGGTCAGGGCCTCCACGGCCGCGTCTTTTTTCACCAGAACCTCCATCAAGTGGCTCCAGCAGCTCAAGCAGCACGTCCCCGCAGCTAATCTCAGAGCGCACCAGGATATTGCCAAGATCCTGGCCGCAGCCGAGTTCTCTGCAGACGCCACCTTCCAGGCTGCAAAATTCTCCACCAGGGCCATCTCGTCCCAGGTCACTGCCCGTCGCCTTCTCTGGCTCCGCCACTGGCAGGCGGACGTAAAAAACAAGGCTAAGCTAGCATCAGCCCCCATCTCTGGGGGGAAGCTATTTGGACCGGTTCTCGACCCATTCCTGGCCGAGACCCGCAACAAGCGCAAATATCTCCCTTCTCTTGCTAGGAGGTCTGATTTCAGAGGTTCCTCTCCCTCTTCTCGCCAAGGTTCTTCCCGCTCTTCCTCCTTCCCCAGGTACTACCAATCATCTCCCTACAGGCCTCCCGACCGATCGGAACCAGACAGGTCCGGAGGCACCTCGTCCAGGAAGCCCTCCCGGGGATCCGGGAGAGGTTCGTTCCGTCGTCCCCGATAATGCAGTCACCCCCAGGTGGCTGCCCCCACCCCAAAAAAAAAAAAAAAAAAAAAAAAAAAACAAGAAAGAAAGAAAGAAACAAGTATAAAGACGAGGAGAAGGAGAGCAAGAAAGCCAATCCTCTTCAGGCTTCTCGCCTAGTCTGGCTCCACTCTGACACTTAACTCCTGCAAAATCTCTTTCTCTTCAGCCTTGCCCAAACTGTTGGGGAAGCCTAATCCTCATATCTGCCTTACCTCTCCATACCAAGACTCCCGGTAGACCATACGGCTCCCGGACGCAGGTTCATAGTCTGGAGCACCCTTGTCCTCCTCACCTTGCCCCAGGGCATCTGGCCGGCAACACATTTATCCCCACCCCATGTTAGCTGGGGTTCCTTCTCTGGGCCCCCGGCCCACAGCCTCATAATCCAGATACACGGACCCCTTGCCCTGGTCCTCACTACTACCCTTAGTTCCCTCTGGGGCGGTCCTCGGTCAGTTGGCTCTTGAGCAGGGCCGACCGCCTCGCTCTGGGCGGAACCAAACTTGGTCCCCACTAGCACAGGTCACAGTTTGGGAACTCCTTACGTCTCCCCTCCATCATTCTGACCTGGAGTTCTCTCAGGGGGGTTCCCAACAGGGTCTATCCCATAACACCCTAGGGCGTCCCATTGCCACCCTCGCAACGGTGACCCTCCGGTTATTGAGGGCGCCTCCCCTCACTCTGGCTAGGTCTTTCAGGGGAACTTCCATCCTCGCCTCTGCCCGGGCTCCTCGTACCGGGTCCCTAACAAGGTTTTGGCCGCTCTACCTAGTCTCCTTGCCCCACGGTCTCAGTAAGCATCTGTGGCATCCCCGGCAGGGCTACCTTTAGACAGCCCCGTCTCCTTCATCAGGCCCTCTCGTTGAGGCATTCCAACCTCCGAGGGGTTCTCCTGTTGGGCGTGCCCTCCAGCGGGTCATCAGGGTTCCAGGAGAGGTCCCATTCCAGACGGGAGCCCGCCCGCAGGACTAGCCAAGCTTTGGTATGTCCCAACCTGGACACTCGAGACAGCTCTATGGAAAAGGGGCGTTGGTTCTTACCTGATACGCTTCTTTTCGTAGAGCTGTTGAGAGTGTCCAGCCCCACCCGTAGGCCGTCTGGTGGGAAACCCTGCTGTTCGACCGAGCAAACTAATATTTTTTTCCTGAGTAAGATGAGAACAGGACCTTCCTTCTCGTCTTCGCAAAACTGGGGCGCACCCGGAGGACCATGTGATGGTGAGAGGCGTGCCTGAATCTCAAGCTCAGCCTGTGAGAGCCGAGACTGGAGCTCCTCCCAACCTGGACACTCTCAACAGCTCTACGAAAAGAAGCGTATCAGGTAAGAACCAACGCCCCTTCTGCTTCTTGTAAATATTGCTGTACTTTGTTTTCTGATATTGCCTCTTGATCATATAGTTTCTCATATATTATGTATTATTTTTTTCTTCTCTTCATTTACATAACATAACATGCCATTTTCATTAATTGTGGTATTATTTTGATTCTTTTTCTTTCTTTAATTTATATGCTAGCCACCTCCCTGGTTTATTTGCATTTTCAAAATAGTTCTGTTTAGCTCCTCTAATCTTTAGTGCCAATACTTCTTTTTCTGTTAGTTCAGTTTTGTGTTTAATTATATCCATTTGATTTTTAGTATTTTTATGCTGCGGATATCTTTGTAGATCCTTCTCCAATTTTTTATACTCTTGTTCTAGGGATTGTTGCATTTGTCTCTTTTTAATATTCCTTCTTCTTGTATAGGTTATAATCACCCCTCTGGTATATGCTTTCATAGTATCCCATACATTTTGTAATGAGGTTTCTCCTGCTTTGTTTTCTTTAAGGAAGAAAGCTAACTCTTTTCCCAGGTATTTAATAAATTATTTTTCTTTCAAAATTGAATTATTTAAAGTCCATCTTGATCCTTTCTTCTGTCCCTTCCATTGAATCCTTATTGGGTTGTGGTCAGCCCATCTGTATCAATATTTGCTTCTTGAATATTAGGTATTAAATCTGTTGACATCCAAATCATGTCTATTCTTGACCATGAAAAATGTCTATTTGCTTCTGTAATTATCATTTGGCCACCTACTGCTCCCTCCTCCTGTCTCCTCCCCTCCCTTTGTTCCTTCTCCATTTCCATTTCTGTTTGTATTTTGAGTTCCTCTTCTCTTGCTCTCTCATCTTGTATTCCTCCAAAGTATTCATTGTAGAATAATTCTACACTCTCCACCGAGTCAATTCTGTGTCCTTGTTCTCACCAAATAAATGTCAAACCTTCCGGGATCAGCCATCTGTAGTTAATTTCTTTTTTGATTAACATCTTTGTCAGGAATTGATATTCTCTTCTTAAATCTCTCACTTTTCTTGGTATTTGTTTCAAGGCTATAATGTTTTTTCCTTTGTATTTCAATAAATCATATCTTGCCTTCTGCAGTATCTCTGTTCTTATTGTTTTCTTGGTAAATCTCACATGTACTTCTCTGAGTAGTTTGTTTCTCATCGTATATCTAGTAAATACTCGATATATTTCATCCATTCCATCCATCACTTTTTCTTTAGTCATCTCCAAGGGTTCTGCTAATATTTCTGTCATAATTTCTTTAAGGTTTTCTCCCTTTTCTTCCTTGACATTTTGAAATCTTAAGTAAAAATCGGCCTTTTCCATCTCCCAAAATACTGAATCTTTCCCTTTCTCACTTTCGACCCTTGTCAATCTATTATCTATTTCTCCTACTTTCTTATCTGTTTTGTCACCTCTTTTTTCCATCTTCTGTATTTTTTCTCCATATATCGTTAATACCTGTTGTATATCTCCTTCCATCTTCTCCATCCTTTCCTCCATCTTTTCCATTCTGTCCTCTGTATGCTTCCCTTGATCTTGTATTACTTGAAGCATTGACTTAATTTCTTGCGTAGAGGTTTCCTTTTCTTTTTCTTTCTCCTGCCGCAACATCGTTGTAATAGATTGTTGACCAGCTGGGCTCAGGGATGAGGAAGTAGGAATTGATGATCCAATAGGTATTTTCTTACTCATATCAGATCAAATTGTAATCCATTCGCAAAAGCCCAAAGGGAAATAAAAAACAATCTTCAGGTTCTTCTCTACCGTAATCCAATTTTATCCAATAAAAAAGAGGAAAAAAAGGAGGAAAAAAAGGAAGAAGAAAAAAACAACGATGGAGTTGATGGAATCCAATAGCAGATCCAATAAAAAAAATTGGAGTAAAAATATATAATTCAAAAAACCAGAAGAGAGACCAAAAGAGAAATTCCCCAAAAAAATAAGAGGAAAAAAGGAAATAAAAATACAAATCCATACACTTCTTCATAAAAGAGGAGAGAAAAAGGGAATGCCAAGAGAAAAAAGCACAAACAAATCCAAAAATACCCAATTATATCCACTTGCTAGTCCACTTACTAATCAAACTATCAATGAAGTGAAAAAGAAAGAGAAAAAAATATATAGAAACCAATCCAGATTAATCCGTATTGAGGAACTGGACCAAAAAATAAAAGAAGCCCAGTAAACAGGAGAGAAGAAAATGAATCCAATATGTACTCCAGCAAAAACAGAATAAAAAAAAGAAAGACAAAAAAAAAAAAGAAAGGTACCAGCTGTAATTTATAAATCCATGTCACTAAGTAAAGCAAAATCTCAATGTAACATTCAGTCAGTCCAGAAAGCCAGAGTCAAAGGCATATATCTTGTTCAAGGTCACAGTGTTATTTCTTTCTCTTAATCTTATTCAACTTTCCATTTGTATGCCAGCTATTTAGAGACAACACCTGTTTTCAGTGCTGACTTATTATTTTTCTCCACTTCTCTGTTGTCAAAATGAACTTTACAGTCTGTTGTTTTTAAGAAAAAGATTTTCCCTGTGACCTCCAGATGGCAGTATTGCTTAGCTTTCCTTATAGTTGTTCCTTAGTTACACTGTATCTCTATGCTCTAAGCAGTGAAAGTTAAAAAAAAGAATCAAGAGAAAAAGAAAAAGTACTTCAAATATTTAAACTAAAAAGAGCAGAAAAGGTTTAATTTCTTCTTATTTTTTTATTCAATCCAGTCTAGTTATTTAAACAAAGAAGCAAGACAAAGTAATCCTTTTTCCCCCCAAAGAATAAAAATCCAAATAAATTTGACAGTTCCTTGCCGTTCGCTACTATCTTTAACTTTTCTGTCTTCTATCTTTCTTTAATAATTCTTTTATTTGGCGTACTCCTTTGTTCATTTATTTTTTAAAATAAAAATTTCTCACCCAAACCGACACTCCATCTTCTTTCTTTCTTTTCATCTTCTGTTCCGAGGCTGGAATAGCTTCTTAGCGGCTTGTGAAAAATGGCCACTTCCCACCATTGCCAGACTGTAGAGCTTCCTGAATCTACCAGGGACTTTGCGATGTCCCTGGGATTGACATGATGCACTCCTTCCGCTTACTGTCTCACCAGGATGGTTCGGGTCCACTGGGACCATCTAGCTGCAGGGGTATCAGCGGCTTTCTCAGAGCCCCAAGACAACCATCTTTTTACTGCCGCTCAAGCCCTGCCCTCCCTAAATCTAATGTCTTTTCAAAGGCTCCGAGTTTGGTTTGATGTTGACTATTTCTTTATTTCACAAATTATCTTGTGGTATCCTTGTGAAGTGCAACTGTTGAAGCATTTGTGGATGATCTCAAGTCCTCATTTGTCTGGACAAGTTTCGGAGAGCCAGTCTACTTGCTGGCTCTACTCCACTATGGTCATTGGCTCCATTTTTTATGGAAACATCTTCAATTCACCATTTTTTTCCTCCAGAAATCTCAAATGTGGTCAGTAACTAACCTGACAAATGTGAATGTGATTGTTGTGTGTGTGACTTCAACGTGTATAATTCTTTTTCAATATTATTAGCTCTCCCTCAATTTTCGAGAGTCATTTTCAGATGAAGGTGGAAAAAATGGTAGATTTAGAAAACCAATAAAGAATATTTGTAGCTCACGGTTGAAATGAGTGGTCTTTGGTGCTCTCTGAGCTTGGTTGTTTTCTTCTAGACATTTCATTACCCAAGCTAGGTAACATTAGTGTCAGTGCTGATGAAGATGAAAACTATTATCCTAGTCAAACATTTCTCAAAGATACTACTAACAATATTGATTCTAAATATCTTAGGCAGTACTTTGAGTTTCCATCAGCAATTAATTGTGATCTGTGAACACAATTAATAATAGAGAATACTGTCCAAGAAAGTGAAGTATCTACTTAATGGATTCTAAAATAAGGCAGGCAGGGAGAGGAAATGGTTAGGATTAACCAAAGGTTAATTTCAGCAGCAAGTGAGGAACAACTCTGAAAATACTCTTAGGCAATGGGGAATTGCTGAGCCCTAATGTTATCCTGTGCTATGATATCTTCACAGCTTTCCACATCTCTGGCTTGGCATTTGTATATAAGCAATGTCTTGCTGAATGATGATCATCTTGAAAATGGTGCTTGTTAGATTGATGTTCGGACATTTTCAGTTTTCATTTTGTTTTGTTTATAAGGGTAAACTGAAGAAACTTCCACACTGTAAAAACAACACTGCTCAGCCACTTCCGGTTAAAACCAAGCATGTAAAGAAGAGCAACAGTGAGACTTCTTGTGACAGTTCAGAACATGAAAAACTAGCCTCAAAGCCCAAGCGTGGTGAGTTATTAAAAGAAGCTGACTTCTTACTTTAGATGAAGATCTAGATCAGTACTGAGAGAAACTGCGGTTTGGACAAAAGGTAAGGTATTTTGTGATCTTGGGATGGCTTGCAAAAGTAAGTTACATGAGTATATGTTAATTGTCTTTCTGGCAACGCATATTCCCCTTTAAATACATAAACCAGATTTTATGAAAACGTGGATAAAAAGAATGAAAAGCTAAGGGCCTTTATCTGTTGCTGTACTTAGCTTGTTGTTTTTCCTTAATATTCACTTCTGCTTACTCAGAGGAAGGACCAAAGAATAGCATAACAGTCTAACAATACTTAAAAATCAAGTTTATGTTCTACATTTTTTTCATTTTCTGAAATAATATATTTATAAATATTTGATAAATGTGATCAATTTCATCAGTAGATATAATTTTTCTATTTTCTATTGCTACATTCTATATGTGTGTGTGCATGTGGGTATAATATAGGAATGTACAGAGGTCATTCATCAAATGAATAAAGCATTTATTTATTTAATTTAAATTGCTCTCTATTCACCCATGGAGACTCGAGGTGGTTTACACAATGTAAAACCACATTTAAAATAAAAAATCAAAACAATAAAAACAATAAAAACGAACAAAAAGAATCAAATAAAATTACAATAGAACAAAATTTGGGAAAACAAAAAACAAAACAAAAAATAAAAAGCCAACTCCCACCCCCCTCCCCCATGACAGCAGATCACTCTAGCCATCTGATGGGCTCCATTCCTCTCTGGGTTCCCCAGGCCCGCTGGCAAAACCAGGTCTTCAGTGCCTTTCAGAAGAGTATTAGCGAGGGGGCCATTCTAATCTCTGGAGGAATGATGTTCTAGAGAGATGGAGCCACCATGGAGAAGACCCTTGTTCTGCCTCCTTGCTCTAATGGGTTGGGTGGATGTGACTGGCAAGAGATATTTCCTTAGATAACCCGGACCCAAGCCATGAAGGGCTTTAAAGGTGATAACCAGCAAGTCAGCAGCCAATGCAGCTTCTGCAGGAGAGGTGACACGTGCACACAGGGATCTGCACAAAACCATGTGGGCCACTGCATTTTGCATCAACTGGAGCTTCCGGATGTTCTTCAAAGGCAACCCCATGTAGAGTGTGTTGCAATAATCAAGACAGGAAGTGACTAGGGCATGAGTGACTGTGAGTAGGGACCACTGATCCAGGAAAGGGCATAACTGGTGCACAACCCGCAGTTGCGCAAAGGCCCTCCTGGCCACGACCGCCACCTGCTCTTCAATCAGGAGTTGTGAGTCCAGGAAAAGCCGTAGGTTACACACAAGGTCTGTTTGGGGTAATGCCACCCCATCCAAGACTAAAGGTGGTAATTCTCCCTGAACCAACGAACCCCAAACCCAAACCCATTCGGTCTTGCAAGGGTTTAGTTTTAACACATTGCTCCCCATCCAGCCCCTAACAGCCTCCAGACATTGCGAGAGGGAGGAGACAGCATCACTTAACTCACCATGGGCTGAGACACAGCTGAGTATCATCAGCATATTGGTGATATCTCAGTCCATGGTGATGGATGGTCTCACCCAGTGACTTCATATAAATGTTGAACAGGAGCGGAGAGAGTACTGAGCCCTGCAGAACCCCGTAAAGCAGTGGGCGAGGGTTGGATCTCTCCCCTCCTATCAACACTGACTGAGAGCGGCCACAGGGGAAGGAAGTGAACCAAGACAGCACAAGGCCTCCCACTCCCATCCTCTGAAGCCGTCCCATGGTCAATGGTATCAAAAGCCACGAGAGGTCAAGTAGAGCAACGATGGATGCACTACCACCGTCCCGCTCCCGCCAGAGATCATCCAAAAGTGCGACCAATGCTGTTTCTGTCCCAAATCGAAGCCTGGATCCTGACTGGTAGGGGTCGAGATAATCCGTTTCATCCAGAAACCTCTGGAGCTGCTGCACGACCACCTTCTCAACAACCTTCCCCCAAAAGGGAAGATAGGAGACAGGTCAGAAATTATCCAACCGGGTGGAGTTCCAGTGATGGCTTCTTAAGAAGAGGGCGGACCACAGCCTCCTTAAAGTGCTGGGACACTCTCCCTTCCTGTACAGAAGCTTTAATCAGTTTAGAAGAAAATGGCAAATGATTTGAACATTTAATGCAATTAATGTAGTTAAATCATGTACATATAATGTCTGCAAGACCTAAATTTTGGTTTATCCTATATATGTTTTTGTGTGTGGCTGTTCCTCTCTTCCTTCCTCCCTGCTGTCTGTCACTGCAGGAGAGTACTCTGCTGTGCCACCCCCTTTAGCCACAGAATCAAGGAAAGGCAAAGCACACCTCATTAAAAAGATCTTGAAGAAGAAGGAAAAGAATAATGAGAAAAAAAAGCAAGTGTTCACAAAGAGACCATCAAGTATGTTTCATAAATAACTATATTTATATAAGAAATATAGTCCTCTGGTAGATACATTCTTTTTAATGAAGACATTTTTTTCTTGATTTATAGAAGGAATTTCAAATATAGGAAAGGATGCACTATTCTCCATTAGAGAGAGGGCGACATCTGATCCCTACGATATATGTAAAGAAGAAGAAGAAAGGCTTTTTAGCCTTAGCAGGGTTTTAGGCTCAGGGAAACATTTTCAGACAATACTTGAGCAATCCAATTTGGAATGAGAGAGATCTGATCCAAGAGAGAGAGAGAGATCTGATCCAACCTCAAAGATAACTCTACCAGGGCTGGCAGTGATGTGTGCTCTCTCTCTTACACAGGCACACACACACAGTGGTTAGATCAGATTGCTCTTTCTTCCTTCCACTGCGCAGCGATCGCCGGTCCCCACTTTCTCACTGGCCTGCATCATCCCACATCTCCGTTCTAGAAATGGCAATCCCCTTTTCTGCTGTTTCTCCAAGCGGCATTGTGTTCCTCATTTATTTATTTATTTACAAAAATCATACTGATCAGGAGGAAAACATGTGCTCTGGATTTTGAGACTGAAAAGCAGGGGGGTGGGGGGCCACAATTTTAAAAGCCCTGAAAAAATAGAGCAAGGTTCCTCTGTTTGCCACCTGAGGCGGGTGCTGAGGCCAACCCTCCAGGAAGCGAGCTGCTCCTCCACACAAAGCCTCAAGGGCTTTGCAGAACCATTGCGGAAGGGGAGGCTGGCATTCATCACCCAGCTCCAGGTGGCCTAGTTTTTCCGGAGCTTAATGTACTTCCATATAAAGGAGGAATACAAGGTTGAAGAAGCAGGCCGGCTAGAGCGATGCAGGCTGGTTAGAAAACGGGGACCAACTATTGCTGCGTGGTGGGAGGGAGGAAGGAAAAGAGACAGTGATCCAATCCAATGTGTGTGTGTGTGTGTGTGAGAGAGAGAGAGAGAGGGAGGGAGGGAGTGAAGGAAGGAGAGGGATCCAATACAAACTGTCTGTGTGTGCTTCCTACTCGGTTGTGCCTGAGCAAGCAGAAGTGGGCTGGTGGCCTCGTGGGCTTCTGCTGGACAGGACTGCTAGTGCTGCCATTGGGACATGGATGGGCTGGCTGCAGGGGTCCTGAGGTGCACGGGGTGGGTCATGTGGGGCAGTTCCAACCCCCCTCACGTTGCTTCATGGCTGTGTGCCACTTGGCCTCCTGCTTGGTTAAAATGTTGGGATGTGGGTGGCCTGGCTATATGGGGGTCCTGAGGTGTACGGGTACAGGGCATGTGAGGCAGCTCCACCCACTTTGCCACCTCACTTACCTGACCTCGCGGCAGTGGTGTGGAGTCGGCAGGTCTTAACTAGGACTTATATTAGGTATGGGCAGGGAATCAGGCTAGGTCTTATTTTGGGGGTAAGTCAGTAAAACACTGCATATTATTAGGTTCATAAAAAGGTACTTTGCATTAACAACACATAGTCCCTAAATGTTATAATGAACTTAGCATAAACAGAACAGATAGTTCTTATTCAATCTATAAAAAGTATTTGCAATTATCTCTGCTGAAGACAACTAGGATGCCGTAGTACCTGTAGATGTTGCTGCATGATCCCAGCTTGAAAGAATATCTATGAACTCTTATCTTGGAATTGTCACAGGGAATATAATGAAACCTTTATATTTTTGTCTCTAGCTCAAGGGTCTGTGATTAAAAAAGCATTTGCCCTCAAATCTCTTCCTGTTTCTATCCAAAAAGGAAATACTTCTTTAGGGAGTGATTCAGGTAAATACCCTGTCATATGATCTCTCTATTAGGCAGTTGTATAGCGTTAATAGTTACAAGCAGCCAAATATAAAATGCTGTCAATACCTTGCAACATTTTTGAGGTAAAATTAAATGTGCCAGTATAAATAAAAGCTATGTGTGTTTTATTTAGAGTCTAGCTCTGAAGAAGAAAAGAAAGTTTTGGTCAAATGCTCTGCTAAAGCTTTTTCAGCAAATTGTGCTGCTAAATCAGTTCCATCCAAGAAAGTGAGCAGTTCCTCTGATACCTCAGGTACTGTGGATAACAGGGTAAATCAATTGTTTTCCATTTTAATATCTTGTATTCTTTCATTGTAGAGCAGAAATTTTGTTCAGT
This sequence comes from Pseudonaja textilis, assembly GCF_900518735.1. Next base: position 496,305 of record NW_020769358.1, on the reverse strand, counting down.
CTTCAGTTACTTATAGAAAAAAATCAAACATAAAAAATCTATCATGAATATTTTTCTTACATTGCATGCTTACATTACCAAAATTTAAATTTGAAATATAAGTAAGTAAAAAATGATTATGAATTGTTAAAACAAGTTACAGGCAGAGGTTTGTCCTCCAAGCTTGCTGCTTGACTGTCAGATATTTCATTACCAAACTAGGTAATATCTTCAGTGGGGTTTGGGGTGAAGTTTGTTTACATAGGTCCTGGGTGGTCAGTTTGTCTTGTGACTGGTTGAATCACAAAACTGACTGGGTCACAAGACTGATTCTGGTGACTTCTGACTAGTTGCTGTGAGGCATGGAATTTAACTGGTGAGGAGGTGGTTGATGCTGTTGCCAGTTGGTGGTAGGGATGGTCCATTTCCTTATTGTTTCTTATGCTGGTTCTAAGTCAGTGTGTTTGTTGATGGACCCATTGATAGAATGCCAGGCTTTGAAAAACTCATGTGCCTGATGGGTTTTGGTGTGGCCGATGACTTTGGCTTTATCCCAATCAAACAGGTATTGTTTGTTTTTGGTGTGACTGGTGACCAGGGACTTTGCATCATGCCATTTGACAGCCTACTAGGGTGTTCATGGGTTCTGTTTTTTAACTGTGATCCTGTCTACCCCATGTAGAACTGGTTACAATTGTTGCAACTGATTCTGTATAATGTTGGTGCTGTCTTCCTTCCATGTTCTCTCTTTGACCTTTGTAAGTTTCTGTCTGAATGTAAAACTGGATTTGTGAGCTGTTGTTATTCCTAGGGGTTGCAGTAGCCTGACAGCCATTTCTGATGTGCCTTTGCGCTTTTCTGTGTGGCTTTTTGAGGCTGGTGTTATACATCGCAGTATAAAATTCCTGAGGTAGCCATTGTAGAGAAAAATATTGAAGTATTTGTCCTCTGCTTTTCTTAGGGATTTGGTGCTGCAGTGTGTTCTGGCTCTCTTGAAGAGGTCTGGACACTGCTTCTTTTATGTTCTGTGGGGTGGTTGCTGGAAAAGTTGAGGATTTTATTTTATGTGCATGGATTTCAGGTATACACAAGTTTCACCATTCTTATGATTTCTGAGATCATACATATGCCCATGTCAAGGAAGTTGAGTTTAAGAGTTGTTCATCCTTACCTTCCTTGCTGATGTCAGTAAACATGTTGTTGAGAAGACGATATGTCTTTTCTAGTTTGGATCATTTGAGGGTGATGAATGTAGCAGTTGTAGTCCATGTAGACCCAAAGTTTAGGTTGGATGGTTGGCAGGACAGTGTGTTTGAGTTTTTGCATGACTGCCTCAGCTATGAGGCTGGATATGTATGATTCCAGGGATCTGCCTTGTATCTGCTTGTAGATCTTGCTGTTAAACTTGAAATGTATTGTCAGGCACATCTGTGGATATAGACAGTGTTTTCTGGGTGTGTTTTTGTCTTCTGTGAGCAGGTTGTGGGTGTTTGTTTGGCTAGGTTAATATTAATGGAAGTGAATAATGCAGTAGTATTGAAGGAGATCATTGCTTTGGTGTTTATTTGGATGTTTTTGATTAGTTGAAGGAATTGTTCAGTGTTCATTGGAAAGTGTCGAACCATCAACGAAGTGACAAAGTCTTTTTTGTAGTGCTTTCACTAGTTTGTAGGTTGGTGCTCCAGGGAGTGCTACAATGGGGTGTAGGGGGTTCCTCGGGGAATCCCTGGAACTTTATTTATTTTTTATACTTTGTAAAGTTATTTGCTTTGCTTTTTCCATTGTCATCAGAGTGTTTTACCGTATTTTTCAAAGTATAAGACGTACTTTTTCCACCCCCAAAAGTGGGTAGAAATGTCTGCATCTTATACAGCAAATGTTGCCGAAGCCCCACCCACTCGCTGTTGCCCACCCTTTGGCTCTGCCTCCCAGCAGTTTGCCTCCTTGCAGCAAATAGCCCTGAATGGGCAGAACATGGGGCATGCGGAGGCTGAAAACGGGATGCGGAGACTGAAAATGGGGCGCGCGGAGGCAGTATTAGGCTATGGCAATCCCTGAAGCCTGAAACAGCTGATTGTTGGGAGGCCTATCCAACCAACAATCAGCTGCTGGTGCTCATCAGGATGTGGCTTTTTACTGTTTTCAAGGAGGCAAATTGTTGGGAGACAGAAGCAGATTTTTTTTTCTTGTTTTCCTCCCCAAAAGCTAGGTGCATCTTACACTTCAGAGTTTCTTATACTCCAAAAAATATGTTATATTTTGTTTTGCTATTGTTTTTTATGCTGGTGTCATGCAGTAGGTCTTTGGTTTTGTTGATGTAGCAGTTTTGTCCATTATGATGGTGAGTCTACCTTTGTCTGTTGGCAGGATGGCATCCTTTTTCAATTTTTTAGTGCGTGCCATTCCTCTTCGTTGAGACCTGTTCTGTCTGTTCCTCTGGATTTTGGGGATGATCCTCTGTTTGATGTCTTCCTGCATTTCATGATCGAGGTTGTTGGTTTTTAGTATGGATTCTAGATTAGTAAGAAGTTGACCAGGTGCACATTTTTCTGGTTGAAATTGAGGCCATTTGTGAGTACGGCTTTTTCCTCTTTTGATAATGTTCTGTTGGATAGGTTTTTCATCCATGTGTCAAAGTTGTCATCTTGTGCTGTGGGGTAATCTTGGCAAGTTTCTTTTGCAGAGTGTCATGGTTTGGAGTTTGTTGGATATTTTATTGATGCCATGTTCTAACTTGTTTGTGAGATCTTGTCCGATTGTGGTGAGGCATTTGGTTTTTTGTTTTTTTTTTGGTAATTTTTTTTAACTTTTACTATATAAAGAAAGAGCAACAATTTCAATGTCTGTATAAACAGTTTGTTGTCTGGTTACTTAGTTTGAGCGATAGTCTTCATTATCATAATAATGTTCATTACTAGTGATCAATCATATAACAGTTTTTTCTCAACATAATATTAAGACTTAATTATCCAGAACGTTTTTCAAATGGCAAAAGAGTTAAACATTCAGGACATATGGAGAGAGAGGAACTGGGAGAGGAAACAATATACATACTATTCGAACAGACATGAATCCTGGTCCAGAATAGATATGGTTTGGACATCGATGGAGCTAATCTCAGAAATAAAGGAAGTGGAAATAGACACAAACTCTGGGCAGAACATAATCCTATGAGAATCACCTGGAGAGGGCAAAGAAAAAGCTCAAGATGAACACTTAACCAAACAATTTTATTTACAAATTTAAAAATGTACAATTTCAGAAATACAGAAACAGTAATAACACATAGTTTTTTACTTTTTGTTGTCGAATTTGGTGAATCCTAAAAATCATTATTGGCTAGTACTAGTCACATATTCATACCTTATCACATCCTAAGTACTAAATAATTCACAATATACTCCATTTATTTTCACATTGGATTATAACCACTCTTCTATTACTAATACATTCATGTTTTTTAACAAATAAACACAAAAATATTATAAATAGCTAATACTAATAATAGTAGTAACAAAGAAAAGAAATTTAAAACCTTTAATTGTACTTAATATATTATGAATCGTTGGATATAATTTGTATCTTAGGTTCATTTATATGTTTCCCCTTTTATTGTCTACCCACTTATGCCATTTATTCCATATATGGTAATAATTTGTATCCTCCTTCCCGTTAATCTTAAGTGTAAGTTTCTCCAGTTGGGCACATTCATATCTTTTCTGAATAACAACCTGTATTGGTGGTGCATTTGGGTTTTTCCAATATTGTGCTAGTGAGATAGGTGCTGCAGTTAATAAATGGATGGTCAGATATTTTACTTTAGAGGGGTATTCCCCTTTAATCATTCCCAACAAAATTAGTCCCGGTTTCCACTCCAGCCTACTCTCTATAATTTCTTCTATCCACGTTTTTATTTTTAGCCATTTCTTTATCTCAGGACAAGTCCACCATGAATAAAAGTATGTACCAAATTTCCCTTTACATTTCCAACAGCAAGGATTGGCTGTCAGAAATATTTTTGCCAATCTGGAGGGCACCAGATTCCATCTGTACATCATTTTGTATAAATTCTCCTTGTGCGCTACTGATTTGGTTAGAGTCAAATTTTTCTGCCCGATTTCTTCCAATCCAGATCAATGCTATAACCAAAGTTTTTTCCCAAGCCAACACGGCACCTTTCACAATTTTCTCAGCCATTTCATATTCTAACAAATAATTATATAATTTGAAAATTGAACTTTTCTCAGGATTTAGAAGTATTTTATCCAAATATGTATCTTTTACCTCAATTCCATATTCTTTTACATCTTTATTGTATCTCGATTTTATTTGAAAATATGACCAATTATCAATAGCTATCTTTTGTAATTCTAATTTCTGTTTTGTTTTAATTCTTCCCTCGCTATCTAATATTTGGTAGTATTTAAATGGAACATTGCCTCCATCATTGAAAACCACCTCGGGATTTTAGTGTAATGATTCGTTCTTAGTTCAGTCCAAACTTTGATTAAAGACTTTCGGAATACATATCTTTAACCAAACAATTTTAAAAGATGAAGATTTTATCCAGAAGATCAACAAAGAGTTGGGATTTTTCTTCAAAGAAAATAAAAGAAAGAAGACACATCCATACAAAATATATGGGATACGGCAAAAGCATTTATGAGGGGTATCGCTATATCATTTATGGCTAGGAAAAACAAAAGCAAGAAGCAAAAACTAAAAGATCAGGAAGACGAATATAGGACTTTAGAGGCAGAACTACAAAAGAAGCCACAAAAAAGAAGTCTAAAAGGGCAAATGGACTTAATGAAACCTAAGCTGAACATCCTCGAAGAAGAATTGGCACAGTATATAAAGAAAGCAAATTTTAAAAAATGAGAATGGGAACAAACCAGAGAGGTGGCTAGCATATAAATTGAAGAAACGGGAAGAAAAGAAATGGATTAATAAATTGCAAGACGGGAAATATTTGCTACCAAAATGAAGACAAAAAGAATATAATCCAGGTCTTCTATGAGAAACTAAACAAAGAAAATGAAGGTTACACAGAAGAAAAAACCAAACAGTGTTTAGAAAAGGCTGAACTGCCAACAGTACCAGAAGAAATAAAAGATATGCTCAATGAAGAAATAAGAATGCCAGAATTAATAGAGGCTTTCAAAAAACAAAAGAACAACAAAGTACCGGGTCCGATGGACTGCCAACAGAACTATATAAAGAACTTCAGGATGGTCTAGGCCAAACACTACTGGAGGTTTATAATGCTGTTCTCACAGAAGCAGAGATATCTCCATCAAGGGTGGAGGCCAACCTAGTGTTGATTCCGAAGGAGGATGCAGACTCAATGCTAATTCAAAATTATAGGCCTATTTTACTATTGAACACAGACTACAAAATATTTGCATCTATAATAGCCAAACGTTTGAAAAGATTCCTTAACACATTCAAGACCAAAATTGCTTCCTACCTGAAAGGCAGATAAAGAATAATATGAGAACAGACATATTAGAATACTAGACATATTAGAATACTATGAAACATAACGAGAACAAGTGGCACTGCTTTTCTTAGATGCCTAAAAAGCATTCAATAATGTAAATTAGAAATTTATGTTACAATAATTGAGGTATATGGACTTCAGTGACAAATTTATAAATATGTTCAAGGCAATATATTCAAAACAAGAGGCCAAAGTAATGATGAATGGGGAGGCAACACAAAGTTTTGCAATACAGAAAGGTACAAGACAAGGTTGCCCACTATCTCCACTGCTGTTCATCCTTACGCTGGAAGTATTGACAAGGAACATTTGGAAAGATGAACAAATTAGATTGGAAATCAGAAGAGAAAAGTACAAATTACAAGCCTTTGTGGACGATTTAGTTTTTATTCTAGAGGAGCCCTTACAGTCTGGCATGAAGCTTATAGAGGAACTGGTAGAATACAGATAAGTAGAGGGATTAAAAATAAACAAGGAGAAAACTAGAATTAAGAGGGTTATTTTTATTTCAAAACATCCCTATAAAATTAGAGAAAAGCTTCTTTAAAAATTTGAAACAAACAATATCGAAATTCATATGGCAAGGAAAGAGACTAAGAATCAAATTGAAATTAATGCAAGATGCCAAAGAAAAAAGAAGGTTTGGCCTGCCTGACTGGGAGTTATACTATCAAACTGCAGCACTCACTTGGATAAAAGAATGGATTACATTAAGGAATAAGAGATTACTAATACTGAAAGACCATGATATCCAAGCAGGATGGCACAGTTTCTTTGGTATGAAAAAGGCAAAGTACATAAATACTTCGAGAGACACTACATAAGACAGACACTCTTGGCGGCGTGGAATAAAATTAAACATCATAACTACATTCCAGTCTGGCTTTCTACAATAGAAGCACTAATACACCCAAATCTGATAAACATGTGGAAAATTGTTGTATATAAGAATATATTAAATGAGAAAGGAGAAACCAGATCAAAATTAATAGCACAAGGGGTAAAACTAGAGTGGGGGTCATATTTACAAATACAGTAGAGATACGTACAGGATATGAAAACATGGGGCATTAATTATCAAAATGTTCGTAGGGATTGATGACAAATTGATCAAGTGATATATAAATACCTATTAAACTATAACATGGAGGAAGATATAATATTGAATTGGCTAGATGGCAGAATCTCTGGGAAAAGAATAGAAAATTAACATTGGCCACATCATATAAGGAAAATTTATACAAAATGTTTTATAGGTGGCATCTTCCTCCGGCAAGACTGGCCAAAATGTTCAGAAATCTATCACCGAAATGTTGGAAATGCAAGGATGGACTGGGTACATACTATCATATGTGGTAGGTATGTAACCACGCAAGGAAATATTGGTGACAGATTCAGAAATGGTTAGAGCAAATGGAGAGAGAAATATTTGTGGTTTTAAATCTACATGTTCCTTTATCATTTTTTTCTGTCCAAGTATGTATTTTTGTCCAATATGTTTTTGCTTTTGGGCACATCCACCACATGAGCCCAGAATCTGATTACACTTCCAACATTTAGCTGACATATCTTTGGCTAATCTTGCTGGCGCAAAGTGCCATCTGTAAAATATTTTATATAAATTTTCTTTGTACACAGTAGACATTGTTAATTTATAATTTCAATCACACAACTTTTGCCATTTATCCAATTCTATATAGAATAACCAAAGTTTTTAGCCCACATTATCATAGTTTCTTTTTTACTTGCTCTTCTTCCATTCAAGTGTAAAATTTTTAAATTAATTTCCCATCAGTTCCTGTTAAAATCTGGTCCAATTCTGTTGGTTCTTTATAAAAACCATATAATTTATCATCTTTTTCATATCTTGATTGTATTTTTACCTGTAGCTATCATGCTAAGTTTATCCCTTGACTATTCAGTTCCTGTTTACTTTTCAATTCCCCTTTCTCATTCAAAATATTTTTATATCTTATGATTTTTTCTGTATCAATCACATTTGGATGTATCAATGCTTCCATCGGAGAGAGCCAGACTGGTATTTTCAAATCGTGTTTCTCCTTATTTTTTTCCCATACTGAAAATAGAGCATTTCTAATGTAATGTCGTTGGAATAACTGTGTATGTTATTTTTCCCGTATCATAGAAAGCCGTGCTACCCCAAATCTTGACCCTCCAAAGTTAATAATCGTCTATGCCTCAAGGTTATCTATTCTTTTAGCCACATAATTGCAGATGCCTGGCAATAAAACTCACGATGTGGCAGCCCAAAGCCTTATTTATTCTTAGAGTCTTATAACAATTTCAGACTTTTCTTGCTTTTTTACCTTGCTAAATAAATTTTGTTACTAATCTATTTAATTCCTCAAAATATTACTTTTCCAGCTTTATTGGAATTGTTTGGAACAGGTATAATAATCTCAGCAGAGTATTCATTTTAATGATAGCTATTCTTCCTAGTAGTAATAGTAGCAAGTTTTTCTACTTTTCCAAGTCAAATTTAACTTGCTGTATCAATTTAATGTAATTATCTCCTTTTATAGTTACATATCTTACTGATAGATGATATTTTACTATCTTCTTTCTCTGATATTTTACTTTCTTCACTATCTGAATGTCTTATCTTCTCCATTAACTCTCTTTTCTGTTTATTTGTAAAGTTTTTGACTAAAATTTTAGTTTTCTCTTTGTTTACTTTCAACCCTGCAACTTCTCCAGAGTCATCTATTTTCTTCATTAATTTGGTCCGGTTGTTTGCAGTTCCTCTGTGATAAATACCAGGTCATCTGCAAATGCCTGTAGTTTTTGTATTTTTCTTTTTTTATCTCCATCCCTTTTATTTCTGTATCCTGCCGAATGTCTCTATTTAATACTTCCAATGTCAAAATGAATAGTAAGGGGACCAGTGGACACCCCTGTCTTATGCCTTTTTTAATATTAACATTCTCTGTTATGTCCCCATTTACACTTTTGCAGTCTGGTATATATTGTCTTGATCACAATTAGTAAATTTTTCACCAAATTCCATATATTTTAATTGCTATATCATAAATTGCCAATTTACTTTATCAAATGCTTTCTGTGCAACCATAAAAATCAGAGCCATTTGTTTTTCAGGATGTGCTTCATAATATTCCATTGTATTCAAAATTATTCTCATGTAGTTTTTAATTTGTCTCAGGCAAAAATCTGTTTTGATCTGAGTGTATAAATTCATTCAAGAATCTTTATAATCTTTCAGCTATTATTGACACATAAATTTTATAGTCCACATTTAGAAGTGAGATTAATCTAAAAATTTTAATTTGCAATAAATCTGCATCTTCCTTTGGTATAAGTACTAAATGCTTCCATTCAGGATTTTGGTATCTTAGTTTCTAACAAGACTTCATTATATATATGATGGTCCTAGAGTATCTTGTAATTGTTTGTAAACTTCTGTCGGTCGGCCATCTGGCATTCTATTGTTCTTCTGTCTCTTAATCGCCTCAGTTAATTCAAACATTATCTTTTCATTTAATATAGTTTTTTCTGCTTCAGGTTTTTTGTTCATTGATGGTGTGTTGGTATTTTATTAGGCAGTTGTGTTTGCCAATGCTCATGAATTTAAGCATTTTGCATCCATTTTGGAAGGCCAGGTTCCATGCTTGTGGGTGGTTAATGGGTGCCTACTTTTTGGCACCATTTTCTTGCAGAGGCATTCATGGACAAAGTGTAGTTGTTTGCGGATTGACAATTGTTTATGGCAAAGATCTCCCAGCAGTAAGCAAGTTTAAGTGACTTTTGCCTATGCAGTTTAGAAATTGTAGAGAATATTTGTAGCTCAGGTTGCAGAATTAGGGAGAGGGTTGTCTTCCAAGCTTGCTACCAGTGGGTCCATCAACAAACACATTGACTTAGAACTAGTGCACAAACCAATAAGGAAGCAGACCATCTGAACCAACAACAGAGCCAACTCCCCAGTTGAATTCCACGCCTCACAGCAACCAGTCAAAAGTCACAAGACCAGAACTAGTCTTGTGATTCAATCAGTCTTGTGACTCAGTCTTGTGATTCAATCAGTCATAAGACCAACCAACCACTCAGGACCTGTGTAAGAACAAGTCACTTCACCCCAAACCCTGCTATCTAGTTTGGTAACAAAACTTCCAGGAGCCAAGCAGCAAGCTCAGAAGACACACCTCTGCCTAAACCTACAACCTGACCTACAAATGTTCTCTGCAATTTCTAACAAGCTACTGAATTGCTCTGAAAAAAAATTTACTGTCCTGAAGCCAAAAAAATCAAACACCTGCTTTCCTTCTGAAAGGTAGAATGGGAGGAATTGGCTTTTTAGGTCAGAACATCTATGGTATTTGGGGTGGGGGGGGGGGTTTCATACCCCAATTTTTTAGGAATTAGCCAAAGATGCTTACATTCTTTTAACCACCCTCTTTTCTAGACTCCTTCACTTAAAAAAAAGTATCAAGCACTATGTTTAATTTTCTCTTTGTTCAGAATATTGAGATTGTACTTTTCAAAATATCAGTTTATTGTTCTGAATCTGCACTTTCCTTCATATAAAAAAAACCTTAAATTTAAAAATAGTGAAGATAAGATGCAGTGCAATCAAATTGGTTTTTCTCTTCCTGTTTTTTCTTCCTAGATTTTGATAGTTCTGACAGCATTCCTGAGAAATTTGCAGTTAGGACAGGCATAAATAAAATTAAGAAACCTCTTGGAGTGCTGGCAAAGAAAGTAGAAAGTAGTGTTGAAGATAAGAAAGTTCATAAAATAAAAGACACAAAGGCTGTCAAAACAACACCGAAATCCAGCACCCCTGTCTCTAAACCGAAGACTTCTGAGTCAAGCAGTGAAGAACAGACTCAGCCATCCCAGAAAGCAGCTAACAAACTCTCAGTGGGTAGCAGTTCGATCATTAGCAAGCAAGCCCCAGCTGAGATCAGGACCTCTTCTGAGAGTTCCACCAATGAACAATTTAAAATATCTGATAAAAGAGAAAAAAAGAGAGGACAAAATAACTGCAAAATAGCAAAAAAAGTGTTAAAAACCTCAGCCAACTTTGTGGGCAAAACATCAAAGACTCCAACATCTGAAGTACTGAGCTCAGCAAACAGTAGTAATTCTGATGAAGAGGCTACAAAGGAAGGTTAGTAATTTTTCATGAGGGAAGCATTAAATAGAATGGAGCTAGTTTGGTAATAACACCAAACCAAATATAATAAGGTAAAGAAAAAATGTGATGGAATGTGCACCTGAAGAATCGATGGATAAAAGTTTTATGAATATAGAACTTTCCCTGAGAGAGACATGAAAATCCCAATCTGGATGAAAGGGAAGAGGTTCAGGGTAGCTATACCTACAACCTCTCAAAATAGATATAGTAGGTTACAAGGTTTAGTCTGGCAAGATTCTGCTTGTTAGGAGTAAGTAATTGAAGGATTGCAGTCATTTGGATCTTTGGGCTTGGTTCTGATACCATAATTTAATATGATAGGTGAACATCATTCCTATCTGTCAAGGAAGACTTTTTAGCCACAGCATCATTTTAACCATAGCTTAATCATGCTTTGGCTTAAACAGCATCATGTTATAAACCACACTGGATTATTTTGCTTAGCATGTTGTATGTATCCAGACATTGGGTGAATCAGTTCCTGACAATTACAGATATTTTAAATAACTATTTCATACCTGAATTTATAGCACAAATGAAACACTTTCCTGCCCCATTAGCTGCATATTGAGTAAACTGATACATACTTAGAATGAGATAGTTTTGTGGAAGCTTACTATTCCTGTAAAATGTAACAGGCTTATCAAAAAAAAAGCGGAAAAGGAAAGGTGAACAAGAATTGGAGACACCAGACATCAAGAAGATGAAAGTCAGAAGTCCTCATACATTTCCAAAATCAAAGCAGGTAAGAATTGAGAAAAAGGATTTTATAATTTTATTTATTTTACTTTATTTACTAAACATATTAGTTGTCCACCTTATCACAGGGTAACTCTAAAAAAGCCAAATTTGAATTGTGTTTTACAAGGTTTTTTGAAAGAAGGTAAGATATTATGAAATGGTCATGGGTGGCCTTATATCTCTGGTTCTAATGTTGGAGATTCTAAAAACAATTTCTCAACTAGAAAAGCTCCTAAATTGCCAGTTTGAAGGATTGGTTGGAAATCAGATATATCATAGGTGAGTAATCCTCAAGTTACAATTGCAATTGAATGGGATTGCTGTTGCTAAGCAATGAGGCTGTGAAGCATGACATCATGTGACATCATTTAATGATGCCTTGCAATCTCAGTTGTCACAATCCAGGATGCATCAGTGAAGAGAATCAGGTAATAAATAACAGGGTACTGGGGGAAGGAGGCTCAACACAGGATACATGTAAGTTTGGGGGAGAAGGTGCTTGGATGAACATAGAGTGCATGTGATCACAAGCAGGCCAAGAAAAGAAAGCACTGGGTTGCGTGCATTCTTATATCCAAACACAGAGAAGCTCAGGAAAGAAGGTGTGGAATGAGTGCAATGGCAGGGAGACCCTGGAAAGAGGATAACAGGGTACATGTGTGTAGTAAAGCAGGTACATGAGATGTGTGCATCATGGAAATAGGGTTTGGGGTGCGTGTGTCCATGTATGCAATTGCAAGTTGGTCAGGAAAAGTCTGCTTTGTGTACAAGTGAAGTGGTGAAGGAGAGCACAGTGCATGTGTATAAAGAAAACCACTCAGGCACTTGAACTTTCCTTCCTAGCTTCCCATTAACTTTGCCTTTGCTTGGAGGAAGCTGGCAGGGAAGGGCACATATTGTGGTCATGTGACTATGTGATGCCACAATTGATCATGTGCTAGATTGTTTTGTTCATGTGACCATAGGGATATTGAAGTGACAAGAACTTGGAGGACATGTCCCTTTTGTTTAGCACTTGGAATGATTATATCATAAGGATTATTTGTATTTTTTTCCCTTCTACAGCAATCCAGTCCTTTTCGCAGAATAAGAACAGAAGAAATAGAAATAGATGTGCGAGTAGCTAACAATTCCTTTGATGCCAAGGTAGGGATAGGCATTCTTCATTCAGTAATATTTACAAAATAGAGTCTACCTGGATAACCTATAACTAAATTGCAATATTTGTTATTTATGTATGTACTGTTTCCCCCAAAATAAGACCTATCCCAAAAATAATCTAGTTTGATTTTTACATGAGTGTCCAATATAAGCCCTACCCCCAAATTAAGCCCTAGTTAAGATCCCGCCCACTCCGGGCTGCACAGGGTGGGGTGAGATGCACGGGTAAAAATCAAGCTAGGGTGGGGAATGGGGGGTGGGGGGTGGAGCTGCCCTACTTACCTTTGGATAGTTGCAACCAGTCCTCGCACACCACGACACCTGCCTTGCCTTGCCGCCCCACTTCTTCTGTGGCCACTTTCCGCTGCTTGCATGCTTCGCCCCTGGACTCCATTTCGCTGTCAGAGGCCTTTAGGAAAGGCCTCCACAGCTGATAAAAGAGCTCCAGATTGATGCATTCCTGTTTGATGCAATCCAGCGTTCTTTAATCAGCTGTAGAGGCCTTTCCTGAAGACCTTTGATGATGAAACAAGGTGGGGGGGATGTGCGTCAATCCATGTGCAAGCAGTGGCAAGTGGTCACAGAAGAAGTGGGCTGGCAAGGCAAGGCAAGTGTCATGGTGTGCAAGACCTGGTGATGCGCGTAAGCAGTGGCAAGCGACTGCAGAAGAACTGGGCTAGGAGTGGGCTCCTGCTGGGCGGGGCTGTCAGTGCCACCATCGTGAGGTGAGTCAGTGGAAAACATCCCCTGGTGCCTTTTTTGGTGACAAAAAATATAAGACTGGGTCTTATTTTGGGGGAAACACGGTATGTGTTTATGTGTTTGGTCATTTATGTATTTATTGTGACCTATACTCATACACTCTGGACAGTTTACAAATGCAAAGTGATAAAAACCATTTATGCTTAATGTTTTGTGGCTAATGATCATCAATTGTCTCATCTTTTCCAGAAAGGAGCTATAGATGACTGGGGTAAAAAAGCAAACGATGTTCTGAAGTTTACAAAAGGTAAATCCTTCCGACATGAGAAGACAAAGAAGAAAAGGGGAAGTTATTGTGGTGGCACTATCTCTACACAGATAAACTCCATCAAATTTGAAAGTGACTAACTTTCCGCCACATTGGGAAGAGGATCCCAATTAAATGATGAAATGTCATGGATGACTCTTCTACAACCTGTTGTCTTCATTTCTGATGGGAGATGGTTGCCAGTTTTCTATGTGCTAATGTGACTTTTAATGGAGGTGTGGGATTGAGTCCTTTGGATTTCTCAGAAGTTTCTAATTTTGCATCGTTTTATGTTACAGCACACTTGATAACATGATAAATAAACATACCTTACTTCTAATTCTTACTCTTCCTCTGATGCTCATATATATGGCAGGGATCAAATACATCTTCAATTATGCATATTGTGATCTTAAATTTTAAATTCCTCCTAGAAATAAAACCAACTGTTCTTCATTAATAACAGTTTCTAAACCCAAGTATGTGTCATTAAGCATGGCTCTTGTTTCTGAGAATCACTGCTTTCCGAAACTCATTGTGGTTATAGAGTTCAATAGAGAAAAATCTAAAAGAACTATCAAGTTTTGATTTTTACATTATGTTTGGTGGGCAGAAATTTTATTTAAATATAGACTTATAATATATTTTCATGAGATTTATAAATGATTGTGGTCAACTCAGAATAACATATCTAACACCTATTGTCGGGCCCAAGCAATCAAATCCATTTGTGAAAGGTTCAAGTCAGCTTCTTTATTGCATTCTACCTATATTACAAGAATCTCCCCACTCTGCTTGGGAATGAACAGATAAGGTCCCATGAACTTGGGATACAGTTAGGCTAATGGCTTTTCTGGCTGTATAAGGACTCATGGCTAGCTTCCCACTTGACCCCCTCTTCACCTGGCTGAGAGTTTCCCAATATTTTATGTTTACAAAGGCACATGGATAATGTGACTATACAATGTGATATTAGGCCCTCACGACATGTAAAATACCATGATCATAAAGTTAGTACTATTCATTTACATATGTATGCCTAATTATGCATATATGCGTAATTATGCATAGATGCACAAGCATACATAGATGCATAATACATGCTCTCTTTTTATTCTATTTTCATTTCAAAGAAAGTTAAAATACAAAATTTCAAATGTTTTTTCCTTCAAAAAGCCAAGCAAAGAAGAAAAAAACACAAAACAAGACATTAAAGTGCATTTTAAAAAACTAAAACATACACAAATATTATCCCCCTAGTTGAATGCTGATTAATATATTACAACAATATTAGTTTTTCACCCCTAGCAAAACAGGCCCCAAACTTTTTTAAAACTACTAAATCTATTTGCAAGTTATTAGTCTGTCATCTTTGTACTATGTTAATGACCAAATAGTTAACAAGAAAAACAATAACAAAGCAAACTTATTGTAATCAACTCATAGAAAATTTATTACGACATCTTATCTATCCCCAATGTCCCAAAATATAACAGTGATTTGTCCTGGATTTATTTCTTAATACCATCTCGTATCAGTTGCTGTCTGGTTAAACATAATGTCCAATCTGCAAAGTCAATCAGTCTTCCAAAAAAAAGTCCAAATGCAATTGTTTTACATTTTAATGTGATAAATCTATTCCTCAGTCTCCTTCAATCTTCCTAGGGAAAACCAATTTATCACTTCTCCACTTAGTCACGTTTCAGCTGATGTACAAGAATATAGGATTGAACTTCAGGATGGCATGTGCAATCAACTCAGTTCTGAGTCTGTAAGCTCTAAGTCTGTAGAGTCCATATTTCTTTCAGATCGTATTCCTTTTGTGAGTCTAATTTATTACAGCTAGATGCATCTGAATATTTTCCACAATCATTATCATTTCATCAAACTTCTTTAAAAAGTTTTCAAATACAGAATTCATATTACCAGTCTTTTTTCAAATGTCAGCCATATTTGCTTGTCTGTAATCTGATACATTGTGGCTCTCTGTAACTTGGCAATGATAAATAACAGGAATCTCCATCTAATTTTTTTTTAAAAAAACTCCATTTTGAAAATTAGTGAAATGTAAAAATCCTGTAGTGAGAGACCGACATAGATATAAATGAAATGAAAATTACTTTTTCCTTACAAAAAGCAAAAGTTGTTCAGAACAGCAACATAAATCAAAGGGAACAAGAAAAGAACCAATAAAGTCCAGTAAGGGATTAAAATAAATCAGCATTCAACCGGTCAACTTTTTTTTTTTTGAAAACAATTTTATTAGTTTTTTAACAAACAAACAAACAAAAACATAAAAACATCAGCTCTCTTCGATACTTATATACAAACAGTGTGTCGGTTGGTTCATCAGTTTTGTGCATTCATTTCGTAGTCACAGTTACAATTACATTACATAATAACTCTTATTATCAATCCAAACTTATATATCCTCATATCATTATTGAAAGAAAAAAAAAAGATTTGACTATACTTTTATTCAATCATGCCTTATGAGATAACTATAATTTAAGTAATTTATTCTATAACAAATCATATAATCATACCAATTCTATCTTAAGAAAAAAAAAAAAAAACATTTTATAAATGTAATGTCAAGTAACAAAAGAAAAGGAAGAAGAAAAGTCAATAATATTCCTTATTACCTAACATTCTAAATATTCTATTTTTGTATTTCATCATCCAGCCATTGATAGAAAAGGTCCCAAATTGTATAAAATTGTTTATCTTCTTGCTCTCTAATTTCAAATGTCAATCTACTCATCTCAGCACATTCCAATATTTTCTTAATAACTTCCTCCTGCAATGGAATTTTCTCATTTTTCCAATTTTTTGCAAATACAATCCTAGCCGCAGTTAATACATTGACAATCAGGTACTTCAAATCTTTACTATAAACATCTGGTAAGATTCCCAATAAGAAAAGCTCCGGTTTCAAATCTATATGTCTCTCTGTCATTTTTTCCAACCACATGCGGATTTTAGTCCAGTATTTTCTAGCATCCTCACAAGTCCACCACATATGGTAATATGAACCAGGTATCTGATGACACTTCCAACATTTTTCCGATTTGTTCTTAAACATTCTTGCTATCCTTGTCGGGGGGAAATGCCACCTGTAAAACATCTTATACAAATTTTCTTTATAAGCTGTAGACATCGTCATTTTATAATTTTGCGACCATAATTTCTGCCATTTCTCTAAATCAATCCCATATCCAAAATTCCTCCCCCAAGCAATCATAGTTTCTTTAACTTGTTCTTCCTCTAGCTTAATTCCCAATAAGTAACCATATAGTTTTTTAATCATCTTCTCATCAGTACCTGTCAAGATCTTATCTAAATCAGTCTGTTTATCATAAAATCCCTCTGTTTTGGAATCTTCATCATACCTTGAGTGTATTTGCGCATATGAAAACCAATTCATCTGTATACCTTGTTCCTCTAAGTTTTGTATCGATTTAAGTTCACCCTTTTCATCTAGTAATTCCCCATATCTAACTGTTTGTTCCTTTTTATAAATTATAGGATAAGAAAAAGCTTCTATCGTCGATAACCAAACTGGAATTTTCAAATAACATTGTTTTTTTATCTTCTCCCAGTTTAACCACAAAGACTCCCGTATATAATGTCTTCTAAAATAGCCCTGTGTTTTGGTTCCCTTACACCATAGAAAAGCATGCCAGCCCAACAGCAAGTCATGACCTTCTAATGTCAACAATCTAGTCTTCCTTAATGTTATCCATTCTTTAACCCACATCAAATTTGCAGCTTGATAGTACAACTCCCAGTTAGGCAGGCCAAACCCTCCTCTAGTTCTAGCTTCTTGCAAAAGCTTTAACTTTATCCTCGCTTTCTTACCTTGCCATATATACTTCAACACAATTTTATTTAAGTCCTCAAAATAGTCTTTTCCAAGCCTAATTGGTATTGTTTGAAACAAAAATAAGATTCTGGGTAGAATATTCATCTTGATTGTTGAGATCCTCCCTATTAATGACAATTGTAAGTTTTCCCATTTCTTCAAATCTAGGGCTATCTGTTGTTTAAGTTTAATATAATTATTCTCTTTTAATGTACTACATCTTGGTGTCAAATATATCCCCAAGTACTTAACCTTGTTTGTAACTTGGATTTTCAACAAATCTGCCAATTCTTCTCTTTGTCTTAGTAACATATTCTTTGACAAGATCTTTGTTTTATCTTTATTTATTTTCAGACCGGCCACCTCACCATATGTCTCTATCTTTTCCAACAGCTTCAAGGCTGTTTCTATAGGGTCTTCTAAAATAAAGACTAAGTCATCTGCAAAGGCTTGTAATTTAAATTCTTCCTTTTTAACTTTCATTCCTTTTATAGTTTTATCTTCTCTGATATTTCTATTCAGCACTTCCAGAGTCAATACAAATAACAAGGGAGAAAGGGGACATCCTTGTCTTGTGCCTTTTCTTATGTTAATAGAGTCTGTAAATTCTCCCTCTATCATTACTTTTGCAGTTTGCTCATGATAAATTGCTTCTATTGCTTGGATAAATCTTCTAGCAAAGCCCATCTGTTCCAATAAGAGTAACATAAATCTCCAATTCACATTGTCAAATGCCTTTTGGGCATCTAAAAATATCAAAGCCATTTGCTTTTCAGGATGTGCCTCATAGTATTCCAAAGTGTCCAGAATTACTCTCATATTATCTTTAATTTGTCTCTTTGGTAGAAATCCATTTTGGTCTGGATGGATAAAAATATTCAAATATTTTTTAAGTCTTTCTGCTAATATCGAAGCAAAAATTTTATAGTCTGCATTTAATAAAGAGATCGGTCTATAATTCTTAATTTGCAGTAGATCAGCCTCATCTTTTGGAATAAGTGTAATATAAGCTTCTGACCATGTTTTAGGTATCATCTTCTTTGACATAGCTTCATTCATGACATCTAAAAGTGGAATGCTCAATGATTCTTGTAATATTTTATAGAATTCTGCAGGCAGCCCATCTGGACCTGGTGCTTTCCCATTATTTTGTTTCTTGAGTGCTTGACTTAATTCCATCATTGTTATATTACTTTCTAACATTTCTTCAGTCTCTTTAGATATTTTAGGTAAGTTTGCATTCTGTAAGTACTGTTTAATTTTTCCTCATCAATATTCTCTTTCTTATAAAGTTGTCCATAAAAGTCTCGAATAATTTCCTTTTTTTCTTTATTACCATAACAGACTTGACCTTGATCATCTATTAACTGGGATATTTTCCTCGACTCTTTCTCCTTTCTCAGCTTATATGCTAGCCATCTACCTGGCTTATTTGCATCTTCAAAATAGTTCTGTTTAGCATTCCTAATCTTCTGTGCCAGTTCTTCTTTCTCTATTAAGTCCATTTTATGTTTAGTTATATCCAGTTTCAATTTAATGTCTTTTTTCTGTGGCATTTCCTGTAACTCTTTTTCAAGTCTTTTGTGCTCATCTTCCAGGGCTTTAGTGGCTTGCCTTTTCCTAGCATTCTTTTTTCTTGTATAATCTATTATCAAACCTCTCACATATGCCTTCATTGTGTCCCAAACATTCTGCGCTGAAGTATCTTCTTTTCTATTTTCTTTAAAGAAAAAGGCAAGTTCTTTCTCGAGCCATTGTATAAATTCCTTCTCCTTTAGGATAGTATTATTTAACGTCCATCTCGATCTTTTTTTTTGGCCCTTCCATTTAATTGTCAATGGGTTGTGATCTGCCCAAGTACTTGCTCCAATATTTATTTCTTGAATACTAGATATTAATTCCGTTGAGATCCAGATCATATCTAATCTGGACCATGATAGGTGTCTATTTGAATAAAAAGTATATTGTTTAGTTTTGGCGTTTCTTTCTCTCCATATATCTTTTAAGATTAGTTCGTCTGTCATTTTAAAAAAGGATTTAGGAAGTATCGTTCTATTATGCTTTGCTGTTGTTGCTATATAGTCTAATTTATTGTCCACGATTCCATTAAAATCTCCCATCATAATTATATTAGCATAGTCCAGTCCAGTTATTTTCATATGTAATTTTTTATAAAATTCTTCTTGTTTATCATTCGGGGCATAAATTGCAATCAAAAGTATTTTTATATTATTATCCATCATTTCCACCATTAATATTCTTCCATCTTCATCAATGTGGATCAGTTTTGCGGGGATAGCCTCTTTAATGTATAAGACCACTCCTCTTTTCTTACATTGAGTCAAAGAAGTGAATAGTTTCCCTAATTTTGGCTGCACTAACAATTGTTCATGTTGTTTTTTAATATGTACTTCTTGTAAACAAATTATGTCAAACTTTAATTTCCCTAATTTATGAAAAGTCTTCCTTCTCTTAGCAGCTGAATTCAGTCCGTTTATGTTCATTGTTATCAATTTTTTCTCTTCCATGATGATATTTTATATTTAGACTTGGCGGGTCTCATACATCTTGGTTCACGTTGGTCTTTGCTATCCACCTGTCCACCTACTACGCCTTCTTCTTTTTCCATCTCCATTTGTTCCTCTTGGGATTCAGTTAATAAGACCTCTTTTTCTGCCTCTTCCTCTCTCCTTCCAAAAAAATCTGCGTAGAAGAGTTCTGCTTTCTCAACTGAATCAATTCTATATCTCTGTTCTTGCCATATAAACATCAATCCTTCTGGGATCAGCCATCTGTAATTCACCTCCTTTTTTAATAACGCTTTAGTCAGAAATCGATATTCTCCTCTCATCTCTCTCACTCTTCTAGGTATTTGTTTTAGGACCAGGATTTCTTTACCTTTGAATTTCAACATCTTCTCTCTTGCCGCTTGTAAAATTTGTGTCTTAATAGATTTTTTAGTAAATCTAATGTGGACTTCTCTGGGTAGGTTATTTCTCATCGCATATCTTGTGGAAACTCGGTATATCTCATCTACTCCATCCATCATCTTTTCCTCTGTTGTTTCCAAAGCATCAGCCAAGATTTCTATCATTATCGCAGCCAAGTCTTGCCCTTTTTCTTCCTCTATATTTTGGAATCTAAGATAAAATTCGGACCTCTCCATCTCCCACTTCAACATCCCGCTTTTTTCTTGTTCAATCACCATTAATCTAGTATGAATATTTCCAATCTTCTCCTCTCTTCGTTTACCCTCTTCTTCAACTTTTTGAATTCTCACATCATATTTCACCATCATCTGTTGGATATTTTCCACCTTTTCTTCAGTCTTCCCTGTTCTTTGTTCAATGATATCTATTTTTGTCTTAAGGTCTTGAATTCCTTGCATGATCATCAGTAAAGTTACTTTTTCTTGTTCTTTATCTTGCTTTAACATTACCTGCATTGAACGTTGTCCTCCAGGTGGTGAGGAAGCAGAAGAAGATATGGAAGCACCCGGGGGTATGAATTTCCTACTCATTTTAGGTGGTTCAAAATCTTCAGATTCTTTCAAATTTTAATCCAATCAAAAACGTAGCCAATTATAATCCAAAGTGGAAAAGTCCAGCAGCAAAAAATCCAGTAGTGAGGGAGAGAGAAAAAAAGAAAAAAGAGGGGGAAAAAAGGAAATTCTTCAGGTTCTTCCTGACCCTAATCCAATTATAGATTAATCCAGGATATAAAATAAAAATAAAAAGAAGCGAGCCCAGTAATAATAATAAAAAAAAAGAACAAAGCAAGAGAAGAAAAAAAAAGAAATAGTATCTTCAGGTTCTTCAAACCTTAATCCAATTAGAGAATCCCAATTTAAAAAGAAAAGAAAAGGAGACCAAAATAATCCAGGAGTATAAATAGAAAAAACAAAAATCCCAATAAAAAAGAAGAAAAAATAAAAGTAAAAATAAAAAAAAATCTAAGGCTTCCCCTTGAAAATAAAAAGTAAAAATAAAAACATTGCTAAAATAAGAATTTACAGTAATGCTAGTGGGGTGGGGGGTAGTGGAATTAAAAAAGGAAATTTAAAAGAGAGAAACAACACACTGCACTCTGTTTAATTGTCCAAGGCTTTTGTTATGGCTCACTTCCCTTTCCCACAGGCTTCAAAGTCAAGCCATAAATATTTAATTGTTGATAGAAACCCAGAAAAGCACCTGTAATAATACTGCGCTCTTCCCTCTATCTTATCACAAGAATGTCCTTGAGAAGGAGCCTTTCATACTTTTCTCCACTTCAAGTAAAACTTCAAGCCTCTAGTTGGCAGTGTTACAAAGTTTCTTAGTTCTCACTTTCCCCCCTCCTCTCACAAAGAGATAGTTAAAGTTCAAAAAAAAGAACGAGATATATACATATATATATACAAAAAGAGAAATAACCAAAGGGAGCCTCTAGCCTAGAAAAAAGTTAAAAAGAAAAAAAAGAGATCCAAGGGAGAATGAAATATATGCAAAAAGAAAAAAAAAGACCAGTCCGGTTATCTACTAAGTAGCAATAAAGCCCGGTAACAAAAAAAAAATAAAAGTAAAAGTAAAACCTCGCTTTGACGTCTCCCTTAAAAAAACGCCGCCAATTCAGTTTTGTCAAAAATCACACAGATTTCTTCTAACAGTCAAAGTGTCCTTTCAAACTGCGAAATATTTTTTAAAAAAGCAGTTTCTCACCCAGCCGACACACTTTCTCTTTCAGCCTCTTCCTTTCCGGAGCTGCCCCGACTTCAGCAGCATGGGGGCTGCCTCTTCGCCGCCAGCAAAAGGGACTTGTCCTGGGTCATCCAGGGACTTTGCGGTGTCCCTGGGATCCACAGGGTATACCCCTCACAATAACCGTCCCTACGGGACGGTTTAGGTCCGTTTGGACCGGCCAGGGGCGAAGATATCGGCTGCAATCGTAGAGCTCGATTGCAAGCCGTATCGTCTCGGCGCTAGCTCCTCCCATCTCCCTCAACTTTTAAAGATAAAAAGCAAAGTGAAACAAAAGCTTCAAAAAGTGAAAAACCAGGCATTCTTAAGAAATCAAATTTGGATGGTGGTGACTTTCTGATAGCTCCCAGACAGAATTTTTAAGATTTGTCTTCCTAGGTTGAGTCCATGGCCATCTGAAAGCGGTCTTGGGTCATTCATTTCTTAATGCTCCCATTTAAATCCAGGGAGCAAAATCAGCAGATTGTCAGTAGGAAAAGGAAAAGCCATCTTGAGCTTTTCACATGTTCACACTTTCTTATCCATACAAATCCACTTCCTCTACTGATCTCATGAAAGTGATACTTAAGAATACAAGAAGGAGGTTAAAGAAAGGAAATGATGGGAAGGGGAGGAAGAATCTAGCCTACTCCATTTGTTTACCCAATATTTGCCTGAAACAATGAGCCAAGGGGGTCATGGGTTGTTTAGTATTTTATAAAATTGTCAAATTTCAATTCCACGGGCATGGATTTTGGCCACATTCTGTTAGTCCATTTGAGGCAATTTGGCTCAGAAATTGTTGATATGCACCATATCCAGTTAAAGATAACTGGAACATATGTATGCACGCCAGAGAATAAAAATGATTTTTTTTTCTATTCCATATTGGTAACACTTCAGAATGTTACATACGGAAATGGGAGTATTACACTCCCATATCAGTTCATCACTGATTATATTAATCTAGGATTATATTTGCATTCTAAGAGATTAGGATTTAGTAAATGAAGCTGGAGAACCATTTTCTCTCACTGTAAAAGAGAAATCCTGGTGTTCATGTTGCTTCTAACAACAATGCAATATAAAAGTTATACTTTACTCACGGTCTATTCTCAGATCTGTCTATTCAAAACTTCAAGAACCAAAATAAACAACATAGAGGATAAATTTGTTTTATCTCCTTCTGGATGTAACATGATTTAGTCACGTCACCATTAACCATAATTTGGGCCTTTTGAGATCTATGTATTGACAGGATAACTTGAATAAAATTCTGGTCAGATACTTTAAGCAGAAATTGCTGGTTCAAATTGTCAAAAGCTTTCTCAGCATCCAAGGAAATCAGTGTGGTTTGTTTTTCATTATGTTGTTATGGATATCCTATTACATCAAGCACAGTCCTCACATTATGTGGCACTTGCTGAATCTACCAAGCCTGGAATCTCCTTGAAAGATAAGGAAAATGTTTCAGGTTTTCCAGCTATGGTGAACACTGCAGAATTCTCCACTGTGTGCACCAAAGATAGCCAGCTTGGAAATACCTTGGTATCCAGCAAGAAGCTAAGCTAATCAGTGTATAAGATCTTCAGATGCAGAGCAAGTATGCTAGATACATGTGAAATGTATCTCAGGAATATCTAAGGAATCTTGATGGTGGGTCCCATCATAGATAAGCTGGCAGCACTGCCAATTTGGTTGCCTTTCACATTGTGAGGAAGGCAACTCAGTAATACCACTTCTCTACCTGTCAAGTTCTAGACTGATTGTTTCATTATTTAAATAAAAGAATGTTAGAAAAGTTTACAGAATGTAATATTTAGTGTTAGTATTTATATTTTTATTAAGGCTTTAAAATTAGATGTAGAATAGAAATTGGATAATATGCATTCCAAGAATAACTTATCCTTAGATCGGGTGTGTCCAATCCATGGCTCATGGGCCATAAGTGGCCCTGGACAGCTAATAATATGGGCCTAAAATATTGTAAACTTTTAACAGTTTATAGGTGGCCAAAGACAATTCCCCTTCACTCAGTGCGGCCAAGGCAAGCCAAAAGATTGGACACTTATGCCTTAGACTGAAGCAGCAGTCCCCAATCTTTCCAGCTTGGCCCAGTGGGGGAGGGGGATGAGTGGCAGGCACATGCACAGATCCATTGGTGTGAGTAGCGGGCGGGTGTGCCCTACATTCATGCAAGGAGAGTTTCACATCTGAGCATACAAGGAGTGAACTTCTCACACAAGGGGACAGTCATGTGCAAGTGCACATGCCCCTCGCTTGCATGGCTCGGTTTCAAACAGGCTGCGGCCTGGTAGTGGGCCAAGGCTTGGGGGTTGGGTACCTCTGGATTAAAAGTACTGTTTGCTTAAGGATTGGAAGCCACAGCAAGGAAGGACATCACATATATGGAAAACAGATGGAAAATGGGTGAGCAGGAATTGTGAGCCGTGTTGTATAAAAGGGACTGATTTGAATGCTGTCACAGGAGTAGTTAACAGCTTGCTGTCATTCTCTTGGGTAAATAAAAAACTGTACCTTGAAAGCCAGAACCTGTTTCTTTGAGAAACAAACTTGGGAAGGAATAACAATTCTAACAAACACATTATCACTCACAGAATCATCTATTGGGATGTCTTCTACCTGAGTAATTGTCACAGATGCCTATGCAATCCAGAAACATTAAAGCACAATGCAGAAAGAGAAACTGGCTTAGATATAATCTCAAGAAGCATACCAATTTGATGTGGTTTATCTGGACTGGGCTGCTTTTATTTGGTGTATGCATTCATATGAATATCTTACTAAAACAGTGCATTGAACAATGGGCATATTTGCAGAAAAATGCATATACTCATAGGCATGACCTAAGTAGGGCAGGGCCCAAACTATTGTTGCAACAACTTTATTGGCACCAAGGAAGTTTCAAGAAGTTTGCCAACCTGATTTCAACCAGACCAAAAAGAAAAGCAAACTAGATTGGGTCAAGTGGCACTGAATTCTGCACACAGATTTTTCCAAAGTTGTTGGGGCCAGGTTGCTACTGATATATACCCCAATCTGGTATAATCTGGTCTTTGGACTTGATGCTTCCTAGAAAGGGGAAATCAGGACATAAAGCCTTTAAGATATGCTTCCCAAGCTATTCATCCTTCTCAAGAATACCAAGAAAGATTCCCAAGAGGCAGGCTTCCTGCTATCTGCTGTTGCTTCCTGCTCTTCTACTGAAGTTATTTTGTTCAGAACTCAGGTTTTTTTTAATCTTACAGCATAGGCACAAATCAAGTGTCTGCTAAGCTTTCTGTTGATTACTGTATGCTTCTGATGCTTCCTATCTCTTCAGCACCTCCTTCCGTACTGTAGTTTGCTGTACAAGTTGGGGACCAATACCCATTATCTGGAAAACTACCATTGACCTCTGAGGGTTGTGGGACCAGTTTGCATGGTCTGCCTCTGATAACTAATGGATCCTACAGCTTTATAGAAAGTACTTGAGGAGTTTGCCAGTTCTCTGTATCTGGAAATGAATCAGATGCCAGTCTCTAACCATTTCCTTGGTTTACTGAAAAATGAAGAGAAAGTAATTTTAAAAAAAAATCAGTTTGAACCAATTCACAAGCAGACCAAAGTGTTTTTGCACAGAAAAGGCAAAATAATTAGTATTCCAATAATAACTCTATAGGGGTGTGAAACATACAGGTGAAACTTGAAAAATTAGAATATTGTGCAGTTCATTTATTTCAGTAATGCAACTTAAAAGATGAACCTAATATATGAGATAGACTCATTACATGCAGAGCAAGATAGTTCAAGCTGTGATTTGTCATAATTGTGATGATTATGGCTTACAGCTCATGAAAACCCCAAATCCACAATCTCAGAAAATTAGAATATTATATGCAATCAATAAAACAAGGATTGTACATAGAACAGTATCGGACCTCTGAAAAGCATAAGCATGCAGATGTACTCAGTACTTGGTTTGGGCCCCTTTTGCAGCAATTACTGCCTCAATGCGGCGTGGCATGGAAGCTATCAGCCTGAGGCACTGCTGAGGTGTCATGGAAGACCAGGATGCTTCAACAGCGGCCTTCAGCTCTTCTGCATTGTTTGGTCTCATGTCTCATCTTTCTCTTGGCAATGCCCCCTAGATTCTCTATGGGGTTCAGGTCAGGTGAGTTTGCTGGCCAGTCAAGCACAGTAATCCCACGGTCATTGAACCAAGTTTTGGTGCTTTTGGCTGTGTGGGCAAGTGCCAAGTCCTGGAAAATGAAGTCAGCATCCCCATAAAGCTCGTCTTCAGAAGGCAGCATGAAGTGCTCCAAAATCTCCTGGTAGACGGCTGCGTTGACCCTGGACTTAATGAAGCACAGTGGACCAACACCAGCAGATGACATGGCTCCCCAAATCAACAGACTGTGGAAACTTCACACTGGACTTCAAGTATCTTGCAGTGTGTGCCTCTCCATTCTTCCTCCAGGCTCTGGGTCCTTGGTTTCCAAATGAGATTCAAAAGTTGCTCTCAACAGAAAAGAGGACTTTGGACCACTGAGCAACAGATCAGTTCTGTTTTTCTTTAGCCCAAGTAAGATGCTTCTGACGTTTGTTTTTCAGGAGCAGCTTGACAACAGGAATATGACATTTGAAGCCCATGTCCAGGATCCGTCTGTGTGTGGTGGCTCTTGATGCACTGACTCCAGCCTCAGTCCACTCCTTGTGAAAGTCCCCAACACTTTTGAATGGCCTTTTCCTGACCATCCTCTCCAGGCTGTGGTCATCCCTGCTGCTTGTGCACCTTTTTCTTCCACATTTTTCCCTTCCACATAACTTTCTATTCATGTACACTTTGGGAACATCCAACTTCTTTTGCAATTACCTTTTGAGGCTTTCCCTCCTTATGGAGGGTGTCAGTGATGGTTTTCTGCACAACTGTCAGGTCAGCAGTCTTTCCCATGATTGTGATTCCTACTGAACGAAGCTGAGAGACCATTTAAAGGCTTCGGAACCCTTTGCAGGTGTTATGGCTTAATTAGCTGTTTAGAGTGGGATACTTTGATCCTAGAATATTGAACTTTTTTCACAATATTCTAATTTTCTGAGATTGTGGATTTGGGGTTTTTATGAGCTGTAAGCCATAATCATCTCAATTATGATAAATCACGGCTTGAACTATCTTGCTTTGCATGTCTCTCTAGAGTCTATCTCATATATTAGATTCACCTTTTAAGTTGCATTACTGAAATAAATGAACTTTTGCACGATATTCTAATTTTTCGAGTTTCACCTGTAATACAGTCCAAATAATTTCATTAAAATCTCTGAGATGGGTAGCTATACAGCTCTGTGATTGGGCAGCTATTATATAAGTAAATATCAAGATTGTGAATGACTGGATAGTACCATCAGCAAATATATTTGTTTCACTAATCTCTAGGCTCAGAAAAGGGGGTAAGTATAAAAACAATGTATCTTTTCATAAGCGAAAAGGTGATTATAAAAGGGGAATTGCTCCTTTCCTGGAAAAATCTTCCTTGATATTTTATTGATACTTTGTCCCAAAACAATCTGAGGAAGTTTGGGCAAAGAGACAGCACTGTCCCACAGTCATTTGAGCCTGGTCCTATCCCAAATACTCTCAACACACCACAAGGACTTTTTGGGGGGGTAGAAGATTCTTGGGAGTTTTAAAATGAGCATTAATTGTAGGTTTTTTTTATGATTTCCATCTCTGAAGAACCTTTTAATTTGTAAGGGTGAAGAAATCCCAATCAGACAGCAATTTAAATTTATCTTTATTTTAAAATATGTCAAATGACCTCTGCTCATTGCGCATATGTTTATACACAGACACAAGCACACACAGAAATATACACACAGAATCATACACAATCCAACAGATAAAAAGAAACAGATATTTTTAAAGCATGTATACTTTTTAAAGAAAACTATTGAGGCAAATTTTAAAATGTAGCCTGCCCTGTTAGTAGCACTCAATTTATTAGCATGAAAACATAATTTTTAAAGAAAAATTATAATTTATAAATTACAGTCTTTTAGGATCACCCATTTTGAGTAGTTTAACGGGATGTTGGAGTAGCAAAAAACCCAACCTAAGCATGAAAAATTACTTTGATAATACCCACACACTTTGTCACTTAAAATAAGTTACAATAAGGTCAAGTAAAAAGAAACTACAGTAGATGAGCATGACTTTCTTCACCTCTTCCAACTATACATTCATACTACAGTAGGCTGTGGTTTTGTTGGTCATGGTTAGCATCTATGGATTTTATAATGGATTTTGTACATTTCTGAGCTCTAAAATGTTCAGGAATTCTGGTGGACAAATTTGGGAAGTGATAAAGTGATGTTCTTAAAGTTCCTTCTATACCTGCTGGCTTGTGACAGATTATTGCAGAAACATTAGTATGATTCAGAGGCACATGTACTACTTTTGTAAGCTCAATGAAAAAAACAATGAAAAAATGGATCATCCTGCAAACTAATAATTGGAAGATGTTGCCTGGATATAGTCTATCAGAGAATCCATTTGTGTAATTCAATGGATTACATCTATTCAGTTGCAGACCTAATTTTTCTAGAAGTTAGGAATTGTTGCATACAAATAGTGCTTGTTGCTTATGCAATAATCACATGTGCATGAGATGCTCGGGGCATTTTTCTTGTTTATCTTTGGGAACTTAAGTCATTGCAAACTGTGTGTGTTTATAATAGCAATGGTACTTAGTCTTATACTTCAACAACATTTTCTAAGTAGTCAGTTTTACTGACCTTGGAAGAATGGAAGACTGAATCAACCATGAGCCAGTCAGGATCGAACTCCTGGCAGTGTGCAGCTTGTAATATTGCATCCTAACCACTGCACCATAACTGCTTGGTAGACAATGAAATTGCATGGGGAAATTAAATATAGTTGACATACCTATTGGTTTTATACATTTAAATAAGTATCCTGTAGAACTATTATATCATGAAATGGTTTTGTTTCAAGTCTGATTACTTGTCTATTTTCTCCAAATAGCAGTGCTCTTTTGATAACAAATTGACAGCTTCTATTTCAGTCATGATACCCAGAGATACCTAGGAGCACATCTATGTTTCTTTGTCCTAGATCTTCCATATAACTCATGGCATGTCTGCACATAAATTTCCTTCCCATGCTATGAAATTACTTTTGGCAACTTTTTGTTATGATATGCTATTTTTTTAAAGGAAAACAAAAGTTTTACCCAGGGCATTTCATGACAAACTTTTATGAAATATACATACAGAAAATCCAAACCTGGTATTTCAAGTACAGAATCTAGACTTCCTTATGTAAGCAGGAGTCATATGTATAAAGCATAAATTGCAGTAATAAATTATGAGCAATGTCAATGATTTCCCTGGGTATGCTGTTATCACCGGGTAAGAATTCAAACCTTGGCAAAAAGTTCCTCTGCCTCAAATGAACGTTCAGTGAGTAAAAATATATACTTTACAAAAATGATAGTAAAAGATTTGTAACAGTATTATAAATACATCTTTCTGGAATTCATCTGCAGGGGAAACTTTGTTCTGCTAATAGTTCATAATTAGCAGTGGAGGTTCTCATACTGACCTATCCACACCATACTGACATGGGCTCAGGCTGGAGGCTGCCGTCTGCACTCCTGGATAGGTGAAATTTGCATGCTGTTTTGCCTTCAATCGCAAGCTAGCCAGGCTTGAGTTACAAGTATCCCTATACATGTAAGGATTGGCTGTGGATGCATAGGGACAGGTACTGGATGGAACTGCAGAGTTAAGACCAGGGCTGTTAAGATTGTTAAGGTTTGGGCCTGGCACACCAGTCACTGTTGAAGGAACCATTGAGGAGGGTACAGACATAGATCCTATTGAACTGGATGTTGAAAACATGGGCTGGGAAGAAAGAGCATTGACATTCATGGAGTTGAAGAATGGGAAGCTTTTTGTTGATAGAGTGCTGGCAGTAAGTCCTTTGGTAGCCCAGTTATTATAGGAATAACTACTATACATCTCATCATAAGGTTGAATCAGTCCATTGAACTGAGCTCCAAAACTATTCTTACAAAGTTCTGCCTGTTGATTTCTTTCCCGCTTCCTCCATTTGGCTCTGCGGTTTTTAAACCATACCTGTAAAAAAGGAGGTATCGTTCTCATTATAATGTTATACAAGGCAACATGTTTGCTTTAAATATTTTTGGCCTTAAATGCAAAGAACAAAATAGATGTCAAGATAAGTAGATATTTTGCCTGAAAAGAACATTCTCTGACCTAGTCTAGAAGAATTGGTGCTATTCATAAAAGGAGACTACACTGCAGATTTCTACATATTTTATGAAAGTAAGCAATCAAAAAGCAGACAGATCTACATGTTCCTTGCATGATTGTATTTCATTTGTTATCTATTTTTCAGATTACTGCCATGGCATCCATGAGTATGGATCTGCTGTACCCATTCTGACTTTCCAAACTCCAAGCTCCTCCTCTATTAATTATCACTACTCTAAGGATTATTCAGATCACAATCTATATTTCTTCATCACACATGGTTCCCATTAGTAATCAGAAGCAGTTAGGTGAAAGTTTGTTGGGGCCATCTGATTAGGGTAATAAAGAGCTTGAAGTATAAGACTGCTGCAAAAAGAAAAGAAAAAAGTTCCGTGTTGGGAATAATCAGTAAAAAAAAAAAAATTTTTTTTGAGTTTCTGAAACTTTTTTTTATTTATAATAGATTTGGATAGATGTGGTTTATATGGCTCCAGATATTTGTGGTTACCAGTAGTGTGCTTTTATTTTTTTAAATGTATGGTGCAGTAAAAGTCAAAGATAAATTCTTTTCTTTTTATTCTGGTTCTGTTCTATTCTAAATATAGTAAAGGTATTTTACACTGTGAGACAAACATGTAAGACAAGTAAATGACAGTTTATGTTTCATTGACAGTCTGGAAACTTCTATCTCTAATCTTGAGCAGTATATTTTAATATCTTGTCTGCTAATAAGTAAAGAAAATAAAATTGAATACGATTAGTCCTTAGTAATAATTATCTTATGTTTTGTTTGGCTTTAGTCTCTGCTCTGATTCTTTATCTTGGTGCAACAATTGCTAGAATGCTTTCTCAATTGATATATTTGAATTTATCTTTGGCTTTGCTACAAATGGAATAAGATCTTATATTCTCAAATCCTTAGATAGTTATGACAAAATAAATACAATTAACCTGAATTTAACTTATTCACATTATTTTAAGCTCCCTACTAAACATTTTTTTTGGAAGAGACATTCTTTCATGCATGTTTACCTTTTGAGAATGATTGATTTAATTTTCTATACATCATTGAACTTCATTATTCTTTGAAATAAGGAAATTCAGAATTAATCTCTATTTTAGGCACCACCAAAAGGTTATTATTTATACAATTTTGACAGATTTATTCAAAAGTTGGTTTTGATTCCTTTGCAGTTTAATGAGTGGAGAAAGGAAACTAAGGAACCATCTCACCCCAATGGGATTGGCCACTGCATCAGCAGAAGAGGCCTTCTTCATCCATTAGCCAAGGAATTACAGCTATCAGGATCAAGGAGAAGAGCCTTCTTTACAGTGGTTTCTGCTGTCTGGAACACCTTGCCTCTGGAAGTGCCTCCATTCTTCTGGCCTACTGGAAGGGCCTTAAAAACTGGCTCTGCCAGTTGGGTTGGCGCCCTAATTGTGGTACACTATGCTGGAGATGGTTGAGTGATAGGCAAAAGTTGGCCTCCATACTGTCTGTGCTCTTGCATTTAACTTTTTGTTTGTTATCTTAATTTTAATGTTTATAGTGTTTTGATGCTTCTATATTGTAAGCCAGCATTCCCCAACCTTTCCAAGTTGGCGGTCTGACACAGGGAGGGAGGAAGGGAAGAGGGGATGGTTTTGTTTGAGAGATAGGCATGCACGTGCACACAGCTTTGTTTGTGTGAGTGGTGGGCATGTGTGCCAGCTGCTCATGCAAGTAGGGCTGTGAGTGCTGGTGCCCACGTCTCACGCAGTTGAAAATAGGCCATGGCCCCATAGTGGGCCTCAGCCCACAGGTTGGGGACCCATCTTGTAAGCCACCCAGAGTAACTTGGGACAGTGAGATGGGCAGAATATAAATTTGATAAATAAATAAAAAGATATCCTTAGGGTTAACCAGCCTCTCTGCTGAGGTACTTCAGCTCTGAGGTAATTACAGTGACCATATTTTCTTGAAAAAATAAAAGATAAACCTAAAAGGGGTTCCTAAGAATTAAAAATATAGTTATTTTTATAACTTTGCTTTATAAAAGAAAGTTCAAGAGCAACATCAAGAACATAAATAAATTAAATAAAGGATAGCTTTCTGAAATAAAGGACAGTCCACTGGAAAATTCTAATCAATACAGTTGCAAAAGAATATTTTAGTGCTGTTATAGATGGTAAATTAAACAACCAACCAATACCGGGTTTGAAACAAATCTTGGTGTATAAAGAAGAGGGAATTGCTAAAAAATAGGCAAATAAAAGGGTCATGATAGTGATATATCAAATTGTGACTGTATATATAGTAAACATTGATTAAAAAGATGCTTTTCTCCATTTCTCTCAGGATAACATAATATCCTCGGATTATTCAGTGAAGCTGAATAGTATAAGATTTTGTATAGCATAAGATTGTGAACTGTCCTTAAATACCACTATCCGCTTCTTACTATGCTACAGAGCCCCTGATTATGACATAGTTCAGGCAAACAAACTAACTTCACTGCTGACGTGGGCTGTCTCTTGTTCACACCCTCTTATTTTCCTTGGTCAATCCTCAATCTACCTCTTATAGACTGGACCCTAAATGAATGTATATCCAAACCCATACATGCAACCCTGTACAATGCTGTTACCATACTAGGACTGGATCAATTAGTAACTAACAACACTAGACTCAACAACTGCCTGGACCTCATCTTCTCCAACAGCTCAAACTCAATTTATGGCCTACAAATACAAGAACCCTTTTCAAACAGTGACCACAGTACGATTGACTTTTGTCTCAATTTACACCCTCACAAAGAAGATCATAATGATGGATCTCCAAAATACAATTTCAAAAAAGCCAATTATGAAACTGTTAAGGCCAACCTCTTCAACACATTCTTCAGTTCAGTCTTTGTAAACAGCAATGGCTCATGCCCCACATTTCCTAGTTGTACCACAACTAACTGCAATGATATTCATATTGACTTTACAGAAGATAATGTAGAAAAGGCACTGTGAAACCTAAAACCATCCCTATCTATTGGCCCCGATGGATTATGTGCATACTTTTTACAAAAGCTCTCCTCTGCCATAGCAGAACCCCTAAGCATTTTATATGATATATCATTCAAAACCAACTTCTTACTGAACCTTAGCTATGGTCATCCCTATCTTCAAAAAAGATGACCCCAGCCTGGTTGAAAACTACAGACCAATCTCACTGTGTTGTGTCACATGCAAAGTCATGGAATCAATCATTAACCAATTCATCACACTCCACTTAGAGTCAAACAACCTACTCTCCAAAAAACAATTTGGTTTCAGGAAAAAAATGTCCTGCAACCTACAACTCCAACACGGCAAAAACATATGGACTACTCTACTCGACCAGGGTGAAGCAATAGACGCAATTTACATAGACTTCTGCAAAGCCTTTGATTCAGTGGTACATGACAAACTACTGTTAAAACTAAACTCTTACGGCATTTCTGGATCTCTTCATAAGTGGATTACTTCATTCCGGTCAAACAGGCAACAAATAGTAAAAATAGGGAGCACTATATCAAATCCTGCTCCAAATAACAGTGGTGTCCCCCAAGGCAGCGTTCTAGGACCCACACTCTTTATACTCTATATAAATGAGCTTTGCGATCACCTTATAAGCAACTGTGTCCTCTTCGCGGATGATGTAAAACTATTCAACACCACCGACAATGCTACTGTTCTTCAAAGTGACCTTGATTATGTGTCTGAATAGTCAAACATTTGGCAACTCCAAATCTCGACCAACAAATGCTCTGTCCTACACGTTGGTAAAAAAAATCAGTACACCGGAGCTTCCGGTGGCAGGACAGGGACGTCCAGAGGTGGAGAAGCCCAGCTGGGGCTTTCGAACACCTCTTCTCGCGTTTGGAGGGATCCCCAGTGGATACACGAAACCCGTAGAGCTTCGTGTCAGAATAGAGGACCCCCGGGTTGCTGTTTGGGGGTAGGCAACTCCCCAGCAATGAAGGAAGAGCCTCTGAGACCAGCGCGATTGAGCCAGCTGCCAGCTAATGGCGGCTCCAAAGTCCGGTCTGCCATTGAACTGATGAAGCAAAAAGTGACTGCCTGAAGGGTCTGAGCGGAAAAGGGCAGAAGGACTACAAAGCCATGAGAGAGATCGGTCTGATTCTCCCTGTTTCATTGTGAGTAACAGTGGGGGAAGCTGGAGACAAGCGGCCAGAAAAGCATTTGAAAAGTGAAAGGGGGATAAAGTGGCTCGACACTTAGAGTGAAAGTGTGGATTGGAGCGTTGCCGAGGAGAGAAAAAGGCTGGGGAATTTAAGAAGCTCAGGAGTGGATTGCCATCTCGGATCAGCGCGTGAGAAGGCTAGAAGACTAGGAGAGGATTTTAGCTGCGAAGGAGGGCAGAGCGAGAGGTAGAGAGCCAGAAAACGACGTACTGACTTTTATATGCAAGATCCTTTCCTTTTAGCATTACTGCCTACAAAACTGATTTTTAAAGTGATCGATCTGAGGCTGATGCCCAAAGTGACTGTGGATTGACAATTGCTGGCAGGAGGGAAGAAGAAGAAGGAAGAGACAGACGGAAGCCTGGCCAAGACTGATCGCTGATTGCTGACAGCAATTAGTCAGCACTTCCTCCCCCTGCTTCCTTGGTGCGCCCAGGAGGAGAGACGATAAGAGTAAAACGCCAGCCCCAACTCAGACCTGTTTTTCTATGGAACTAATCCTACAGATACGTGCTTTGTGATTCCCTAAAATTGAAAAGACCCCTTTCTTCCTGCATTCTTTCTCTCTCACCCTTTCTCTTTGTTCTTTCCTTTTTTTCTATAATAGTTAAGTATAAAGGCAAACTGCTTGTTACAGTCATTAAGGTTTACAGATTAGACTCTCTTGGATATATAAAAATTTTAAGGACTGTTAATAGGGTTGTCTCAGATAAAATGGAATCTTAAATATTAATATACACTATAGGACAAAAGTATATATAGAGTGAGATATTCTAGAGTTGGTTGTATGCTTTAAACAAGTATGATTTATTAGGGGTAAAATACAATTAACTCCGGTATTTGAATTTAATATAGAGAATAATACATAATACATCGAATGGTGATTTGGGATAATATTCTTAACATAGTCCAATTGCAAAAACAAATCTTATCAGAGATGACTTCCACAACAACTACGGCCCTGAAAACAGGAAGGAAGAACAACCAGACCTTGATGACAACTCTGGCAACGGCCTCCCCAACAATGCAGAAAACTATAGAAGAGACCTTGGTAGGAGAAAAACAACCAACTGTTACTAATGCCAACTTACAAGCGACATTATTATCCCTGCAAGAATTAATGCAAGAATCAATGTCTAGAATGCAGGAGATTATGATTAGGAATCATAATGAGACCAGAGCAGATATTAGCGAACTGAAAGAAGAAATGAGTAAATTAAAAGAGGAGATGAGAGTAGATATACAGAGAGTTGAAGATAGGGTTGGGACAATGCAATTGGCCATGGAAAGAACTGAATTAAAAATAAAAGAAAT
This sequence comes from Pseudonaja textilis, assembly GCF_900518735.1. The sequence goes on along the minus strand of NW_020769358.1, from coordinate 460,330 downwards.
AGAGAAGAGGACGGAACAAGCAGAGAGAAACCTAGAAAGGACTGAGGAAGATTTTAAAAATGTAAATAGAGAAATGGAAGATTCCTTGGTCCAACTTGAGATGGACAGAGCAGCTGCATACTTAAGGTTCCAAAACGTGGAGGAATCCAAAAATGAAGAATTAGAACAATTAATGGCAGGTTTGTTGGCTGAACTAGCTGAAAAAGAGAAAGATGACTTACTCAAGGAATTTGATGAAATCTATAGGGTGAACACCAGTTATGCAAGGCGTCACAATTGCCCAAGGGAGATCCATATCCGCTTTTCAAGAAGATGCATGAGAGACCTAATACATAGAAAGGCCAGAGATGAGAGAATATTATATAAGGGCAAAGAGATCATAATTCTCAAGCAGATTCCAAGAAAAGTGAGGGCCATAAGGCAAGAATATAAATTTTTAGCCAATTACTTAAATAAAAATGAAATCTCATTTAAATGGCTAATCCCAGAAGGGATGCTAATATCGTGGAAGGGAAGAAAAATTAAAATAGATTCAATAGAACAAGCACAAAACTTCCTAGAACAGCTAACAACCACGGAGGATCAACTCACTAGGGAGAAAATCCAAAGGAATATGCAGGAAGATCGTAACCGCCACAGGAACAAAGAAGAAAGACCTGTCCAAATTCAAGGGAAAGACAACTTACAACGAGAAAGAGAAGAAACAACTCCATATCAATCACAAGAAGAGAGCCGTAGAGTTACGAGACAAAAAGCGAGGCAGACTTAAGTAAATGGACGAAGGAAGGAAAATTCTTTCCATTAATATAAACGGCTTAAATTCAAGAGCTAAAAGGAAAAGGATTCTAACCAAACTAATAAAACAAAATGTTGATATAATTTGCATACAAGAAACACACATTAGGAAAAGTGAGGAGAAATTCCTAGACTGTCCGAAACTGGGAAAATTATTTACAGCACCAGCTGATAAACACAAAAAGAAAGGTATTGCAATCTATGTGAGAGATGACTTAAAAGCGGAGTTAATCTGGGCGGACCCTGAAGGAAGAACTCTGGTGGTACAAATCTCGATTAATGGTATTACACTCTTACTGGTAGTAATCTATGCCCCAAATGATGATCAAGGTAAATTTTTTAAACATCTCCATCAAAAAATAACAGAATTTGAAAATGGTAATATTATTCTAATTGGCGATTTTAACTCTATTGCTGACTATCGGAAGGATCATAGTAATAGGAGTAAGAACAAAAAAGGAAATAGAGAATTCTCTAAGCCATGTAAGGATATGTTGAATGAAATGAATCTGGTAGATATCTGGAGAAAATTAAATCCCCAAAAAGAACAGTTTACTTATTATTCTAACCCACACAAAATTTGGACAAGAATAGATATGGCTTGGATAAACGGTGAATTATTTAATGAAATCAAAGATAGCGAAATCTTACCAAATGATTGGGCTGACCACAACCCAATTCAAATAACCTGGAGGGGTAGAAGAAAACCAAAGAAAAGATGGACTTTTAACACTCATTTAATAAAAGAAGAAGAATATACTAATAAATTGAAAGAAGAACTGAACTTCTTCTTAAAGGAAAATAATAATGATCTAACTTCGAAACAAAATATATGGGACACATTAAAGGCATTTATAAGAGGAATAACAATCTCTTACAATGCTATGAGAAATAAAAGAAAGTATGCCCAACAAAGTAACTTACAACAAGAAATTAAGGATTTAGAAACCCAATTACAAAAGAACCCCAAAAACCAAAGAATATAGAACCAGTTAATAACAACTAAACACAAACTAAACTTACTGGAACAAGAAAAATTGGAGATTAGTCTGAAAATGACTAAACAAATCTACTTTGAGCATGCAAACAAGCCAGGGAGATGGTTAGCCCACAAACTTAAGAAAACGAAAGAAAAAAGATTGATACACCAATTAATGGATGAGGGGGGCAATATGCAAGAGGAGATAGAGAAGAAAAAAGAGATCACTTCTAATTACTTTGGGAAATTATACAAAAAAGAAGAAGTCTCTGAGGATAAAATAATGAAATACCTGGAGGAAGCGAATGATAAAGCAATTGGAGAGGAAGAGATAGAATTATTAAACCAAAATATAACATGGTCCGAACTGAAGTCAGCAATAGAGAAGCAAAGTAACAATAAAGCACCAGGACCAGACGGGATACCGGTAGAACTTTACAAAATTATCATAGAACAAATTGGACCACTGATGCTGGATGTATTTAATGAGGTACTGTTAGCAGCCAAGATGCCGGACTCGTGGAGGGGAGCCTTAATTTCGCTGATCCCGAAGGAGGACCTTGACCACAGACTTATTAATAATTATAGACCAATTTCGCTCCTGAATGCAGATTATAAATTATTCTCTTCTATAATAGCCAATAGATTAAAACTGGTTTTAAACACTTATATCCATGAAGATCAAAATGGATTTCTCCCATTTCGACAAATTAAGAATAATTTAAGAACAGTGATAGACATTTCAGAATACTATGAAGCCCACCTGGAAAAACAATTTGCATTTATGTTCTTGGATGCTGAAAAAGCATTCGACAATTTAAATTGGCATTTCTTAATTCAAAAAATATATAATATGAATCTTGGCACCAGATTTGAAAATGTCATCACTACAATTTACCACACTCAACAGGCAAACATTCTAATAAATGGGGAACAAACTGGCCCGATAAAAATAGAAAAAGGGGTAAGACAGGGTTGCCCTCTCTCCCCTCTGCTTTTCATATTCGCTCTTGAGAATTAGAGGTTTGAGGATCAAATCAGAAGAATATAAAGTACAGGCTTTCGCAGATGATTTGGTTTTTTTTCTGGAGGAGCCCATAGAAAAAGGACACAACTTATTAGAAGAACTAGAACGATTTGGAGAAGTCGCGGGATTTAAAATAAACAGGGGAAAAACAAAATTAATGACTAAAAATTTAACAGGAGACCAGAATAAAGAGCTAGAGACAACAATGGGAATACAAGTGACAAAAAAAATTAAATACTTAGGAATTTGGCTAACTCCACAAAGCAAATCGTTAAAAGAAAACAATTATGATAAACTTCTCCAACAAACTAAGAAAGACTTAGATTTTTGGAGCAATTTACAACTTTCCTTATTGGGCAGGATTGCTTTGATTAAGATGAATATTCTGCCAAAATTTCTATATTTATTCCAGACAATACCAATTAAACTAAATAAAAAGTTTTTTACGGAACTAAACAAGATAACATTGAATTTTATTTGGCAGGGGAAAAAAGCTAGGATTAACGTAAAAGCCCTACAAGATTTGAAAAGCAGAGGAGGGTTAGCCTTGCCAAACTGGGAAATATATCATACGGCAGCCACCCTACTATGGATAAAGGATTGGGTGAACTTAACCAACAAAAGAACACTAGTATTAGAAGGCCACGATATGCAGAAAGGATGGCATGCCTTTCTGTGGGAATCTGGGAAACCCAGGCAATCATATTTCCATAGGCATCTTATCAGGGACTCTTTATTAACTAATTGGAAAAAAGTACGTAAAAAGCTTTATTTAAAAATACTGATTTGGCTATCCCCAATGGAAGCGATAGTACACCCTAATTATCTGGATATAACCAAAATGATTAAGTACGAAAATTTATTAGACCCACAAGGAAAATTGAAAACACGACAAGAACTGCAAGAGCGAGGATTTATAATTGATCAATGGGTGTACCTTCAAATTCATAGTAAATACAAACAAGACATTAAGGAATTTGGAATCTACAATAAATTACAGACCCTAGACAAAATTCTACTAGGACCAAGTAAAAAGAATATATCTAAATTTTACAAATATTTATTAGAAACAGAGCTAGAACAAGAAATTGTCAAGGGAAATATGATTGCGTGGAGCAGAAATGTGGGTCGGAGCATTACCCTAGCAGAATGGGAAAAGATCTGGAACAGGAACATTAAGATCACGAAATCAGCAGCTTATAAAGAAAACTTATATAAAATGTTTTATAGATGGCACCTGCCCCCTTCGAGATTGGCGAAGATGCACCCCAACACGAGCCCCAAGTGTTGGAAATGTCAATACATAGTAGGTACCTTCTTTCACATGTGGTGGTCATGCAAGGAAACCCAGAAGTACTGGCAAAAAATTAGACACTGGCTAGAGGAAATAACCATGGAACAAATTGAGTACAAACCAGAGTCCTTCCTTCTAGGAATTTTTGATAAACAAATATCCAAAAAGTCAAAGTATATTACAATCCACATCTTAACTGCGGCCAGACTGGCATTTGCCCAGTGCTGGAAACTACCCTCTATCCCCACTGATCTTATGGTTATTCAGAAAATCTTACAATGCGCCGAAATGGACAAACTAACCCAAGTATTAAAAAATAAAGAATCTTCAACCTATTATAGCAATTGGAATCCTTTGTACATTTGGCTTAATCAAAGATAGATCACCTCTAAGAAAATTAAGGCCGAGTCCTCCGAGGCAGAGATAAAGAAAAGCACTGCCGACGATAGTCTGGAAGAAGAAAAGACTTTACAGACAGTCACAAAAATATGGTTTTATTATAATTGTTTTCTCTACTTCTGTTATCCCCACGTTTCTCCCCACACCCTTCCCTTCCTTTTCCCTCTTTCCTCTCTCAAGCTTTCCTCTCTTTCTCTCTTGGCCCATGCCAAGATCTGTTCGTCTTTTTGTTGTATATACTTTGTAGCTGTGTTGTTGTTGTTTTTAAAAAAAGTAAAACTAATAAAGTTTATTTAAAAAAAAAAATCAGTACACCAAATACAAGCTAGGCGGATATGAACTTGTTGATGACCCTCACTCTGTCAAGGACCTCGGAGTACTCATATCTAATGAACTACGTGCTAGATCTCACTGTAACAGCATTGCTAAAAAGGCATTAAGAGTTGTAAATCTAATCTTATGAAGCTTCTCCTCTGGAAATATTGAATTACTAACTAGGGCATACAAAATCTTTGCTAGATCAATACTCGAATACAGCACATCTGTCTGGAATCTACACTGTATATTGGACATTAATACAATTGAGTGAGTCCAGAAGTATTTCACAAGAAGAATACTCCTCTGTTCGCAACAGAATACCCTATATCACCAGGCTTGAAATTTGGGGCTTGGACAATCTTGAACTATAATGCCAACAGCTGGACTTAAGTGTAGTACACAAAATTATCTGCTACAATGTCCTACCAGTCAATGACTACTTCAGCTTCAACTGCAACAATACAAGAGCACACAACAGATACAAACTCAATGATAACCGCTCAAAACTTGATTGCAGTAAGTACAACTTCAGCAACAGAGTGGTCAATGCCTGGAATGCACTACCCGACTCTGTTGTTACATCCTCAAACCCCCACTCCTTTAACCTCAAACTATCCACAATTGACCTCATCCCACTCCTAAGAGGTCTGTAAGGGGTGTGCATAAGTGCACCATCGTGCCTCCCATCCCTGTCCTATTGTCCCCATTTATTTGTACCTATTTCCTGTATTCTTACTCATGTTTATACTTATACCTATTATCTTGTAAGCGATTGACAAATCAAATCAAATAAATAAATAAATATTCTATAGAAACAAAAAGAATTGCATCTTCCCAAGAATCTTTTCCATCTTGCTCTTCTTTCTTGTATTTTTGGTATTGAGTTTTTAATTCATCCAAAAACAATGCCATCCTGAAGAGAAAGATTTCTTCAAAAACAACCACCCAAATATTTTTAATCAAAAGTAATTCCAAAAGAATTTCAAAGTCACTAAAAAGTCCAAATGACTGTTTCTTTCAATACTTTTTTTTTACCCTCTTCAATTTCTCTTTATGGGGTTACTGATTGATCAAAAGGAAAAGATTCTTGGGGCACTCTTTTTCAATTTTTAGAGATGGCGTTACGCACCTATGAAAAATTGACTACACAGCAGGACGACTGGAACAAAGAAGAAGAAGAAGCCATTTTGGATGAGCAACAGGTTCACTTTGGGGAGGAGGAGGAAGAGGAAAAGAAAAAGGGGATTTTAAGGGTAGAGAAAACAATCCAAAAAGAGAAAAATGAGATGAAAGCTGGATATAAGGTTAGAATACAACAGAAAGTGAGTAAGCAGAAGAAGAAAAGAGGGGAGGAGAGACAAGGGGGAAAAAAGGGCAAGAAGAAAAATAAACAAATGAGAAAGGAGGGGGTGAAAAACCTTAATGCTGGGAAGCAAGACTTTAAGAAACAAAATCTATTTAGAGACAATGGGTAATTTAAATGAAAAAGGGATTCTGGAAGGTACATAAAAGTGTGATTTTCTATGTGTATTCAGAGTAGAATGTGTATTAGTACCTATGATTTGCTCTTTTATGGTATTTCTGGTGGGTTATAGGCTTATATTTTGTAATTGTAGCTTATTTGCTTTTCTCATAAAGTTTTTCTTTTTGTGTGATGTGTAATTTTAGAATGTACTAACCAGAATCTCAATATAATTTAAGTGTTATATTAAGTATTGTGAAGTTAGGGAAAAGAGTTAAAGGTGTTACTCCAGTTAGTCTACAGGAGAGTATATTTAAAGAAAAAAGATGAATGGATAACTGTAAAAGAACAGACAAAAAATGTTAAGTACTATGAATTGCATTGAGATAAGATAAATAAAATATGATTAAGAAAGATAAAAGAGGGAAGAAGTTATACAGAAAATTGAAAATGGTAATAAGATATGGATTGACATATAAAGTAAATATTTTTTTTTGAATTTGTGTCTGTGCGAAGAGTTTTAACCCGGGATCAAGCAGCTTTCAGAAATGAGGTTTTTTAAGTTCTATGTTATGTATGTCTTGTCTATTGTTTTTTTTTTTTTAAAGGCAAAATTTTTGATTAGTAAGAAATATAATCTGGATAACAGAATGAAAAGGAGAAATTGGGATAGGATATGAAGATGAGTAGATAATGTAAATGCAAATATTATATTTGGTATGTTTTATTGGTTCCTCCAGAAAGATTTTTTATTTTAATATGCCTTGCTTGTTTGTATGTTTTGTAAAGTTAACAAAATTTGTTATTTTTTAAAAAAACAAAAAACAAAAGCTAAAATAAGTCAGAGGAAAATAGAAGTGTGATGATTGAATAGCAGATGAATAAGATGATATAAAATAATGTGTTACCTGCTTTGTAAAGACCTATGGGAAAGCGTTTTTTTTTTTTAGTGTTTGATGATGCTTTGTCTTGTTTGTTTCTTGTTAAAATTAATAAAATTTGTTTCAAAAAAAAAAAAGAATTGCATCTTCATCCAGCACATCCCACACATTGTAAAATGGTTTCATGAATGAGTGCTAAGTGTGCAACATTACATCTCGTATCAGAGATCATGATTTTATCAATCCAAAAGGATTGGGAAAAGGGGAGCTACTGTGTTTGTGTCATACTTGAGAGCTTCCTAGAGATACTATGAAAAGTACCTGAACTGATCCAGCTTCACTATTCACTTATCAATTGCAAGGGTCTAAGTCAGGGGTCTGCAACCTTAAACACTCAAAGAGCCACTTGGGCCCATTTCCCACAGAAAACAAAACACTGGGAGCCACAAAACCTAGGTGAGTATAGCCAACTCAACATCACTCACTCCCACCCAGTAGTTACATGTAGTAGTTACAGTAGTTACCAGCCACTCCTACCCAGATTTTGTGGCTCCCCGTGTTTTCTTTTCTATGGGAAATAGGTATCTCCCTCTGTCTCTCTCCCTCCCTCTCATCTCTCTTTCTCCCTCTATGTCTATCTTCTGCTCTCTCATCTCTTTCTCATCTTTCTTTTTCTCTATTCCCCCTCCCTCCCTCCCTCTCATCTTCCTCTTTCTCTCATCTTTCTCTTTTTCTATCACCCTTTCACCTTCTCTCCCTCTCTCTCATCCATCTCTCATTTCTCTCTTTCTCTCTCTCTTTCTCATCTCCCTCTCTCCCTCATCTCTCTCACTCTCTCTCTTTCTTTCTCTCCCTCTCTTCCTCCCTCCCACTCCCCACCTCCACTCCCCAACCCACACACCCAGGGAATAATTGTAAGGAAATTTGACTATGTTCTCTCTGTCTCTGGAAAGATACAAAAATAAACCTTGCATTGCAAAAGGTGTGACTGTCAGGCTGTTACATCACAGCGCACAAGGTTGCCATCTTAGATCACTGCATGCACTTCAGAGAAGCATCATCCCAAGCAGCAGCAGACTCACACATGCATGCATACACATCGTGCAACTTGGTCCAAAGTGGGCAGAAAATATAGTCCCTGGGCACCCCTAAAGATGCTTGGCAGGCAAAATATGGGACAAAACTCCCCCACCATCACCAAGGCAGCATCCACTGAATCCTTGCAAAACTGGGCAAGGCAAAGAGAGGAGAGCCGAATCAAACCAAATCTGTCTCTCTGTCTCTCTCTTGCTGCCTGACTGGCGGGAGGCTACTTCCGGCTTTGTTGGTGCTGGATGCACGACCTGCTCTCCGCCCAGAGGGAGAAAGAGAGAGGGAGAGAGAGAGATGGAGAGGGAGAGGGAGAGGGAGAGAAAGAGTGTGTTTGAGTTGCCAGGGGCGAATGGGACAGGGTTGCATTGTGTTGTAATGGGCTCCAGGAGGAGGAGGGGATCCAGTCTCCCCCATTGTAAAGCACACTTTTGCTGTGCTGCACAAGGTGCTGTGAGAGCAGTTGGCAGGCCATGGAGGGGGCATTGGGTCTTCCCCCCACTCCATGCCAAAGAAAAGCTCTTGTTCCCTCCTAGCCCTCCCCCTTCCCCTTGCTCCCTTCCCTCCACTCAATCCTATTTCGAGACAGGAGCACGTGCTGGAAATGCATATTGGGGTGATGTTGAAGTGCGTCTTCTGACCTTACAGCATTCACCTGCAACTCTCCGCACTCCTCCAGATCTGGCTTGCTGAGTGGGGGAGCAGCTCTGATGCCTCTGCTTCCCCCCCCCCCCAGACAGCCCCAGCCATTGCTGCCCAGGGAAGGTACAGGAAAAGCAAGCAAGCAGAAACATAGCTCTCACTGGGGCAAAAAAGCTGAGATCAGGAAAGGCACAGGCAACAAAAAGCAGCACATTTCAAAGGTGGCAGCTCATGTCTGGAGGTGCCAAACAGTATCCCACTCCGAGAGCTGGATCACACCTCGCCACTGTACAACTCACCAATGGGGGCCCTTCTGCTGGGCCATCTGCCCCTTCCACTGGGCTACTGTGCTCCGTGCTCGGCGGGGGAGAGGAGCGCTTCCTCATGCCTCCCCATTCTTTCTCTTGGCCCTGCCGACAAGGGAGAAGGAAGGCCAGGCTTGGGGAAATGGCCTGCAAGATCCCCCCCACCCCCCACTGTTCTCTCCCAGATTTCTTTGCTGGTGGCAACAGCAAATGTAACGCAATGAAGGCGGAATGCTGTTGCCACGCAAAAGCAAGTGCAGGGGTGCATTGTTCCTTCTGCAACAAGGTGATGGCTCTTTCATCCCTTTGCCATGACAGGGTGACCAAAGAGCCACATGCAGCTTTGGAGCCACAGGTTGCTGACCCCTGGTCTAGGTTGTTCAGCATAGTAGTGCTGTGTTTTCCTCAAAATAAGACCTAACCAGAAAATAAACCCTAGCATAATTTTAGCATGTGTAATATAAGACCTACCCCCAAATATAAGCTGCAGTTAAGAGCCCACTCACTCCATCCCACTGTCTGCTTGTGGCCACAACAGGTACCATGAGGTGAGGCAAGGCAGGTGGGAGAGTGGAGCTGCCCCACAGCCCACACTCAAACACCTTAGGGTTCCAACAGCCAGGCCACCCACACTCCCTCACCTGCTTTGCCTTGCAGAGGCATCACAAAAAGAAGCAGCCCCGTTCAGTAGTAGTAATGACTCTTTGGCAGTTTCTTGATTGGGGTATTGCTTACTTGATTATGGGTCTGAAGTTGACCTTGGAATGAATCTATGCTGATCTGAGTGCTGATTACTGGTGATTATTTTCTTGATCTGATTGTCTAAATCAGGGGTGTCAAACTCAAGGTCCAGCGGTCCCCCTGGAAACAGTGAAGGACCGGCCTGGAGTGCCTCTCCCAGCAAAAACAGAGCTCGGTAGGGCTGTGTGCAGCCTTCTCAAGTTCCATTTTCATTGGCAGAGGCTTGCAGGAGGCCATCACAGCCAAACTGGAGCTCGGGAGCCTGTTTTCACTCATAGAGTGCTTGGGCCACCACAGGTGCCCCTGACATGAGTGACGTCGAGCTGGCCATGCCTACCCCAGCCATTCCCACCCTGGCCCCCCAAGGTCAAACACAACTCTGATGCAACCCTCGATAAAATCAAGTTTGGCACCCCTGGTCTAGATGGTTGTCTAGACAAAATACAAAGATCTCCAAATAGAAGTATAACAACTGTGACAAAAGAAAGGGAAGATAGTAGACAACCAGATCAAGAGACCCTTCATTGGAAGATCTGCAGGAAAATACCATTTGCCTACAAGCAAGAATTGGTGGAATAATAAAATAGAGAAAGTAATAGAATATGAAGCTAAAGTGTTCTGGAACTTTAGAATTCAAACAGACAGGCACAGACGTGCATAACATGCCAGACTTAATAATTATCAATGAGAAAGACAAAAAAGTCTGGTAGTCGAGGTGGCAATACCTGGAAACAGCAGAATAGATGAGAATAAACTAGATAAAATCACAAACTACAAAGATCTGCAAATAGAAATATAATAATGGTGACAAAAGAAAGTGAGGGTAATAGACAACCAGATCAAGAGAACCCTCAGTGACTTCACTAAGAAAGGCCAAATTACCAAAGAAGAACAGTGGTGGATAAGAAGCAGTGGACCAGGGGTGGGATTCTACTGGTTCTCACCTATATGCTAGAACCTGTTGTAACTTTCTAAGCAGTTGGGAGAACCAGCTGTTGGAAGAAATCTCCTTTTGTTTTTTTCCACTTTACAGGGCTAATCCTATAAGGAAGGCAGGAAGAAAACATTCTGGTGTTGTTGTTTACAGAAACTGCCTCTCTTTTAACCCTTATTACATTCTTGCCAGTACGCCTAGACTTCCTATCTCTGGAGCTTCTGAGGCTTGACTTTCTTAAAGGGGAAGGGTTGTTTTAAGCTTTTTACACTGCTGTTGGGAGGCAGTACCCCCACCCCGGACAATCAGCACTCTGAAGAAATAATTGAATAATGAAGCAGAGCTGCTGGAAAGAAGCTTTTCATGACAAGGAAGATGAGTGGCATTCAGCAAGGCTTCTTGGCTAGCTAGAAAGATTGACATTCAAACATGAGTTTACATACCTTTTCTGAGTTTTGGTCTAAAATTGGTTTTTGGTGAAACTTAATTCTGTGCTTGGTGACGTTTAATCCTGTGTTTATTGATGGGATAATTTTCTCTATTCAGCTTTGTTTGGAAGGAAAAAAGTTAATCATTTTTCCTGAAAAGAAATTGGGCTGAGAAATCTGGGTAGTTCCTGTGTCTATTTGTTCTGGTAATTGGTTTAACAAGCAACATCTACTGTTATAATTTAGTTATTTATATAATGTTTGAATTTTTTCCTGCCTCATAGTTTCTTTTTTCTATCTGGGGAGGGGGTCTTATTTTACTGCTTTAGGGGTATCTGGCACTGTCCTTGTGTACTTCCAAGAGGCAGGATGCAAGCTTGACACTGATTTTTTTACTGCCTTTCTGTGGGGCATGTGACCTTTTCTTAAATCTGGATGATTTCCTTAGGATATCTTGTGAGGTGAGACCAGCTGGTATCTTTAAATGGTGCAAATGGATCTAAGGATTGCTTCTCCTGGGTATGCTTTTTCTGGAGAACTTAAATGACCTGTGCTAAAGGGTTTCACTTTATGAGCAAGAGTTGGCTGTGGATAGTTATCACTGCATTTTAACTATTTTAATTCCTCAAGGTGCTCTGGCACCCTGCCTGATTTGTAACTCTGGTTTGCAGGTATTTTTAATCTAATAATTGGTATTTAGGGCAGCTTTTTGCAAGCAAATAAGCTTTTTGTATTTTTGTACAAGTAATCCTTGACTCACAACAGTTCATTTAGTGACCATTCAAAATTACAATGGCGCTGAAAAAAGTGACATGACTGTTATGACCGTTGCAGAATTCCCACAGTCACGAGACAAGAGGCGAGGAAACACACCCCTCGATGTGAGTGATGTTGAGTTGACCACACCCAGCCAGTCACATGACCAAGCCACGCCCACACAGTCACATGACCACCAAACCATGCCCACCAAATAAGCCATGCCCACAGAACAGTTTGTTAAAACATTTGAATCCCACCCCTGCAGTGGACCCATCCTTCCATGCTTCTACAGATGCCTCAAAGTACACAAACCTGGCATATCTCTCTGTCCAATCATGTATCTAATAGAGACCCCTACATACAACATTGCAAAAGAACTAACAAAAAAACTTGGACATCTCACAAGAGGAAGCCAACACTCCATTAACTCTCCACTATAGGGTCTTCAAACAATCAGGGATATGACTATAGATGAGGATGTCATAGCCCCGTTCACATCTATAGATCCAGAATTAGCCAAAGAATCCATGGCTGCATTGTTTCACAGTACACCTGACTTAATTGAATACACAAAGATCAAAACACCCAGGATTATGGATCTTAACTATATACTTCCAATTTGACAGCCAAATTTACCAACAAATTAAAGAGACACCTATGGGATCACCACTTTCAGGTCTTATAGTGGAGGTTGTCATGCAACATCTAGAAATCATAGCACTTCCACAAATACAACCGAAAATATAAATAAATATAATATGAATGGTGGGATGAGTCTGCCTATTGAGATAAGGTGGACCGGTTGCTTTCGTGATGTGGAGACAATTACTTGGTCCTTAACACCAATAAGACCAAGGAGCTTATAGCGGACTATAGAAGGAATAGATCAGACATCCAGCCCTTGCTTATCAATGGAGACCGAGTGGAGCAAGTGGCCAGTTTTAAGTTTAAGTTTAAGAGGACCTGACCTGGGGCATTCAGATTGAAGCACTGGTCAAAAGCCAGCAGAGATTATACTATCTGAGACTTCTCAGGAAACAAAAACTGAATGAAAAGCTGCTGGTGACCTTCTACCACTGCACCATAGAAAGTATTTTAACTTACTGCACCTGTGTATGGTTTGCCAATTGCTCAGTGGCAGATAGGACAGCACTCCAGAGGGTTAATATCATTGTCCAGAGGATCACTGGTTGCCCTCTCCCTTCTTTGGAAGAGCTTTATAGCTCCTGCTGCCTTAAGAAAGTTCAAAATATTCTTAAATATCCATCTCATCCTGGGCATCCTTTTTTTGAACTATTACCATGTGGCAGATGGTACAGGATAATAAAAACAAGGACAAATAGGCTGAAAAACAGCTTCTATCCCAGGGCAGTAGCTCTTTTAAATTCTACTGTTTAGTGCAGTGTTGATGCGGTGTTGTGGGTTTTTGGTTCAATGTGTGGTGTGAAGGATGTGTGTTTGTGTTTATTTTCATGGTCATGATGTGCACTGAAGATGGTGTTTGATTTCATTGTATGAGGTGCAATGACAATAAAGTAAAATAAATTAAAGTCAAATATGTAGATGACACCTTCACCATAATAAAAAAGATCAATTAAAGAACACCCACAGAACCATCAATAACATTTTAAAGGAATTCAGTTTACTACAGAAAAAGAAAACAACAACTTGCTACCCTTCCTGGACATCCTGATCAGCAGAGACCACAATGACAAACTAGAAATGCAGGTCTACAAAAAACCCACCCATACTAACCAGGTGCTCCACTACCAAAGCAACAAGCCAATCTCCGACAAGATAAGCTGTGTAAGAACTTTATTTAAATGAGCCCAAACACACTGCAGTAACCCAGAACAGCAGAAAAAGAAAATGGAGCATCTATACAACACATTCCAAAAAATTGGATACCCATGCAAATTTATCAAAAAGTCCCTGTCCACTCAACCCAATACAGCACAACAAACACAAACCCTAAAAAGAATCACACTGCCATACAGCAAGAATATCTCAGAAACCATAGACTACTACAACCACATGGAATCAGTGTAGCACACAAGCCAACTAAAGCCCTTCAAAGCATCCTAAGCAAACCAAAAGATCCAGAAACTCCAGAAGAAGAAAAAGAAGTCATCTACAATATACAATGTAAGAACTGAAACAACCACTATGTAGGACAAACAGGCAGAAGACTGGCAGAACACATCCATGAATACCAACTCGCAATCAGAAGTCATGACAAAAATTCTTTAATCTCACAATTTATAGACTGATTTAACTGTTGTTTCTATTAGGAAAATGTTGGTCTGAGGATTGGTAAAAATGTTTCTGGTTGGATTGAAATTGGAGGTTCTGCCTATAATTTACAATTTAAGCTTTATTTCTGCTGATCTTCTTGGCTATAATTGTTATTTGCTGCTTTATTATTTCCAGGGCTTCCTTGGTCGCCCTCGTTTTTAAGTGGTATTTCCTTATTAGGTATTCTTTAGTCTTCTTGCTCTTCAGCTTCTTTTGCTTCATTTGTTTCATTTGCTTACTGACATCTGATCTCATCTTGCTAATCTTATTTTCCTGCCTGGTTTTCCATTTTGATGGCTTTGGCTTTTATTTCTTCTTTGCTGATTTTGCATTCCAGGTATTCACTTATAACTACAGCTGTACTGTATGTTAGTTAGCTTGTTTCTTGTAGAGAGCTAGTTCTTATATTTGATATTACAGTTTTGGCATCTTTTAAGGGTCTAGACAATTCACCATGGGCAACTTGTCACAGGACAGCTTACCACGGCCAACTCACCACAGGACAACTCGTCACAGGACAATTCAATGCTGTATTAATCATTTCATTCAATTACTTTTATTATTGGTGATTAAGTTTTCATCAAAATTAATTTAACTCTTGTATTTTTGGATTGACTTCTTTTGTTTTATTATTATTGGCTATGGTTCCACTGAAATTAATTTAAGCTTTGTATTTGTTGAATTGACCTGCAGCGAGATGTCGCATGGTGAGTTGGCCACAGAGAGTTGTCCTGTGGCAAGTTGGCCACAGCAAGCTCTCCATTCTTTTAATGGTTGTGCTAGCTGTTTCTTGGAATAAGTTTAAGTGCAGGCAACCTTATTCTGTTGTTTTTGTGCTGTTCTAGATGCTCAGTTATTCTTTGTTTTAATACTTTTGTTAGATGGCTTTGTTATTCCTCAAGCAGAGAAAAGAGTTCCTGGTTTCCAATGAAAAAAATTCTACAGCTATGCTGGCTTTCTCTATTGCCAACTCTATGGGTTTGCCTCTATAGTCTGGTTTACTTCTGGGAAGGGTTTTATTTCTTTGCCTTGGGCAGACTTTTGCAGTTCTTCCAATTCCGTTACTATTAATTCTTTATTTCGTATTATAAATTGATGTTTACCTAATTATTATTATTCATAATAGTTAAAATAGTATTTTTAAAAATTATTGTAATATAATGTTTGGAGGTTGATGAACAATCTGAAACTTCATGGAGGTGTCAATGAGCTGAAGAGTTTGAGACCCCTGCCCTAAAGTAATTGTTGCTACCTCATAAAAAAGGGGGAGAGAAAGAAAAAAGGAGATATGAGATGAAGAGATTATTGACTGAAATCTAGGGAAGGTGATAAGTTACTGAAATTGTTTGTATTTGTTTGATGAAGGGAGAAGTCATTTTCTTATATATCTTTTTAATTTTTTTCCTCCCTTTTTCTCTATGCACTTTTTATTTTCTATTTTTCTTAGTTTATGTTAGTTATCTTTGATTTTTTAGACTTCAAAAAAAGTATTTTTTAAAAAGTCACGCTTTATAGAAAATTCTTTTAGTTTTATTTTGGGGAAAGGGATTTCCCTAGCTACATTTTCTAACTGAGTTCACTGTAAGAGTTATTGTGACAATTCCAAACCCTTTTTAAAAAAATATGATGCTTCATTAAAATCTTAGAATATATTCTTTAGATAAACTTTCTATTTTCTTACTTTCTATGTTCTTATTTTCCTACTTTCTCAAAAGGGATGAAGGCACAAAGATACAGGCTTGTTCTGCTATGTGGCTTTTATTCAGCCTTTTTCTTCACATTCTTGTCAATTTCAAATAAATTAAAAAGAAAATAATAGTACCCGAACTCTGGCTTCTGTCAAGTTGGTCCAGACAGCAATCTCCTCTCGGGTACTCATGTCTGGATACCGATTCCTTTGAAAAGTGGCTTCCAGCTCCTGTAGTTGTTGGCTGGTAAAATGAGTTCTCTGCCTACGTTGCTTCTTTCTCAGGGAGCCATCCTCAGGAGTGGAATTATCAGTCTGATTCTGCTGTGACTTTTCTGTGTCTATGGAAGCAAAATCAAGGAATCCATCAGTGATTTTCAAAGTGGTTCAAGACAATAATTTTTCTTGCCTAAACATTCCTACCAGTGAAAGTGATATTATTAAATTATATCTTTGTGTAAAATTGCTCAACACATACACAAAAATCGTTTGTTTGAACTGAAGACAATTCTGCAGATATGCCGCTGCTCACATATGGTTTATCACAAAGACTGATCTTTTGGATAAGGCACGTAGTGGCAGTGCAAAACATTGATTCTTTCATTTCTTACTCTGAATTCTTCTTAGTGATCATATATGCTTTTGACAGAAGCAGAACCCAATTTGAGGAATATTAGTGAGTAAACACTGAGGAGCCTCGGTAGCGCAGTGGTTAAAGTGCAGTATTGCAAGCTACTCCTACTGCAATTTAGCAGATCAAATCCCACCAGGCTCAAGGTTGACTCAGCCTTCCATCCTTCCGAGGTGGGTAAAATGAGGACCCAGATTTTGGGGGGCAAGAGGCTGACTCTGTAAACCACTTTGAGAGGGCTGTAAAGCACTATAAAGCGGTATATAAGTGTAATTGCTATTGCTATTGCCTAGGACTAGGCAGCCTAGACCCACTGGCATTTTGTGATTTGAAAAAATATTTTTCTTTAACATGCAATCAGGAAAAATATATCTATCTGAAGAAGTAAATTACCTGTTCATGAATATATTGAATCCTTTCTGATTCCTGATTTTTTTTAATGTCTCACATGGGAGGAAGTGGGTTGTTGGTTTTTTTGCTTTAAATAAACACAGGGAGAAGAAACATGTGTAATAGAACGTTGAACGACTTTGGAGGGATAAGGGGAAGAGATGCTGCCCAGGAAAAAATCAGATAAGAGCCAAGAGCCCCAGTGGCTTAACAGAGAATAGCCTAGGAAAGATCTCCCCTAATAGATTAGATGGTTAAAAGTGGCAGTGGGAAGTTTGTATCTTCAGTCTTTCAAGATTCTGTTACTGTAGCCTTACATTAAAGTAGACTTAGTTCATTTCGTTGAGTTTCTTACTTGGCTTACCTGGGAGAGCTGATAATATGTCACAACTTCCAACCCAGAATTTAAAAATTAGTGAGAACTTTAAAAAAAAAAGGAACATCTGTAGAATAGTAGTTTTATTTTTCACTCTAAATATTTTGTTGTTCACTTGGACGATTTAGAGCTGCTGGTTTTATGGTCTCCAGATACAATGGCTGTGAGTATAGCCCCAAAATAAACATTTAAAAACACAACCAGTTTTAAGCTGGAAACAATAGTTATATAAATACTGCTTCATCCAGAGGCAAACACTTCTTTTATTCGATAGATATAAACCTCTTTGCTGGTATTGCAAGGTATTTGTTTATTATTCTGTCTTTACATTTAGGAAAAGTTGCGAATTAGCACCACTGCTATTTTGGACAGGTCTCTTGTAATTAACTTGTATTCAAAGAAACAAATGTATTATATAATTGACATCAATAATAGTATAAAACCAAGTGCCTCCACATCCAAGCTTAATAATAGTAATAACAACAACAGCAATAAATTGAACTTATTAGACCTGAATATCCTGACTTTGCAAAAAACCACCTTACTAGGAACTGCCTATATATTCAGACCCTACCTTAATAGCTCTTAGATCCTTGGTTAGGATTTGAACTGTGAAGTTTTTACCAGTCCCAGACTGTAAATCAAATCGAAGATTAACAACAACAACAACAGCAACAATAATAATGTAATATAATAATATATAATATAATATATTATACATAGTATAATACATAGTATATGTATACATACTATACATACTAATATATATATATGTATATACATATATATATATACTAATACATATATATATACATGCATACATATATATATACATGCATACATATATACATACATATATACATACTAATACATAGTATAGTATAGTATAGTATAGTATAGTATAGTATAGTATTGTATAGTATTATGTATGTATGTATGTATGTATGTATGTACGGTATTCAGCTTTGTTTGGGTATTTTCCCACGTCATTGTAGTTGTGCATTTAAAGTTGTAGCAACATTTCAGCAGAATCTCATCTGCCATCATCAGGCTTCTGTATTGTGTTTGTCTGTGAGTCAGACTTTTACTGTGGCTCTTATGTAGGGCAGGACAGCTGTTCCAGGTCATAGCATCAACTTCAATGGCCCCCAAACCCTAGCCACTATAGAAAACCCCAGCCACAGAATTATCAGAGAAGCCATAGAGATTGAAAAAAGACCTGAAAGCATGAATAGAAGAGATGATTCCACCAGACTGTCAATTATCTGGAAGCCTGCACTCACAAACAAAAAAATCTCCACACCACAAGCCAGGCAAACACCTGGGCACAAACAGATCCCCACTGATACCTCCAGCTCAAACACACCCCAACCAGGCACCCAGATGAAACCTAGCTTCCTAACAAATGATACCCATCCATTTACCCAGAGCCAAGCTTCACTAAAGGCCTCCAATACAGGAACACAATGTTGCCAGCCAATCAAGACACAAAAAGAGCCACAAAACAGACAGAAGATATTAGAAACACCAATCAAGCAGAACACAGCAAACTCCAAGACCAATAAACACAGACCAAGACTCCCAACCAATCAGGATGAAGAAAAAAACATTCTGGCACAGCAGTAGGCTAGCCCCAAATTTAAAACTGAAACCACTGTAAAAGTCTGACTCACATACGAACACAATACAGAAGCCTGATGATGGCAGATGAGATTCTGCCGAAACATTGCTACAACTTTAAAAGCACAACTACAGTGACGTGGGAAAATACCCGAACAAAGCTGAATACCATACATGTAAGTACCTACGAAAACCATATATATATATATATATATATATATATATATAAATATAAATATAAATATAAATATAAATATAAATAATTAAATAAGAACATCTGCCTATTCCAGGTGGTTAGGAAGGTCTTAATAGGTGGACAAAAACGCCAATCCAGTCTAAACATCTAGCTGGTTATATATATACCAACTATAATAAAAAAATGATAACTTGACATTGTGGACAGAAGTAAAACTGGTAAGGAAAAATCCAGTGTGTTTTAGGGTAGAGAAAGGATAATTACATAAACATATTCCAGCCTCCCAAAGCATCAAACACAACTTCAAGTATTTTTTAATTTAGAAAGAAAGCAAGAAAAAACTCTAAATTTGACTCATATAAAGGTTCTGCATTATTTTATTACCAATGACACCCACAGATCAGACACAACTGGAGCAATGTATCACCTCTTTAAATGAGCATGTGATATATGCCATGCACATTAAAAATAGACAGGATTTCAATCACCCAGTTCACATTCACCATTTTGTTGCTCTTGACAAACACACAGATAAACACACACACTCTTATCCTGCAGACATTTCTGATTGGGTTAAGATTTTATTATGTTGCAATAAAGATTATAAATTAGCTGAGTTCTGTTGGGAGTCTTCTGCCAAGTCTCTCTGACACTTAAATTAGTTAAATGGTCAGGGAACTGTGATTTATTTCTAAGTGTGAAGCCTGATAACAGATCACAGGTGTCTCAGGAAGACATTTCTTATTTGTGGATTGAATTGGATTGGATTGGGATATCACTTAACTACAGAATGACTCTGCATGATTTACAATTTAAAAACAGAAAAACAAAAAAGGAAATTTCTGAAGTCTCCAAATCATATTGCATATATTGGTGATGGGGGAGAGAAACTCTGGTGGGGTTCACAGTCGTCCCGTCTCACAACCTGGGCAAAGAGCCAAATTTTTAAAAGTTTTCCAGAACTTCATTAGGCTGGGAGCTTCTTAGATCTCCAGGGAATATAATTTGCTGTGAAAGAGTAAATAAAGCAGGGTTGGGATTCAAACAGCATTACTACCAGTTTGGTAATTACGTTGTGCGTGTGTGTAGTACACCATAAACTGTGCCACCTGGACAGCTGATAAGCACTGTGCGCAGGTGCCCAGCATTTCAAAAAGTTTCTTACTGCTTTTTCAACCTCAACTGTGCCGCACAAAGCAGCTGAGGTTGAAAAAGCAGGAAATAAAAGTCAGGTAAGAGCCTGGGCAGGCGGGTGGGCCAAACAGCAGCAAACACAGAATTGGTTCTGTGTCTTCTGCTCTTCAGAGCTACCGGTTCTATAGAGCTGAACAGAACCAGTAGCATCCCATCCCTGAAATAAGGTTCCTGGGATAGGTAGCATTGTTTAAAGGTCCTGAAGTGCATCAACTTTATCTGAACTTTCCATATGGGTAGAAAACGATTGGAAAAAGGTAGTCCCTCAAATAATCAGGCCCTATTCCGTGAAGGGTTTTGTAGGTGGTAATCAGAATTTGGGACCAGGTGTAGCTGCCCAGTGGTCTTCAAGTGTAGCCCTAGGTAGAGGATGTTGGAATAATCCAGTTGTAAGGTGATTAAGGCATAAGTAACTCTCTGGAGGTCCTCCCCACCCATAAATAGGTGCAACTGACACACCCTCTTCTTCACAGCTGATGTTTGTTCTTTAAGCAGGAGCTATGAAGCCAAGACAACTGTCAAATTGCATGCCAGATTTGACTGGGGGAATACAATCCCATCAAGGCTAAAGTTGGAAAGTCCCCATATCTGGAGTGGCCAAA
This sequence comes from Pseudonaja textilis, assembly GCF_900518735.1. The sequence continues at coordinate 439,286 of NW_020769358.1, read as the reverse complement.
AGTCCAGCGTCACTCAGTCTTGGGAGAACTGAATCCAAGTCTATTCTCCACATCCAGACCTGCACAGCCCCCAGATGTAGAACATTGATGCATCACTTGGCTGCCCAAGGTGAAAAGGTATAATCCATCTATTGATGCTATCAAATACCATACTGATGGATGACCTCTTTCCGTGGTTTTATGTAGATTAGAAAGAAGAGTTTTTAGGAATTACACAGTCTTCTTTTCTATGCACACTACTGTATTCCCCATGTAAAATAAATTATTCATCTTGCATGCTCAGATGTAAAGATATGTTTCCCCCAAAATAAGGCCCTCTCTTATTTTCTTTTGGGCCCCAAAATAAGCACCATGTCTTACCCGCTTACCTTAGTACCATCGTAGCCAGGCCTCGATATCTGCCTGACTTCTGTGGCCACTTGCAGCAGGATGCCACATGGCACATACTGCATGGTGCATTGCACCATAGTGTGAACAGCAGCATCGGCATAAGAAGCCACAGGGCCTTCTGCTGCAAGCAGCAGAACTGGTATGACGTGCCATATGGCATCCAGCCACAGAAGAAGTCAGGCAGTGGACAATAAGCATCAAGGCATGAGAGGCCTGGCTGCGGCATTCCTAAGGTAAGTGGGTACAGAGTGTGTGGGGCAGCTCCACCTGCCACTCCCATCCTAGCTTGATTTTTACGCATGTGCCTCACCTTGTACAACCAGACTGTGGGATGAAGTGGATAGGTCTTACCTAGGGCTTATTTTAGGATTAGGGCTTATATTAGATGCACACATAAAAATCAAGCTAAGGCTTATTGTTGGGAGAGGGCTTGTTTTCAGGGAAACACAGTAATGGGAGTCACTATATCATATGTACCATGTTTGAAGCCGATATAAAATAGGCTACATAGAACAGAGATATAATGTGCCTGTTGGCCAGCTATACCCTGAATTACTGCAGACAATTACAATTGCTTGATGAAGAAAAGATGATGTGAATCCCAGAAAGATTTCAAAGTAGGCTAAACACTAGAGGAAAAACTGCAAAGGGAAAATAAACAACAGTTCTATCATTCAATATGTTGGAGAAAAAGTTGCCTTTTCTTCCATTGGGGAGGTAAGCGTTTTATAGTTATATTGTTTTCTGGAGAAAAGGTCAAGGGTAATAGTAAAATAATTGATCAATATTTGGTGGCTCAGATGGAAATAATATTGAGAAAAAAGAACAGTTGGGCCAAAGAAGCTACTGGAATGTTTAAGGTTTTTTATCCATGTATGTGTTATATTAATAGGTACTTGGAAATTCCATGAAGTAATAAAGACTTTAAGGGGTCATTAACTGCTTTAGTAAGAATAGACATTAATGAGTTTACTTGCATCAAGAAGACTCTTTACTGTATTAGTTTTGCACTAGTTTTCCTCCAAAGTGATGCATATAAGATTCTCTTATCTAATTTTCTCAGCAGTAACTCACCAGTGAGCTTCCATGGCTGAAAATAAGCTTGGGATTCCCCAGTCCCAGTTCAAGACCTTAACCACTACAACATCTCCTTGAAAAGAAGTTTGATATACCACAAGTTTGTGTCTTCTGTGAGACAACAAAATAATTTATACATTTAATTTCATTTTGACTAGTCTCACATAGAGTAAAAAAAAAGGGGGGAATCTTTAAGTGACCCCTTCCCATGAAGGAAATTGAAGGAACTGCAGCTTACTCAGAAAAAAGCTCCACTGGTTCACTGGGAATCACTAATAAATATCTATAGAATTGCAACCCAAAACTTTATTGCTTATGAAGGTACTCCTGTATGCTGGTACAGATTCATTTTCTCTACACTATATAGCCGTACTTACTTTAATTTCATAAAAGAAGATTATTTTGTCCTGTATCATGCACAGAGGTGGATTTGTGGCTGTGCAGATGCAGATAGATAATTCCACAAAGCATCCATAACAAAGCACATTTATTGGTACATCAGGTATCTTCATAACTCACATTTGTGATGAAGCTCTTCTATAATGACCAATGCTTTGTATATCAGCATTTCAGGTAAAAAATGGTTATTTTCCTAACGCATCACGTAGCAATAGAAAGAAAGCTGTTATCAGGATTACAGATGTGATCATGTGACATGAACTACATTTCCCAGGATACCTTTAACTACATTTACCATGATGCATTCCCTTAAGGGGACAGCTCACAATTCCTAAGTAACTAACCAATTCCCATAGACTGGCTGGGACAGCACAAAGATTGAAAAAAAACCTACCCTATTTTTCAAGAGGCTACTCCTCTTACAGACTTACAGTAGTAGTTCTGTAATTACATAGGGTGAGGTGATAATTGTTATAAAAGTGTAATTAATTAGTTGATTTGTTATTGTATTTAATTATAAGAGAGAAGATGCTTTCTGCCTATGCACACCACACTATTTTGCATAGATATTTTGTATATTGAAAATAGGAGAACATGCCCTTTGCCAGGGCACCTCATGCTAATTTTAGTGACATATGGCATTTGTATTTTGTCATATAATATTATAAACACTTAAAAGTTTTAATCTGGCTTTAACAAAGCACTTTTTATTTGATGATAAAATTTCAAAGTGTTCACCTTATCAAAATAGCCAGTTTAAATTACACATATTTCATTACCTTTTTCATGTGACTTTTGAATTTATGTTGCTAGTATGGTCCTGCCATAGTATGAATAAGATCATGCTCCCTCCTTAATCAGCATAGTGTAAAAGTCTGACAGGAAAGCTGAAAGGGAGACCATTTTCTGTTGTTTCCCTCCATCTAAAGATGCTCCAGATCAGCACCAATCCTCCTGGCATTCCAGAAAGCAATTAAGAGAGACAACCTGGTGAGTTGCAGTGCATGATTGGATTACTATTTTTCCCCTTGGAATGAAGGCATATAGGAATCTTCCAGGTAGTTGCCATTGTGCCTATTAAAGATGGGTCATTTTAAGTGGGGACAATGGACACTGACACAGGATGTCTCTCATTTGGTTCCATTTCCTATTTCAAGTACATAAAGAAATATTGAGGTTTCAATTATTTTTTTGAGAATTGAATTTATATAGTTATTAAACCTTCATTTTTAGAATTTTTCAATGCTGGTGAAAAAACACAAACACACTGTTTATTTAAGGAAACCCCTTTTAAAATAAGAAGGTATCTGTTTTCCTACTTACCACTTGCTTGGCCCTTGTGCCTGTGTGCATGTTGAGGTGTCCCAGATTCTGAGAGGGAAAGAGGGGGGCTCTGAGCTTCTGGGTCAGTGAGCAAGTTGAACTCCATCTGCCTGGCACAGGTGCAGGAGAGGAACTGAAGAGATATACGGTGAAGTGTGAGGGGAGACATATGCTTACCTGGAGATAAATTAGTTTCAATGAAATTTCCATTCAAGTGTTTACAGCTCAGACCAACAGCATGACCAACATTAACATGTTTACTCCAAAAAGGGTTTTCACAGTGAGGCTCAATCCTGGAAAAACATACTGTATATAGGCTGACATTTCATGTAAAATGTTTAGCCATTTTTAAAATAAGATGTTTCCTCCACTTCCAATTTATTTCTGTATTCTCAAAAGATTACATATCATTCAATTAGCAGAAATGCTCTATTTGTGAATCTGGCCAGTATCTTACAATTATTTTTCTCTTCATTTTTAACCTGCATTTTATGAAGTGTATTAAAATTATCTCTGCACATCTTCTTAAACACTAGATAGTAAAATTTGGCTTGAGATTCAATACATATATGCATAAGCAAGTACGCACAAATACTCACATGTTCATATATATGCAAACACAAAGAGCCCTAGGTCTATATAGAAATCAGTATTTTCCTTCATATTTTTTCATGCATTTTGTACATGAAGCGGAGCCCACCAATGGTTCTTACTATTGTGAGGGCTTTTGATTCCAAGAATTATGCTAAAATGCACAGTGCATTAATTTATTGGATTAAATACAGAGGTATGGGTAACTTTGCTGTCTGAATTTATTAAGACCCTTAGCCCCTTCTCTATGAAGCAGCAAATTAAATTTCTTACCAATTTTTATAAAATGATCACATTCCTCATCCTGACATGTGACTGCATCTGCAAAGAGCAGTTTTCTCTCCTGACACTGACAGTGCAATCATCAGATCCAAAGTTTTCTCTTTCACCTGCTACAAATTTACTTGGTTTAGCCCTCAAAACCTCCTAGCAAAAGGTAATTAAGTTTTGCTATAGTAAAACCTACTTCACCAAAGGCTTATCCAGCAAACTTTTACTTTTGTCATACACAAACATGTAGCTTTAGATTATTTTCCTCTTTCAATAAATGGCTAAATGAGTACAATGTTTTTGACTCATTTGTTTAATTATCTTTTTCTAATTTTAGGAGTTGTGTGGAGAATAGATCACATTTTAGGTCATATTTATGAAATATTGAAAATTCAAACAGATTTTTTTCCTCAAAAATATTTTGTATATTTAAAAATGTGGAAAATCAGAGTATGGTGTAATGTTCTCTTATCTGACCTGAATTTAATACATTAGATTTTGATGTAGTTTCTCACTGGTTGCATATATTTCTTTAGGAAGATTGGAATGTATAAGTCATACCTCAGAGATTTTACAATGTGATTTGTAATAACTGCTTCTTTTTATTCCTACTCTTTTGTAGATTATTATGGACAATTATTGAATTCAGCTTTTTGAAGTTCTGCTTTGTTGCCCAACTGATTTTAATTTGGTCTAAAAACTGGGAAACCATGAGTTCTAGTCTCACCTAACACATGAAAGCCAGATGGGTTGTTGTTGTGAGGAAAATAGAGGAGGAAAGAGTATTAGGTAAATTCACCACCTAATTTATTTATAAAATAATAAAAATGGGATTTTAAAAAAATCCAATAAATAAATTGTGGAAGGTACTTTCTTGATATTTCATATATGAATCTGCTCCAGTTAAATTTGAGGCTAGTTCTTTATATCCAATGCACTTAGTACAGATGATAAATGTTCTACAAAAATAACATACTCCCTTCCCCAAGAAACAATACAGGTAGTCCTCGACCTACAAACACAACTGAGTCTAAAATTTCTGTTACTGAGACATCTGTTAAATTAATTTTGCCCCATTTTATGACCTTTCTTGCCACAGATGTTGAGTTAATCACTGCAGTTGTTAATAACACAATTAATTGTAAAATCAAACTGGCTCCCCCATTGTCTTTGCTTATCAAAAGGTTGCAAAATCTGATTAGATACCCTGGGACACTGCAACTGTTACAAATATGTCAATTGTGAAATGTCTGAATTTTGATCACATGACCATGGGGATGCTGCAGTAGTTACAAGTGTGAAAAATGGTTTTAAGTTACTTTTTACAGTGCCATTGAAACTTTAAATAGTTATTGTTGTAAATCGAGGACTACCTGTATTTCTATATTTAGTGCATCACTCCTTCAACTTTTAGAAGCAATCTTTGAGAGATTGGCAGTGCTGAAATATTTCTGTCTCCTGTTTTCCTTTCATTTATAAAATTAGTCAGAATCATACAGTACCTGATGGTTGTTCCTTAATTCTTGACTTGAAACATCTGAAGGCATTTCATCATTGTGAATTAGTATCATAATTTAATTTTTTTATCTTAAGTACAAAATACTTTGTACTTACCATATCCAATTAATACTTTGTACTGTTACCAGACCCGTGCGATGATTCATATTTATTCTTGGGAACCAAAACACTGATTTGCTTTTCCTTGCACATTTCAGACCAGAGGAATGTGGGGGAGAAAATAAATAATTCAGAATACTATGTTGATTCTATGTAATTCTGGATGTGAGATTTTAGTTTTGTTTTGACCGAGTACAGTTTAACATGTGGATATTTGCTAGAGATTGTTCACAATTCTAGGGAAATCTACATTATCTTGTTTATTGATAACATGGTTATCAATATTAATATCAGTAACATGGTTACTGAACATAACAAAGATGAACAGCACATTGAAATAAGTTTTGATTGAAAACATACCAAAACTGGAAAACTGGTACAAGTTTAAACAAAGTCCATTCACTTTTTTACATAGACGAACTGGAGCAGTATAAAATATCAGAACTGTTTTTCTACACTTCTGATCATAATGTAAGTAAAAACAGGGCACAAGGGAGACCATTATCAACAAGACAAACAGCAACTGTTACTCAGAAGTAGTTAAGGAATTCTGGTAGGACAAGCTGTGATCTACCTGTATCACATTGTCCCTCTTTGTCAGCTGCTGTTCCATTTGATTTATCTGAACTGACTTCCAATTTGAGTTGCCAATATCTGGGCCAAATGTACTCTTAAAGAAGATATTCCCCAATTGTTTCTTCCCATCCTCTGAAATGATCAGATGTGGTTTGCAGTGAAGGGAAAGGACATTTGTTATAAGAGAGGAATAATTCATAATTATTCACAAGTATTGTTTTTCTGTTTGTTTACATGGAGTTTAAACTTACCTGCCAAGTACATTGATGTCTAATATATCTTCCAATTTATAACTTTTTTATTTTCTGGTTCATAAGTAATCAACAATATTTCCATATTTAGTGCAAAATTAAAATATGTCAACAGAAATCCAAGATTTTAATATGTGATGATTGAGTACCCACATGTCTGTCTCCAAATGCCATTTTAGATTAGATGTATTTTCTATGAAATACTTATAAATATTTTGTTTTTTCAGCAGTTTAAAGAAAGTCATGTCAGTGCAAATTTATTGTTTATTTCCATTTTGTAAACTGTGCAAAGTTTATTATAAATACAACCTCTTTTCCAAATACGAAGTACAGTACTTAATTTAATGCAAATCAAATAATACCCAACTGTACATACATATTCACATCCAGCCCAATTCAATGCACTGCAGTATAAAAATCCGTTCTTTGAACATTGTGGACTATCATCTACCACATTTGTCCAACTTAGTCTGGGTTGGTAAGGAGGTTTTTTTTCAACTTCCCAAGCTACAATGGAGAGAATATGACTGACCCAAAATGACCTAGCTAGCTTCTATATCCTACGGCGAGTGAAAAGGAGGAACCAGTTCAGTACTTTAAGCACCTCATTTATATAGACATATGTGCACTTGCATGCACCCATGCTCTCACATACACTATGGAAATTAAGTTTTCTAGGTTGGCATTTTTTTTCCAAGTATAAAAAATCTTGGACAAGCGAGAGGGAGATGAAAAAAGATGACTAAAGATTACTGAAACAAGTAAACAAAAAAAATAATAAAGAATATATTCAAAAAAATTACTTCCAGCTTTATTTAAACTTTTAAAAGCTGGTACACTTAAACAAATATCATCTTTACAGAGAGGGTTTTTTCCTTTCTGAAATAAATCAGTGTGCCAGTAGAAATTTTTGGAAGAAAGGATAAATATTATTCAAACTTTGGTTAGGGTTGGGGTCTCTTTCATGTAGATTTCTTTGAAATGAATTCCCAAGTCCACTCAGAATTCTTTTAAATCATTATTACAGATGCAGTATCATATAGGATTCTACTTTAATTCCTAGGGATGCATTTCACTTCACCTCAGGAATAATAACAATGACTCAGTGTGATCCTTATTATTTGTCATTGCCATGATCCACTTTTAGAAATGTTGAAGAAAACAAATCTTGGCTATCAAACAGCAAAAAGTGCTAATAAATCTAATATTTGCTTTACATGGATGATCTGAAGCTTTATGGAAAATCAGAAATAGAAATCTAATAATTGACAAACACTAAGAATTTTCGGCATAGATATAGCAATGGAATTTGGCTTAGGAAAATCTACTTCAGTAGCAATAAACTGGGGTAAATCAAATTAAACTGAAATGTCAAATAGCCAAACCATCAGATACCATCGGGATAAAGCCTACATGTGTCTGAGCATTTTATAATTGGACAACATCAAATACGGGCAAGTTAAAAATATTATTAATAAAGAATACCTCAAAGAAATGAGAAAATTGCTGAAGACAAAATTGAACAGTGAAAACACCATCAAATCCATTAATATTTGGCCCATACTTATGATATATTATACCACTGGAATTAGGACACATGGTGAACTGGACAGTTTGAACTGAACATACAAGAAAGCAGATGACTATTCACTATGCATTACATTCCCAAAATGATATAATCTATTTGCCGCATAGAAATGGAAACTGAGATTTCCTTCAGATCAAACAAACTGTCAAAGAAGAAAAGCATGGATTGGCTAATTAGGTAAAAGACAGCCAAGAACAAATATTGATGCAAGCTAAAAATTGGAGCTTATTAAATATACACGAAACAAAAAGTGAATATTGAAATAACATAATAAAAATACAAACAGAATGCTGGCAAGGAAAAACATTAATTAAGGAGCTGTGGTGGCATAGTGGTTAGAAAGCAATATTGCGGGCTAATTCAATTCACTGTCACTGCCAGTAATTCGGTCCTCACCAGCTCAAGGTTGACTCAGACTTCGATCTTCCAAAGTTGGTAAAATGAGGAACCAGTTTATTGGGGGAAATATGCTAACACTTTGTAAACCACTTAGAGAAGGCTGTAAAACACTATGAAGCGGTATATAAGTCTAAGTGCTAAGTTGTGTTGCTAAGTCAATTTCTACAAAATTGGCTTGATCAATTTCTACAAAATTGTACAAAACTAGTTAGAACAATTAACCAGTGGAACCACTTGCCTGCAGAAGTTGTGGATTCTCCAACATTGGAAGTTTTTAAGAAGAGTTTGGAAACCATTTGTCTGAAATGGGGCGTTGGTTCTTACCTGATACGCTTCTTCTCGTAGAGCTGCGTAGAGCGTCCAGGATGGGAGGTGCTCCAGTCTCGGCTCTCACAGGCTGAGCTTGAAATTGAGGAACGCCTCTCTCCATCACGTGGTCCTCTCGGTGTTCCCCAGTTTTGCGAAGACGAGAAGGAAGGCCCTATTCTCATCCTAACTAAGAAGTATTTGTTTGGCCGAAACGAGATTCCCCACCAGACGGGCTAATGGGTGGGGCTGGACGCTCTACGCAGCTCTACGAGAAGAAGCGTATCAGGTAAGAACCAACGCCCCTTCTCCATAGAGCTGCCACGAGCGTCCAGGATGGGACATACCAAAGCTTGGCGAGTCCTGCGGGCGGGTTTCCGTCTGGTGTGGAATCTCCCCTGGAACCTCAAGGACCCGCTGAAGGACCTGCCTGCCAAAGGAGGCCTCAGCCGAGGCGAATACATCGATCTTGTAATGTTTGATAAAAGTGGATGGGGATGCCCAGGTGGGCAGCCCTGCAGATGTCGGTTATTGAGGCTTGGGTGGCCCATGCAGCAGTAGTAGCCGCACTTCTAGTAGAGTGGGCGGTAACGCCAGAAGGGACAGGTAGGGCCTGTGCCTGGTAGGCCTTAGTGATGGCGGCCCTAATCCAACGGCCCACAGTTGTGGGAGTCACTTTGTGGCCGAGGGACGTGGGCTGAAAAGACACAAATAGGGCCTCTGACTTGCGAAATGGTTGGGTGCGCTTGATGTATATTCTTAAGGCGCGCCTTACATCGAGGGTGTGCCACTGTCTCTCCCTCTCTCGAGAGGGGTTGGGGTAGAAGTTCGGGAGGATGAGTTCCTGAGCTCTGTGAAATGCTGAGTTGATTTTTGGGAGGAAGGTAGGATCAGGTCGGAGAACGACTCTATCTGAATGGAAGATACAGAGGTCCTGTCTGATGGAAAGGGCTGCCATCTCCGAAATCTGACGAGCGGATGTGATAGCCACAAGAAAAACAGTTTTGAGGGTGAGGAACTGTAGGGAAGCCTCCCTGATGGGTTCAAAGGGGGGCTTGGTAAGAGAGACCAGGACCTTATTGAGGTCCCAGGTGGGAAAACGGTGTATAGTCAGAGGGTGGAGGTTGGAATCTCCCCTGAGAAAGGCCCGGATGAGGGGGTGATGGGAGAGGGGACCCCCATTATCTGAGGAAACAACGGTTGCCAGGGCCGCGACCTGACGCCTTAGGGTGTTGGTGGACAGACCCTTGTTGAGACCCTCCTGAAGAAATTCCAGGACCTGAGCGATGGAGGGAGAAAGGGGATTGATCTGAAGTTTGAGGGCCCAAGAACGAAAGGCGACCCACGTAGCATTGTAGATTCGCATGGTCGAGGGCCGTCTGGCTGCCAGAATGGTGTCTATGACCTGGCTGGAAAAATTCTTTCCCTTTAGGCGGTCCCGCTCAACCTCCAGATGGCTAATTGGAGCCATTGGGGGTTCGGGTGTAAAAGAGGGCCCTGGGACAGGGAGATCTTGTCGGGAGGGATTCTCCAGGGAGGAGCCACTGAGAGGTTGCGAAGGTCCGCAAACCAGGGGCGTCTGGGCCAATAAGGGGCTACTAGAAGAATCTCTGCTTGTTC
>NW_020769358.1:414349-428869 GCF_900518735.1 Pseudonaja textilis | reverse complement strand
CAGCAGTAGACGCTCTAATAGCCCAAGCGTCGGATTGGTGAGCACGGCGCAGGGCCAGCTCGGCTCGCTTGTCCTCTGGTTTGAGTGCCTCTAAGGCATCGCTAGGGGTAGTGGAGGAAGCTAGGCCCACAATAGGATCGTCAACAGAGGGGGATCGAGCATAAGGGAGAATTCCGGGTCAAGGTTAAAGAAGCGCTTGTCCTGACTGGAAGGGGGAGGAGGGGGCCCCGTGGAGGCTAGTTGTCTGGAGACCAGGTCGGAGAAGATAGGTGGAACCGGAATGACATCAGTCTCCACCACGGGCTGAGAAAAGATGGAGTCGAGAGGCACCCCCGAGGCTACAGGCTGAGATGGTGTGTGAGGGGTCAGGCCGGAGGTATTTTTTGCCTTGAAAAGAATTGACCTGAACAGGTGCGGTTTGAACAGCCCCACAAAGGCGGGCTGGTCCGGGGTGAGGCCTTCGTCATCTGACATGTCCCCCTCCAGTGGGTCTGCTCCCGAGAGGGGCTCGCTGCAAATGATGGACCCCAAGTCAAGATCTTCCTCTTCCCCAAATTGGGTGGGACCCCCGAGCTCCTGTGCCTCCATCTCCTCTATCCCCAGAGAGAGAGGCAAATCCCTCTGGGATACTACCTGACCATGCGAGGCATCTGATCTGGAGAGCGATCCGGCAGATGGTGCGTGAACCTCAGGGGCTGCAGGCCGTGGGGCCGGACCGGCCATCTGCTGGAGCCCTTGTGCGATTCCCTGCCGGATGGCAAACTCCATCCATAGTTTCATGTTCTCAGGAATTTCCACCATAGGAGGTTGGGGAGGCTCTTCCGGGCACAGGCCAGCAGCAGTGGGAGTGAAGGTAGCTTCAGGAGCCTGGCTAGGCTGTGAGGCTGAGGAATGAGCAGGAGAGGGGGGGGAGGAGGATGGGTGGAGGTTGAGGGGGTGGGGGCGGGAGGAGCCAGAGGCACAGAGCTTGACTCTCTAGACCGCCTATCTATTTCTTTCTCAAGTGCCCTGTGATGTCTGAGGGCATCCTTCTGGGAGGCTTTGGAGGCTTCCTGTGCCTGGTTGCGCAGGTAATGGGATTTTGACTTGGCTTTCAAAGAAGTGCCACGTGAAACTCTGTCATCTGCCATCTGGAAAAACTGGAAGGAAAAAGTTTTGAGTTAATATGAGACGGTTGGCTCATCTGGATGCGGCCTACACCAAGGCCGGGTATCACCACGATTGTTTCACACCCCCTTTTGGTCAATTTTTTTTTGCAAGCTATTAAAACGAGTAAGCAGGGACTAGCCCAAGTATCCAATCAGCCGAAAGAACGCTCGTGCAGCTGCCCCCCAGACGAAAACCGGGGGGGGATGTCAATGCTGCTACTTCGCCAGCTGAGGAGGCTGTGGAGCCAACGGACCCTGTAGTGCTCGAAAACTTCGAATAAGTCCTTGAAGACCGAGCTAGAATATAGGCAGTCCTAAGGAACTGTCTAGTGATTAGTTAGACATGCAGCCTGCCAGAAAGGCCCAGAGAAAATGGCGATCGGCTATGCGGCCACATTCAAAATGGCGGCGACACCTGGGCGCACCCAAGATGGCGGACGCCACGCGGCGCCCAAAATGGTGGCCGCGAGCTATACGGAACGATTCTCAGCGGCGGTACTCTCCCTGAGAAGAGGCCTGAAGGCCACGAATGACGGGAGGAGCAGGGGAAGAAAATCTCCCCTAGGCTATTGACGGCGTTCGCGGAGGGGAAACAACGAAGGAAAAGGCAGGAACGAGGCGGCTTCGCGCTGAGCGAAGGAGCGGCAGACGATGGGGGGGGCAGCGCTCGAAGCGCTAGATTCTGCCCCTGAAAACAGATTAAATTGCCCCCCGTGAATAGAAGGGGAGAAAAAAACTCCCTAGGGAGTTCAAACCTCAAATCCACTGCGCAAGTTGAGAAAAAGAGTCCAATTTGATAGGGATCTGTGAAAGAAGCTGGATCGGCCAAGAGCTAAGGAAAAAGCAGCCTAACTGTCACGAGGCTGAGCTAAAAACTGGGGAACGCCGAGAGGACCACGTGATGGAGAGAGGCGTTCCTCGATTTCAAGCTCAGCCTGTGAGAGCCAAGACTGGAGCACCTCCCATCCTGGACGCTCGTGGCAGCTCTATGGAGAAAGTATAGGATTTTGTGCCTGAGCAAGGAGTTAAAGACGAGAAGATTGAAGGGAAAATGAATAAAGGTAAAATCTGACAATAGCTTATAACTGGAATATTAAAAAAAGAAACTGAAGGATTGATTTTTGGTTGCCCAAGAGCCAGTTATTTGAACTAATGCAATGGAAGGCTGAAACCGAAAAATTATCAAATGATTCAAAATACAGATTGTGCAAAGAAGCAGAAGTAGACAATATACTCAGCTTGTGCATGAAGATCATAAAGCTGATTATAAACAACTACATAACACAGTCACCAAAATGATTCATTGGAACATTATTGGTACATTATGATATACCAATAGTAAAAAATTAGTGGGCATATATAGTTGAAAAACTAAATGAAAATGAGCAGGTTAAAATATTGTGGGATTTCCAAATATAGACGGATCAAATCTAGAGTCATAACACACATGATATAACTGATTGGAAAAATGAAAGTGTTTCATTTTTAGCAAGGGATAGAAGGTAAACAACTGGAGAAGATCACTAAGTATCAAGATTTGAAAATTGAAGTTGAAAAAGTATTGTATAAACCTACCATAATAGTCCCCGTGGCTATTGGCACATTGAATGTCATATCAAAAAAAATATTGGACAGCACTCAGACTAAAACAAAAAAAAATGTTCAGACGCATTTTTATAAAGCAGTCTTCACTGTGGAGGAATTAAGTGGTAGTTAACAGGATGGTACTTGTTATGCAAAACCAAAAACATACTAAACTCTATCTTCAGGTGCCTAAAAGGGTTTATAAAAAAGTAGTAAAATATTCTCAAAGCAGAACTGAGTTTGATAAAACAATTGTTATATCACCTGACAATAATGGCAAAGCTTAAATTTTCCATAAACTACCACAGAAATATAGATTAAATAGTAATGTAAAATCTGCCTGGAAAACAGAATTTAAAATTCCAATTCACAGCATGGGTACCATTGCAAATTCAATATTCTTCAAGAACTCTTAGATAAAATTAACCAGTTTAAAGAATGTAAGAAAGAATATTTTAGGGGAGTGTACAGTTGAAATGATACTTTAAATACAAAATGAGAACCAGTTTGCTGTGTTGATTCAGGTGATGGTCTAGAAACAGCACACTGCAAGTTCTATGCCTTCCTTAGTCATAAAAGCCAGCTGGGTGACTTTAGGCCAGTCACTCTCTCTCAGTCACTCTCTCTCATCCCAATGCACTCGCAGGCTTATTGTTGTGAGGAAAATAGGAGATGGAAGAACTATTAGGCATGTTCACCACTTTGACTTATTAATAAAAAAGAGAATAACATTTTATAAAACTGATTTTCAACATAAAATCATTAGAGCACAGTGTTTTAAATTAATCTATGCTTCATTAAATAATGGGAGTAGCAAGTGAAATAATAGAACCTCAGGGAGGAGAGCAAGACTCAAACTCTGTCTAAACACATATATGGCCTGCATCTAAAAACCAGGAAAATCACAACAATTTAACATTTGAACAATCTGGATTTTGCTAAAATTCACATGATTGGATCTCTATCTAATATCTTAGGCTGCTTCAAAGAAGACAAAATATGCACTGTCAATTATTTATTAGTTTTATTTTTTTTGTCTTTACCATTATAATCTATTAAACTATGTAGAACAGGCACAACAATATTCAAAAAGTGCTACACTCCCTTAGAACTGAGACTGGGTGATTTTAAATTCTACCAAATACACGAACTTCTGGAAAATTACAGTATTATTACTTTGTTTCTCAAGTTCCTTTCATTTCTATTATCCACCACCTGTTTTTTGACATTAGCTTTTTTACAAGCTTCCTAAAAGGTAGAAGAAAATAGACAATATTATGAAATGTGAATATGAATGTGACACCTTCAGAAGAAGAAGCCCTTCCTCAGAGGACCCGGAGTTTTGCTGCTTATACACATTTTCCTGTATTTGTCCATTTAGTAATGTTCTACACTTTCATGTGACGTAAGAGATGAATGTCTACTAGTTAGTCAATCTCACCTTCCTAATCTACTGGTGAAACTCAAAAAATTAGAATATTGTGCAAAAGTTCATTTATTTCAGTAATGCAACTTAAAAGGTGAAACTAATATATGAGATAGACTCATTACATGCAAAGCAAGAAAATTCAAGCCGTGGTTTGTCATAATTGTGATGATTCTGTCTTACAGCTCATGAAAACCCCAAATCCACAATCTCAGAAAATTAGAATATTACATGCAATCAATAAAACAAGGATTGTACATAGAACAGTATCGGACCTCTGAAAAGTATAAGCATGCATATGTACTCAGTACTTGTTTTGGGCCCCTTTTGAAGCAATTACTGCCTCAGTGCGGCATGGCATGGAAGCTATCAGCCTGTGGCACTGCTGAGTGTTATGGAAGACCAGGATGCTTCAATAGCGGCCTTCAGCTCTTCTGCATTGTTCGGTCTCATGTCTCTCATCTTTCTCTTGGCAATGCCCTATAGATTCTCTATGGGGTTCAGGTCAGGCGTGTTTGCTGGCCAGTCAAGCACAGTAATCCCACGGTCATTGAACCAGGTTTTGGTGTTTTTGGCAGTGTGGGCAAGTGCCAAGTCCTGCTGGAAAATGAAGTCAGCATCCCCATAAAGCTCGTCTGCAGAAGGCAGCATGAAGTGCTCCAAAATCTCCTGGTAGACGGCTATGTTGACTCTGGACTTAATGAAGCACAGTGGACCAACACCAGCAGATGACATGGCTCCCCAAATCAACACAGACTGTGGAAACTTCACACTGGACTTCAAGCATCTTGCAGTGTGTGCCTCTTCATTCTTCCTCCAGACTCTGGGTCCTTGGTTTCCAAATTAGATTCAAAAGTTGCTCTCATCAGAAAAGAGGACTTTGGACCACTGAGCAACAGATCAGTTCTGTTTTTCTTTAGCCCAAGTAAGATGCTTCTGACGTTTGTTTTTCAGGAGCAGCTTGACAACAGGAATATGACATTTGAAGCCCATGTCCAGGATCCGTCTGTGTGTGGTGGCTCTTGATGCACTGACTCCAGCCGCAGTCCACTCCTTGTGAAAGTCCCCAACACTTTTGAATGGCCTTTTCCCAACAATCCTCCCCAGGCTGCGGTCATCCCTGCTGTTTGTGCACCTTTTTCTTCCACACTTTTCCCTTCCACATAACTTTCTATTCATGTACACTTTGGGAACATCCAACTTCTTTTGCAATTACCTTTTGAGGCTTTCCCTCCTTATGGAGGGTGTCAGTGATGGTTTTCTGCACAACTGTCAGGTCAGCCGTCTTTCCCATGATCGTGATTCCTACTGAACCTGGCTGAGAGACCATTTAAAGGCTCAGGAACCCTTTGCAGGTGTTATGGCTTAGTTAGCTGATTAGAGTGGGATACTTTGAGCCTAGAATATTGAACTTTTTTCACAATATTCTAATTTTCTGAGATTGTGGATTTGGGGTTTTCATGAGCTATAAGCCATAATCATCTCAATTATGATACATCACGGCTTGAACTATCTTGCTTTGCATATAACAAGTCTATCTCACATATTAGGTTCACCTTTTAAGTTGCATTACTGAAATAAATGAACTTTTGCACGATATTTTAATTTTTCAAGTTTCACCCGTACAAAGCACAGGTATAATCCTAGTAGGACGTAACTCCCTCCTCTCAAATTATTTCTGCTCTGGTGCCTTGCTAAATGTTTATTTCATTTTATTTTAACCTAGAAATACTCAAACAATGGGTAGGAAAAATGGCAGACAAACTAGTCAAACAGTGGGTTCTTCCTAAGGATTAATTAAACTACTATCCAACAGTACTTGAGCCAGAAGGAATCTACACTGGCATAAAATGTTCTGCCCCTGCTGGGAATAATCTTGTATTGACAAAATGCTGGCAAATATTGTTCTTCTTAGTTATTTTATACAGTGCATATTAAGGATAAGGATGGATAAACTGTCTCTCTAGGCACCAAATATCACAAACTGGTTGGAGAACACTCTCAAATAGTTATCTTTAATGTAGGCTGATATAAGAATAAATTTTAACAGACCAACAATTTTAGCAACCGGTTCAAAGGTCACCCTGTTCTTGTGTAAATGTTTTGCATTAATGCATTCAAAAAAGTTCTAATTTTCAGCTGATAAGCCCCATCCATCCATCGTTTATAGTCACCCAAATCAAAATATCTAATTCTGACTAATATTGTGTTGAAACAATTAACAAAAAAGTTTAAAAAAAGGAAATAACAATGAGAACAGACATAAATCCAAGGCCAATGACAATCATTTCATTAAATGTGAAAAACTGGATCATCTACCACTCTGACACAATGCCTAGGAGGCCTTATTATTATCAAGTCTATCTTCTGCATCTCTATAACTGTCTGGTTTGGTTCTGCAACCCAACAGGTCAGACACAGACATCAGAGGATAATTAGGACTGCAGAAAAAACAATCATACCAACCTGCCTTCAATCGAGGACCTGTATACTGCACAAATGAAAAAGAGGACTGTGAAAATATTTACAGACCCCTCACATTCCGGACATAAATTGTTTCAACTCCTTCCCTCAAAATGACAGCATAGAGCACTGCACACCAGAACAACTAGATACAAGGAGTTTTTCCCCGAAAGCCATCACTCTGCTAAACAAATAATTCCCTCAACAGTGTTCAAATATTTACAAAATCTGCACTACTATTACTATTAATCTTCTCACCACTCCTTATAACCCATCCCTTCCCACTTGTGACTGTATGACTGTAACTTTGTTGCTTGTATCCTTACTATTTATATTGATTGTTTCCTAGTATGATTTGATTGCTTATTGTACCCTATGGCTATTATTAAGTGTTGCACTTTACGATTCTTGACTCTTGACGAATGTATCTTTTATGTATACTGAGAGCATTTGCACAAGACAAATTCCTTGTGTACCAAATCACACTTGGCCAATAAAGAATTCTATTCTATTCTATTCTATTCTATTCAAGTCCAGTTGAGTTGGGGTCATCTGAGTCTCAAAAAGTATGTTGTAATATCAAGCAAGTACAAGTTAAATTTTCTAGGTTCCAGCAATGACACTATTTCATAAACAAGAGCTGGAGCATTCCCACCCTGTTGAATCTTGTATAATGAGCAGAAATAAAGATACATAGTCCACAAATGACTTGGCCTTTTGTCATGAAGGTGATAACCAGATGTTGAATTATATTTGGAAGTCTACTAGGAGTTATACCATGAGTATCACACTACGCCAATAAATACTTGTAGGCCTTCAAGGATAACCTCATACAGAGTGCCATGCAACAATCCAAATGAGAGGTGATCATACTTTGAACGACTGTAAACAGGATCCCCGATCCAGAAATGGGTGTGATTTGTGTAGAAGATGGATTTGTAGAAAGACTCTCCGAACCATAGCTGCCATCTGATCTTTGAACAGGAACTGAGAATCCAAACTGCACATCTGATCTGTCTGTTAGACCTACCTCATTCAGAACTAAGAGAAGATTTTTAAAAAATGGTTTAGCTAGGGTTAAGGCAAAGCTTTCTTTTCCATTTGGATACCCTCAGATTCCAGACACTGGGAAAGAATTCTGATGGGATCACTTAATCAACTAGGGTAGAGATATTTGGCTGATACTATCAGTATATCAATGGATCTTAACCCCATGATTTCATTCAGTGGCCTCGGGTAGATGTTAAAAATTAATAGGAGAACAGAATTCTGAGGAACCCTGCAAAGCAGGAGATTAGAAATGAAACTCCTTCTCTGCCAATCCTGGAAAACAAGAACCACTGCAACCCAATCTATAAAAACCAATGGCATGAAAAGCCATTGAGAAATCAAGGAGGCATCAAATAATCTCCAAATAGCCCTTCATGTATTTCGCTGGACCCCCTTTGCCCCAATGGACCCAAGATATTTTGAAGAGGGTTCTGGTTGCCAATAAGGGCAGAAAACATATTGCTATCTTTATTACAAGGTGATTTTAATCCAGAGGCACAATTCCAATTCCTTTTATTTTAATCTACCAAAGATAAAGCATGGTATTTGTAATTCTTTGACCTATGTTCTGTTTTATGTACAATCAGAGGATTGAAGGTTACTTTGAGATTATTAGTGCAACCTCCTACAAGAGCATGAATCTATTATAATATTCCTGAGAGGTGGTCATTTCCCACCAGCAAAGGGAAGCCCACCATCTCCTGAGGCATCTATTCTATACCATTGAACAGGTCTTACCAAGATCTGCTTCTTTGTAATTTAAACCCATTATTTCATATCTTGAACTCGTCCTCATTTCAAAGGAGGTGGTCATTCTGGGCCCATCCCCTAACATCCAGAACTGTGCTGCTCCTTCTCCATATCAGAATAACCCCTTCATATCACTGGTGCCAGCTCTGAATTCTCCTCGTTGGCCACTCCTCCGTCGAGGCAGGAGGACTTGGCGGAAGCTCCAGGGACCGGTTCTCTTCCAGCTCGAGGGCCGGCTTCCTTCGTCGGGGGGGGCGGGGGGGGGGGGGGCAATCAACCGACTAGGTCTTTTCTAGATGGCGCGCTGGGCTTCCCAGGACCTCGCAAAGCACCCACTAGTGGGCTGCATGCCCTGCCTTATGCGACCGCCGGAAACTACACACGCACCGCCTCAAACGAAAGCACCCTCGCCTCCTTCCCGCGATGAAGAGGCGACACTGGCCCTCTTTAGGTGCACTCTGGCGACGGTCTCGAAGCAACTTTCTGGCAGAAGCATAAAGCAGGGCGTTCCTTTCCTACAGATTTACAGATGCGCCTTTCTGGCAAAGTCTACGAAAGTTTTTTCCTCACCAGCAGCCACACGTGTGGATTCTCCAAACAAAGGCCGGAGGAAAGGCATGCCCCGTCCCCCTTTGTTTTTCCCTCTTCGAAGTGCCAGCTTGCAAAAGCCGCTCTTCAGGACTGAAATTCAGCACGTTGCTAGAGCCGGGCGACGCTTTTCCCTCCCTTCTGGAGCACAGCCACTCCACCGCTCTTTGCGGGGCCATAACTAGGGAAGCTCCTTCCGCCTTTCGGGCTCCTGGATCGCACCGAAAACAGACGAGCAGCTAACATTTGGTTAGGTATATTTGACCGTTGTAAGAAAAAACAAGTTCATGACCCCGGAAAATCCTTCCAGACCCATTCATTTCCACTGTCGACGCCTCAGTGAAGGGAGAGTCGACTCGGCGCCAACCCGATTCCTCTCCCAGCCGAGGGGATTAAACGATTCGCCCAGCTTTGCTTCTTGTCCGAGTTCAGCAACGTCCGCGGATTTCAGCCTGGATAGAAAACGAAAGGGTTGCTGCCCCGCGCCCCCATCAATCAATCAGTTAAAGAGAAAGGAAAACACAGCGAATCCCATAGAACGGAGAGCTAATTTAAATACAATGAAGTTCTTTGAATCTTGTCCTAATTACATTTCTTGTATGCTACCTTTGTATTCCAATTATTTTAAAAACTACAATATTTTGATATAATTATTTTAAATAACAAACCATGCTAAGTGATGTGATACCTGATGCAATATTGATACAATACAATATTGACTAGCCGGCTCAGTTTTCATTTGACAGGCAGGATCCTTGTCTATCTGATTAAGCAAATTAGAAATGTATTGATAGGATATTTAAAAAATGTTAATAAAACAACCGAGTAAAAATTGAATACTATATGTTCCGCGTGGTCTGGTTTTATTAACTAATTTTGTAATAATGAAATAATTATTTTAAAGTAACCTCAATTTGGTGTCATAATTTACAGTTCTTTTATTATCTCAAAGGTCAGTAGAAAGTCCGCCTTTTCTTTTCGTCTCTTTATCGAAATGCTCTCCAATTTGGTTTAGTCCGTGCGCTCGCCCGCTCTCCCTTTCCCACATGCCGTCGTCCGTCTCCCTCCCCTTTAAATCAAGACGAAGGCAGTCCTTTAGAGAAGAAAAGCCGAGTGACTTCTGAACAGCCGTAGAAGTGCTTTTCGGCTCTGGTGTTATCCACCAGCCAAGTGAAAGCAAAAAGGGTACTCGGCGCGCCACCCAAAATCAGTTCGGCCACTGTTCACTCGGAGCGTCCCGCACACGGCCTCCAGAGGTCTGGCTCTGACCTGGCCAACGAACCCCCACGCGAGGAAAGGGAGCGGAAACACCCATCTGCCGCCCTGGACGGCAGTGTAGTTTAAGCATAATCCGACTGTGGGCCAATGCCTTTGTCGCCCAGCCGGAGGTGATCCCAAGCAAATTGCCTCTAGATTGGGGCGGCGCGGCAGAGGGGGCAACGACTCTCCGAAGCACAGCCTGCTTGGAGAGGGAGCAGCACTTACACCTCTGTAGCTCCCGCGGCACTGAAGAGCCTTCGCCCAGTCTCGCCGCGCCTCTGGACTTGGGGCACCTCACCCCAACACCCTCGGTGCGCGATCTGCAGTACGGAGAAGGATCCGCCGGCCGAGTGATTCCCTTGCGCGGGGAACATCGGCTTTATGGATGGGGCCATCGTCACCCCCAGCCAGCCGCCCTCGGGCAATGCTGTCCTACCCCGCCCCATCGCTCGCTGCGGAGTCCCCCCACCCGCCTCTTTCCTAGGTGTGGCTCCAGACCACGCCTTTACCCGACAGCTGTTTCCTAAGGCGTTTCTCCGTCGAGAGGAGGGAAAGCCTCCAAGGACGAAAGATCACGGAGTGCATAGCCAGTGGGGGGAAACTCCTTAAGCGAAAAGAGGATCGGGCCGTTCCTTCAAAGAAGACAAGGTGTCTGAGCACTCGGGGGGCAAAACGCAAAAGAGCGGCTTTGAGGAAGATGCGCACACGGTCACAAGAAAAACAAGTGCCACAAGTGCAAGGGTATTATATCCTTTCCTCAATCCTCGATCAATAAGTGGGAGCCAAAGAGTTTGCGCTCCATCTCGGTAGCTACTTTCCACAGCTATTCTCATCGTAGTCATCCCAACCACCATAGCTTTGACTTTCTTTTCGAGGAAGTAAAAGGAAAAATAAGGCAGGTAAAATGCCTTTTCTAATAATAATTCCCCGCCACTGAAAAGCTATTTCCTAGACAGCTATGACCACCTCAACATTCAAGCATTCTTCAAGTCCCTTTAACCATAAGTTATAGTAAAGTATAGTAATAGCTTTACTTACCTTAATCACCATTCTATATATTGTTAGACTAAGGTGGAGTAAACTCCTCTTTTTGAGCTCCAAAACTAATTTTAACCCCCTCCATTATATAATTATTTTGATTTTTCCTCAACTTGATACAAAATTTTTCTAGTTCCATTTTTGCCTTTACATTGTATAAAAATTGAAAATTCAGCATTCACTAAATAATTTATCTCTATTTTAAGGATACACAGAGGGTGAGAGAGTAAAATATTTTGCATATCACAAATGATGATCTCTAGTCAACAATGTGACTCTTTGTGAATAACAATTTGCACTCTGCCATACACTGCAGAAGTGTAGGGAATTGGATTTTTTAAGTTTTTTTTTTTTTAGTATTTATTTGATTTGTCAATCGCTTACAAGATACAGGTATAAGAATAAATATTGTTTTGAATATATGAGATACTTATAAGAAAAATAAAAAACAATAGGACAGAGACGGTAGGCACAATTGGTGTGCTTATGCATGCCCCCTACAGACCTCTTAGGAAAGGGGCGAGGTCAATAGTAGACAGTCTAAGGTTAAAGTTGTTAGGGTTTGGGGAAAAAAAACACAGAGTCAGGTAGAGTATTCCAAACATTGACCACTCTGTTGCTAAAGTCGTATTTTCTGCAGTCAAGTTTGGTGTGGTTAACCTTGAGTTTGTATCTATTGTGTGCTCTTGTATTGTTATGGTTGAAACTGAAGTATTCATTTGCAGGTAGGACATTGCAATGTATGATTTTATATACTATATTTAGATCAGACCGGAGGTGGTGTACTTCTAGGTTTTCTAGGTCTAGAGTTTCAAGTCTGGTGGCATAAGGTATTCTGCAATGAGTAGAGGAGCGGAGAACTCTTCTTGTGAAATATTTCTGGACTTTTTCAATTGTGTTAATATCAGATACATAATATGGGTTTCAGACTGATGAGCTGTATTCAAGTATAGGTCTAGCAAATGTTTTGTATGCTCTAGTTAGTAGTGTGATATTACCAGAGAAGAAGCTACGTAGGATTAGATTAACAACTCTTAATGCCTTTTTGGCTATTAGATCAGTCCATTCTCAAAACTGATGCAGCTGATTAGATACCAGTCAGTTTTGCAGGCAACATTTCCTTGAATGTTGATAAGCATGTTATTGATAATCTATTTGAGATTTCCAATGGATGCACTTGCATTTTATGCAGGAAATGAAGGATCATCCCAGGTCATTTGAACAACCGTGGTGCAAGCTGTGGTGAATTATATTATTTACCAATTTTTATACACATATACTTCTAAGTTGTCCAGAATTAATGGAATAATGGCTTGTAAGTGTATAAACTGTTATTAATCAATAAGGAAGACTTAGAAGCAAAAATAAGGAAAGTCATCACAGTATATAAGCTAGACTTCTTAATGGAAATTAAAGTTGAGTATAACACACAAACCTTGGTCTTCCCTTCAGGAAAACATGGCATATTTAATGTTTTCTATCCCAGA
Source organism: Pseudonaja textilis (assembly GCF_900518735.1). The sequence goes on along the minus strand of NW_020769358.1, from coordinate 416,075 downwards.
GTTCCTCAACCTTTCGGCAAATGCATGTGCACATGCAGCACCATTTGCATGAGTGAGGACAACAAGGTTACAGTCATACAGTCATAAGGAGGAGATGGGTGAAAGGAAGGATGGAGGGATTAATAGTAATAGTAATGCAGACTTAGTAAATAGTTTGACAGTGTTGAGGAAATTATTTGTTTAGCAGAGTGATGGTGTTTGGGAAAAACCTGTTCTTGTGTTCTGGTGTGCAGTGCTCTATAGCATCATTTTGAGGGTAGGAGTTGAAACAATTTATGTCCAGGATGTGAGAGGTCTCTAAATATTTTCATAGCCTTCTTTTTGACTTGTGCAGTATACCAGTCCTCAATGGAAGGCATGTTGGTAGTAATTGCTTTTTCTGCAGTCCTAATTACTCTCTGATGTCCGTGCCTGTCTTGTTGGGATGCAGAACCAAGCCAGACAGTTATAGAGGTGCAGATGACAGATTCAATAATTCCTCTATAGAACTGCTCATTGGGCAGTTTGAGCTTGCCAAGTAGGCACAGAAAGAACATTCTTTGTTGTGCTTTTTGATGACTTTTTTGATGTTAGGTGTCCTTTTTAGGTCTTGAGATATGATAGAACCTAGAAATTTGAAGGTCTCTACTGTTGATACTGTGTTGTCTAATATTGTAAGATGGGGTAATATGGGAGAGTTTCTCCTAAAGTCTACCACCATTTCTACAGTTTTGAGTGTGTTCAGTTCCAGATTGTTCCGGTCGCACCACAAGGCAAGTTCTATAACCTCCCGTCTGTATGCAGATTCATCATTGCCTCAAATGAGACCAATCACTCTGTATCATCTGGAAACTTCAATATTTTAACAGATGGATCATTTGAGAAGCAGTCATTGGTATATAGGGAGACATTAGTGGAGAAAGCATTGTGCTAATTTTGAATTTAATTGTACTAATACCACTCTATAAAGCCTTAGTAAGACCACACCTAGAGTACTGCATCCAGTTTTGTTCACCACATTATAAAAAAGATGTTGAGACTCTAGAAAAAGTACAGATAAGAGCAACCAGGATGATTAGGGGACTGGAGACTAAAACATACAAAGAATGGTTACAGGAACTGGGCTTGCCTAGTCTAGTAAAGAGAAGGACCAGGGGAGACATGATAGCAGTCTTCTAATATTTGAGGGGCTGCCACAGAGAGGTGGGGACCAAGCTATTTTCTAAAGCACCTGTAGGCCAGACAAGAAATAATGGATGGAAACTGAACAAGGAGAGATTTAACCTGGAAATAAGGAGAAATTTTTTGACAGTGAGAACAATCCACCAATGGATTGTTGTGGGAATGCCATCACTTGAGACTTTCAAGAAGAGATTGGACTGCCATTTGTCAGAAATGGTGTAGGGTTTCCCACTTGGGCAGGGGGTTGGACTAGATGACCTACAACAGGGGTGGGCAATTAATTTCTGTGGGGGGCCACATGGAAAATCAGATCTGCGTTCGAGGGCCAAACCAATTATGTGTGTGTGTGTGTGTGTGTGTGTGTGTGTGTGTGTGTGTGTATCTTTGGTTGTTCGGGTTTTTTCCCGCGTAAGATTCGAAGTATCTAGGCAACGTTTCGATGAAGTCTCATTCATCATCTTCAGGCTTCTGTCTTCGGCTCTGTGCTTCTCAGAGTGATGTGAGATTGCAGCTGCTTCTTCCTTTTAACTGCTAGTGGGGGTGGGACTTGATTGGGTGGGGGCTT
>NW_020769358.1:297084-409349 GCF_900518735.1 Pseudonaja textilis | reverse complement strand
TCTGTAGTTATTCAGTTCCTTGATGGAGGGCTTCTTTGGCACTGGGATGATAGTAGAGCATTTGAAGCAAGAAGGAACATAGCACATTCCTAGTGAGTTATTGAAGATTCGGGTGAAGATGGGGGCCAACTGATCAGCACAGACTTTTAAGCAAGAAGGAGTTATCTTGTCCAGACCTGGTGCTTTTCCTGGCTTTTGTATGTGAAACAGATGTTTTTTTTGAATTGTGAGCCACCCAGGATTGTTTGCTAAGTTGGGCAGCTATAGAAATCAATCAAACAAACTAATGTAATATAAAAACAATGATTCTGGATTTTCTGTGTGTATGTTTCAGTGTAGTTCTTCATCTTCAGAGAGGAAGATGATCATAAATCCTGTTAGAATAAGATCTAACAGAACCTCACCATCATTCAAGTATTGTCAGAAATATATTTTCATAAAATATCGCAAGCAAATGAAGTGATGGCCCTCAAAGTGTCAAAGCACATGGGGCACTAGATTCTTTGTCAAAAATTCTAATAACTTTCGGATACTATCATTTTAATGATCTTAACAAGAATTTGCTATAAGATGCCTAAGATAGACATAAGATACCTAATAAATGCTACTTCGGCACTGACAGACATATCTCAGTCCTGACTATTCCTGACTATTGATGCCTACCTTTTGCACTAGGTGAAGGTAAATAGATCAATGTTCTGAAGAACTATCATAGTATTGTCTGCAGTGAAAGGGGTGCAAGGTCTTTTCTAGTTGAGAATACTAAAGTAATACTGCTGAGCTATCCTACTGTGTATACCTGCTCAAGTCTCCATCTGACAGGAATGCAGGTAGTCCCAGATGAAGTACATCCAATAGTCTAGGCCTTGTTCTTCACTGTGTGTACCCATAATATTGCCTTCATCTTGTTATCAGCCTATGATTGTGTTGAGGTAATTCCCCATTAGGAGAATGAGTGCACACAGGAAGACGTAGTGAGAGTGGCATTGAATAACACACGACCAGCACACAGATACACTGAATAGTAAAATGTAGGTTTTACTTCCAGTAAATGGTTAAGCAAAGTCCAACAAGCAGTCCAGTATCATAAACAGATTCCTTATGACTGTCTTTGTTGTTGTGGACTGCATGATGCTGACTTCCAGCCATTTAGAATATGCGTCCACTATGATAAAAATGTGTGTCCCTTTACTGGCCCCGTGAAATCTATATGTATCCTTGACCATGGTCCCCTTGGTGTTTCCCACTCATGGTTGGGTGCCGTGGGGGGTGCTAGCCAGTTTTCCTGGCAAACCTGTCAGGTGGATACCCATGCCTCTATTTCTTTATCCACCCTGACCACCAAACATAGCTCCTTGCTAGGGATTTCATTTTAACTATCCCCGGATGCTCTGCATGCAACATTTCCATTATATCATCCCTTAAACTTTCAGCAATTATTACCCGACCCCCCCCACAGTATGCACCCTTTCAGTATTGATAGTTCTGTTTGTCTATGGTTTAGTTTCGTCAGCTTTTTCCTTCTCGGGCCACCCTCTCCCTACCCAGTTCAAAACGCACGCCAGAGTTCTGCCTTTAGCTGTTGCTCTGGCAATATCAGTTGCTGTTACTGATGTTCGTTGAAATGTCTCTATCAGGAGTGTGGTTGTCGCTGGTGCTAGATCTTCATCCTGGATTGGTAGGGAGCATCGACTCAGTGCATCGGCATGGTCAATGTCTCTTCCTGGCCTGTAGATTAATTTGTAGTCATAGGCAGCCAGGAATTCTATCCAACATGTCATTCTGGGGGACAAGATGTTCGGTGTGGCTCTGTCCCCCACAATGATGCCCAAGAGTGGTTTGTGGTCAGTGACTAGTGTAAATTTTCTTCCGTATTCGTGGAATGTATTCGTGGAATTGCTTGATTCCGGTGACTGCAGCTAACGCTTCTTTGTCTAGTTTGCTATAATTCTGTTCCGGTATGGATAATGGCTTTGAGTAGGTGGCTATTGGGGCTTCTTTTCTGTTTGGTAAGATGTGGCTGATGATCGCGGTGACCCCGAATGGTGATGCATTGCAAGTTATTGGTTTTTAAGACAAACATAGACAAACAAAACATAAAAACATCAAGCCATCTTCCATATATATACATACAGTGTGTTGGTTGGTTTACAAATTGTTTTGTGCTTCTGTTTCGTAGTCTTCAATTACAATTACATTGTGTATATTCTCATATTTTCAAATATTAATTACATTAATATAATTGTTAATCATTTGACTATACTTTTATTCATTCATGTTTTATGAAATAATCCATATTTTACTTAATTTGTTTTATGACAGTTCATAGTATCATCTCAAATCTATCCTACAATCATTTTGTAGATATAATAAAAGAATACATCTTTATATATTTATTTTCTAAGAATCTACATATTTCATTACTATATTTTATTGTCTAACCATTGATAGAATAGATCCCAAATTTTATAAAATTTTTTATCATCTTGTTCTCTGATTTCAAATGTCAATCTACTCATTTCAGCATATTCCAATACTTTCTTAATGATTTCCTCCTGTAATGGTATTTTTTCATTTTTCCAGTTTTCAGCAAATACAATCCTAGCTGCTATTAATACATTTACAATCAGGTATTTCAATTCTTTACTATATATTTCAGGTAAAATTCCCAATAAAAATATCTCTGGTTTCAAATCTATATGCTTTTTTGTCATTTTTTCCAACCACGTATGGATTTTAGTCCAATATTTTTTAGCATTCGCACTAGTCCACCACATATGGTAATATGGGCCAGGTGTCTGATGACATTTCCAACATTTTTCAGATTTATTCTTGAACATTCTTGCTATTCTTGTCAGGGGGAAATGCCTCCTGTAAAACATCTTATACAAATTTTCTTTATATGCTGCTGACATTGTCATTTTATAATTTTGAGACCACAATTTTTGCCATTTCTCTAAATTGATCCCATATCCAAAATTCTTCCCCCAAGCAATCATAGTTTCTTTAACTTGTTCTTCTTCTAGTTTAATTTCTAATAAATATCCATACAATTTTTAAATCACCTTTTCATCAGTACCTGTCAAAATCTTATCTAAGTGAGTCAATTTATCATAGAAACCTTCTGTTTTAGAATTTTTATTATACCTTGAATGTATTTGCGCATATGAAAACCAATTCATCTGTATACCTTGTTCCTCTAGTTTTTGCATAGATTTAAGTTCACCCTTTTCATTCAATATTTCACCATATCTAACTGTTTGTTCCTTTTTGTACATTATAGGATAAGAAAATGCTTCAACAGTCGATAACCAGACTGGAATTTTCAGATAACATTGTCTTTTAATCTTGTCCCAGTTTAACCACAGAGACTCCCATATATAATGTCTTCTAAAATACCCCTGTGTTTTAGTTCCTTTATACCATAAAAAAGCATGCCACCCCAACAACAAATCATGTCCTTCTAATATTAACAATCTAGTATTTCTTAGTGTTATCCATTCTTCAAAGTAGTCTTTTCCAAGCCTAATTGGAATTGTTTGAAACAAATATAAAATTCTGGGTAATATATTCATCTTGATTGTTGAAATTCTCCCTATTAGTGACAGTTGTAAATTTTCCCATTTCGCCAAATCTAGAGCTATCTGCTGTTTAAGTTTAATAAAATTATTCTCTTTTAATGTACTACATCTTGCTGTCAAATATATCCCCAAGTACTTAATCTTATTCGTGACCTGAATTTTCAATAGGTCCGCCAGTTCTTCCTTTTGTCTTAATAGCATATTCTTTGTCAAAATCTTTGTCTTGTCTTTATTTATTTTCAAACCAGCCACATTTCCATATGCCTCTATCCTTTCTATCAATTTTGATGCTGTTTTTAGTGGGTCTTCTAAAATGAAAACCAGATCATCTGTGAACGCTTGCAACTTAAATTCTTCCTTTTTAATTTTCATCCCTTTTATATCCTTTTTTTCTCTAATATTTCTGTTTAATACTTCCAAGGTTAACACAAACAACACAGGTGATAGTGGGCACCCTTGTCTTGTTCCTTTTCTTATATCAATAGAGTCTGTCAGTTCTCCCTCGATCATTACCTTTGCCGTTTGGTTATGATATATAGCTTCTATTGCTTGAATAAATTTTTTACCAAAGCCCATCTGTTCCAGCTATAATAACATGAATCGCCAATTCACATTATCAAATGCCTTCAGTGCATCTTGAAATATCAAAGCCATTTGTTTTTCAGGGTGTGCCTTGTACTATTCCAAAGTGTCAAATATTACTCTCATATTGTCTTTGTCTCTTTGGCAGAAATCCATTTTGATCAGGATGGATAAAATTGTTTAAGTATTTTTTAAGTCTTTCTGCCAATATTGAAGCAAAGATTTTATAATCTGCGTTTAGTAAGGAAATAGGTCTATAGTTCTTGATTTATAATGGATCAGCCTCCTCTTTTGGAACAAATGTAATATAAGCTTCTGACCATGATTTGGGTATCTTCTTCTTTAACATAACTTCCTTCATAACTTCTAGCAATGGAAGATTCAACAATTCTTGTAGTGTTTTATAAAATTCTTCCGGAAGTCCATCTGGGCCTGGTGCCTTTCCATTGTTTTGCTTCTTAAGTGCTTCAGTTAACTCCATCATCGTTATATTGCTTTCTAACATTGTTTCAATCTCTTTAGGTATCTGGGGTAGATTAGCATTCTGTAAGTACTGTTTAACTCTTTCCTCATCAATATTCTCTTGTGTGCATAGTTTCCCATAATAGTCTCATATGATTTCCTTCTTCTCTTTACTACCATAGCAGACTTTGCCTTGGTCATCTATTAATAGCAATATTTTCCTTGATTCTTTCTCCTTTCTCAATTTATATGCTAACCATCTACCTGGTTTATTTGCATCTTCAAAGTAGTTCTGTTTCGCACCTCTGATTTTCTGTGCTAGTTCTTCTTTTTCTATTAGACCCATTTTATGTTTAATTATATCAATTTTTAACTTAATGTCCTTTCTCTGTGGCATTTTCTGTAGCTTTTTTTCAAGTCCTTTATACTCATCCTCTAATGCCTTAGAGGCTAGTCTTTTCATGGTATTTCTTTTCCTTGTATAGTCTATTATCAAGCCTCTGGCATATGCCTTCATTGTATCCCATACTTTCTGCATTGATGTATCTTCTTTTTTGTTTTCTCTAAAGAAGAAAGCCAGTTCTTTCTCCATCCACTGTGTGGAGTCTTTTCCCTTTAAAATAGTATTATTTAACGTCCATCTAGATCTTCTTCTTTGTCCTTTCCATTTTTATTGTCATTGGATTGTGATCTGCCCAAGTACTTGTTTCAATATTTATTTCTTGAATATTAGCTAACAATTCTGTTGACATCCATATCATATCTATTCTGGACCATGATAAGTGTCTATTTGAATAGAAGGTGTATTGTTTAGTCTTAGCATTTCTTTCTCTGCATGTATCTTTTAAATTTATTTCATTTACCATTTTAAAAAAAGATTTAGGGAGAGTCTTTCTGTTTTGCTTTGTTGTTTTTTGTGCTGTGTAGTCCAGTTTATTATCTACAATTCCATTAAAATCTCCCATTATAACTATATTAGCATAGTCCAGTTCAATTATTTTCATATGTAATTTTTTATAAAATTCTTCTTGTCATTCGGGGCATAGATTGCAATCAGGAATGTTTTCATATTATTGTCCATTATTTCCACCATTAGTATTCTTCCATCGTCATCAGTATAGATCAATTTTGCTGGGATAATATCTTTAATGTATAAAACCACTCCTCTTTTCTTGCATTGTGTCAAAGAAGTAAATATTTTCCCTAGTTTTGGCTGTATCAGCAATTGTTCATATTGCTTTTTGATATGTACTTCTTGTAGGCAGATTATATCAAATTTTAATTTCTCTAATTTATAGAAAGTTTTCCTTCTTTTAACAGCTGAGTTAAGTGTTAATTGTAATCAGTTTTTTCTCTTCCATGGTTATATTTTGTAGTTAGGTTTAGCAGCTCTCGTAGATCTTGGTTCACGTTGTTCTTTGACTTCCACCCTTCCACCTACTGCACCTTCTTCTTTTTCAGTTGCCATTTGGCAGTCCTCTTGGAATTCAATTAATGACATTTCTTTTTCTGCCTCTTCCTCTTTCCCTCCAAAATATTCTGTGTAAAATAATTCAGCTTTCTCAATTGAGTCAATTCTATGTCTCTGTTTTTGCCATGTGAACATTAAACCTTCTGGAATCAGTCATCTATAATTCACCTCTTTTTTAAGTAGCCTTTTGGTCAGAAATCGGTATTCTCTTGTCATCTCTCTCACTTTTCTGGGTACTTGTTTCAGGACCACAATCTCCTTGTCTTTATATTTCAATGTTTTCTCTCTTGCCACTTGCAATATTTGCGTTTTAATGGCTTTCTTTGTAAATCTGATGTGAACTTCTCTTGGTAAGCTATTTCTCATTGCATATCTTGTGAAGACTTGATAAATCTCATCTATTCCATCCATCATCTTCTCTTTAGTTATTTCCAAAGCTTCAGCCAAAATTTCTATCGTCTCAGCTAGGTTTTGTCCCTTTTCCTCTATGTTTTGAAATCTGAGATAAAATTCTGATCTGTCCCTCTCCCATCTCAACATGCCACTTTTATCTTGTTCAACCACAGTTAATCTGCTATCAATATCTCCAATCTTTTTACCTCTTTATCTTCTTCAATTTTTTGGAATCTCTCATCATACTTCATCATTTGTTGAATGTTCTCCACCTTTTCATCAGTTTTTCCTGTTCAATGTTCTCTGTTCTCTTTTCAATATTCTCTGATCTTGTTTGAATATTTTGAATTCCTTGCATAATCATCTGCAGGTTCACTTTTTCCTGTTCTTTTTCTTGCTTTAACATCATCTGTATTGAACGTTGTCCTCCAGATGGTGAAGAGGAAGAAGTGGAAGTTGAGGAACCAGGGGCTGTTAGTTTCCTACTCATTTCGGATAATTCAAAATCTTCAGATTCTTCTCAACCTTAATCCCCTTGTGAAATAACCAATTGTAATTCCAAGTAAAAATAGTGGGAAAAAAGAAACCAAATAGTAACAATAATAATAATAATGATAAAAAATTTCTTCAGGTTCTTGTATTCCTTAATCCAATCGATTGGTTAGATAGCAGTAAAAACTCAAAAATGGAAGAAAAGACCATAAACACACACAAAAAAGAAAAAAATTGTTAAATCCTGAAAAAGGCGGAAAAGTAAAAAATAATAACTAAAGAAGAGAAAAGAAAAGTTCTTCAGGTTCTTCAACACCTTAATCCAATTGAAAGGTCTCAGGTGTAAAAGGATGCATAAGAAAAAAAAGAAAGCCACAAAAATTAAAAAAAACAATATGGAAGGTAAATAAAAAAATACAAGGGAGGGAGAGAGAAAAAAAGAAAAGAGACTACTTAAAAAGAAAAAAAAGGAAGGAAATCATTAATACTAAAGCTTTTCCTTTAAAATAAAATGCAAATGTAAAAATTAGACTTCAAAAGACAAAAAGAAAGACAAAAACAAGTTCCAAAAGGCCAAAAATCCAAATAGCTATTACAAAAAGTAAGCTAGTAAGGAGGGGGTTTGTTAAAGTAATACATAGCCCAGCTTAAAAAAAGTAAAAAGAGCACACTGCACCTTATTTAGTTATCCAAGGCTTTTGTTAAGTTTTATAATTCTCTCCTCTTATCGTCTTATCGTCTTTTTTTCTGTAAACTTCAACACCAGACTCCAGCTATTGATAGAAACCCAGAAGAGCACCTGCAATAATACTCTCCCATGCTCTTCCCTCTATCTTATCAAACAGCAATGTCCTTGAAAAGAAGTCTCAGTTCTTTCTCAGCTTTGTCTGGTCAAGAAAAAAAAAAGATAGAATATTTCCAAGCCTCTAGTTGGCAGTGTTACAAAGTTTCTTCTGCTTTCACTTTCCCCCTCCTTTTCCAAACAAGATATAATAAAAATTAATTAAAAAGGGGAAAAGATATTTAAAAAGATGACTAAAAGGGAGTCTCTAGCCTAGAATATTATAAAGTCAAAAAGGAGAGAAGGAATAGGTGGAAGAAGAAAAAAACCCAGTCCCGTTTCAAAATATAAAATCATGTATAGAAAACCCAGCAATGAGAAAAAAATAATTACTTGACTTCCTGTTTAAAATCGCTGCTTAATCACTTCTGTCAAAATTTTTACAGATTCATTCTTTTCCTTAGGGTGTCCTTTCAAATCTTAAAGTAAAGAAAAAGTTCTCACCAAACCGGCACACTTTCTCTTTCTGTTCTCTTTTGTTTCGGAGCTGTCCCAACTTCAGCAGCTTTAATGGCTGCCTCTTTGCCGCTGGCAAAAAGAGCTTCTCCTGGATCTACCAGGGACTTTGCGGTGTCCCTGGGATCGACAGGATGCACTTTTTACATTCACCATCTCTTCAGGATGGTTTAGATCCGATTGGACCATCCAGGAGCAAAGATATCGGCAGCGATCTCAGACTCCAAGATCGCATGCCGTATCATTGCGGTGCCAGCTCCGCTCCTCAACACTGTGTCCATTGCAAGTTAATATTGATGGTAAAGTCTCGTTGCACTGGATTAGTATGCGGTCTGATGTAATTATGTTCTTTATCTCTTGGAATGCTGCTTCTTTTTGCCCCAAAACCCAGGCTGCTTTCTTGTCAAGCAGTCTGTGGAGTGGCTCTGCCACTGTTGCTTTCTGTGGTAAATATATGGTAAAAGTTAATGAGACCAAGGAAGGCTTGCAAGTCTGTTTTGCTTGTTGGCCTGGGGGCTTCTTTGATTGCTCTAATTTTACTGTCCATTGAGTGGATTCCTTCACTATTAGATAGCCCAGGAATTCTACCTTGTCGGCTGCTAGCTAGCATTTTTCCTTTTTTACTTTTAGCCCCCTGTTTGAATTGGTTTAGGACAGGGGTGTCCAACCTTTCACCTTCCCTGGGCCACATTAGAAGATGAAAATTTGGTTTGGGCTGCACATAAAATAAAATAACATATAAAATAAAGATACTTGATCATCCAAAAAAAACATACAAAACATAGTTAACATATTAAATTTATTTGGAAATGAAGTTAGTGAGATGTTTTTATTATTAATTATTAATTATTTATTAAAAATTGCAATGGTGGGGGCAGAAGTGGCAGCGGGGGGAGAAGCAGCGGCGGGGCAGCGACGGCGGGGGCAGATGCAGCAGCGGTGGCGGGGGAAGAAGCGGCGGGGGTGGTGGCGGGGGCAGAAGCAGCAGCGGTGGCAGAAGCAGCGGCGGTGGCGGGGGAAGAAGCAGCGGCGGCGGGGGCAGAAGCAGCGGCAGGGGCAGTGGCGGCGGGGGCAGAAGTGGCCACAGGGGCAGAAGCGGTGGCGGGGGCAGCGGCGGCGGGGGCAGAAGTAGCAGCGGTGGCAGGGGCAGAAGCGGCGGCGGCGGCAGGGGCAGAAGTGGCGGCGGGGGCAGTGGCGGCAGAAGCAGCGGCGGTGGCGGGGGAAGAAGCAGCGGCGGTGGGGGAAGAAGCGGCAGCAGGGGCAGCAGCGGCGGGGGCAGAAGCGGCAGCGACGGTGGGGGCAGAAGTGGCAGCGGGGGCAGAAGCGGCGGTGGGGGCAGCGGCGGTGGGGGCAGAAGCAGCAGTGGTGGTGGGGGAAGAAGTGGCAGCGGCGGGGGCAGAAGCAGCAGCGGTGGTGGGGGCAGAAGCGGTGGTGGTGGTGGGGGCAGAAGCAGCGGCGGGGGCAGAAGTGGCAGCGACGGTGGGGGCAGAAGTGGCAGTGGGGGCAGAAGCGGCGGCGGCGGGGGCAGCGGCGGCGGGGCAGAAGCAGCGGCAGCAGCGGGGGCAGAAGCGGCGGCGGCGGCAACAGCAGGTGGCGCTCTGACGGCACCCACCTTTCCTCTTGCTGCTTGGCCTGGCGCTCGCCTCGCCCCACCTCGCGCCTGCCTCTCCTCCTCCTCGCTGGCTCTGGCACGAAGGTTGGGGTGGGCACTGGGCCGCATTACGAGGCGACCTGGGCCGCATGTGGCCCGCGGATTGGACAAGTCTGGTTTAGGACTTCCCTTAAACATTCTTGTAATTGTTCTTTGTCCTTGATTGATATGAGGACATTGCCGAAGTAAGGCACCACCACCTTTATTCCTTGTAATAATCATTCCATGAGGCTCTGGAATAGCCCCAGGGCAACGCTGACCCCAAATTGTAGGCGATTACATTTGAAAGCTCCTTGGTATGTTACGATTGTCTATACTTCTGCCATCTCAGCATGTATCAGTAATTGCTGATAGGCTTGTGCGAGATCAAGTTTTGCAAAGATCTTCTCCTGCTCCAGGGAGTGTAAAAGGTGTTGCACCACAGGGACGGGGTATGCACTCTGTTGTAGGGCGGGGTTAAGGGTGGCCTGATAGTCAGCAGAGATGCGCAGAGATCCATCTGGCTTTATAGGTGTGACAATGGAGTTTCCCATTTTGCATGGACTATGGTTTCTGGGACTCCTTGGGAAATGAGCTTGTAGCTCGTCTATTTTTGGTTTAAGCATGAGTGGGACTCGCCTCACTTTTAGCCTGATTGGGTCTTAAAAGATTGGGTCTTAAAAGAAATGGGGGACCTTGAGTACTTGCCCAATTTTCCGTCAAACATGTCCCAGAATTCCTCCTTCAGGTTGTCTTCCCAATCACTTTCTGTGGATTCCGGTGAAATTGATCCCCAATGGCTTGAACCACTCAAGTCCCAGCAGACTTGGCCGGTCCTGGTCGACCACGGTTAAAGGCAAGATTCTGGAGTAGTTTTGGAAGGTCACTTGGAATTCACCTATGCCAATGACAGGAATCTTGTTCCCTTGATAGTCCTTTAGGATTAGTCTTTGTTTGCTCAACTGGTTTTTTGTCAGGTTGGGAATTAGACTTTTGATGGTGTCCTGCAACACCATTGACAGAAGAGATCTGGAATCCACTTTCATCCGACATTGTTTACCTTCTATCATGACTTGAACGTGGACTTTTCTGGCATTTGCCATGCTGGAGTGGCCCATTGTCACCGTCTGATGTGCTTTACTCCTCGCTGTGGTTGACTTGTTGCTCTGTCGGTTCTCGGGTTGATTTTCTTGGTTCCTTGGAGGTGTGCCTTGTCTTGACCTTCTGCTGCTTGGCTTGAATGCTCTGCATGCCCTTGCGATGTATCCTCTCTGCTCGCATCATTGGGAGATGGCATCACAGAAACGGCATTCCGATCAGAGGTGATTTCGCTTGCAACTCGCACACCAAAATTCCTTCTGCTTCCCCTCTTGGCTTTTTTGGCGTCTTTCCGAATATAGTTGGTTCAATTCCTTGGACTTGAGGTCCTCATCGGTGAATGGTGTCGTCGTCCTTTTGAGGGGGTTGTGGTGTCTTATTCATCTTCCTCATGGCATTGGCAGATTTTTGGGACGCTTCTACGGCTGATGCTTCTCCGATGGCCTCCTTTAGTGTTATTTTAGGTTTTGCAAGGAGGCGGCTTTGTAGTGTCAGCTCCCTGAGTCCCAGGACTATGCGATCTCTCATCGCCTCATCCACATTCAGGAACTCGCATGCTCTGGCAATGTCCCTCAGGCTCACAATGAAGTTGTTGATGTTGTCTCTCTGGTAGAATTCATGCTTCTTAATTAGGCTGGAAACTGGGCCCTCAGAATTTTTTCTAAATTGACCCAGGCCATCGTTTTTACATAACTTGGGGCTGCGAGAGCTTTAGCCATTTTGAACATGGCAGGGGCACAATGCTTGAGGAAGACGGCTCATTTCCTCTGTTCCGTAATATCCATCAGGTTGCTGCTTTCCAGGAACATCTGGAATCGGTCGATGTAGGATTCCCAGTCCTCGGTTGTTGGGTCGAATGGTGCGGGTGGCTATTGTTTCTGGCCATGTTGAGTTCTTTGTCCAGTTAGTTAGCCACGTGCTTGCAATCCCGCTTCTCTCAGAATCCCACCTTCATCGCCAGTGTTAAATTGTGGGTGAGAGATAACGCGGGAGGCTCCGACTGCTTAGCTCCTTTATTGCATTGTTCAGAACAAAGCCACAGCCACGGCAGCTCCTTTTACCACGGAGCTGCTCCTGGAGCTCTTTAAATTCCCACTGCCGGGGACCAACCAATCAGAAGTGCATATGTAAATATTTAACAGAATGAGATAGAATTAAGTTTCTCTTAGGCTTAAAGTAGTATTCAACCAAACGCTGTCCATGGCTGTACTGAAATGAATACCTATACCTTCCTTAAGTTTATCATCCTTATCTTCAAAAGTCAGGGATTGCAGTGACTGAGAACAGAAAGCACATTGTAATGTAGCTGTTAATGTGTTGAATTGCAACCAGGAAAACAGGTACTCTAAGCTATGGAGAAGTATCTGAATATCAGACCAGGTAAAGTTGCTATCTGTACAAGTCAGTGCTTCCACGACCAGCCAGCAAGGCATCAATAACTATTTATTTATTTATTATTTTTACAAATAACTGAAGGGAATAAACATATCCAACCCATCTTCCTCCTCCTATTTTCCCCAAGGTAACAAACTTGTGAGGTGATTGGGCTGTGACTGGTCCAAGGTCACCCAGCTGGCTTAATTACTAGACCAAATTCCAACCATTGATCAAACGTCTGCGCCAACTTTTAAACCTATTTGCCCTTACAAAACTGCCTCTTATTACACGTCTGTTGTTTTACGGTGGAGGCTGAAAATTTAAAGTTAAGATGCGATTGAATCATGCACACAGTTGACAACTGCTACCTAGATTATATATAGCTACAACCATGCACCTTAACTGTCATATTTTCTTAACCAAGGATTTGGTGTCCGATATTGGTAAATGACGTGTCAATTAACTCATCTCGTATTTGATTGGTTTTTCTACAGAGTCTTCCTTGGAATACCAAAACTTCAGCGTCTCCCTCAGTGTAATTCGTTGGTTCGATTGGAGAATAGATCTTCCGTCATCTCAGGACGATACTCGATTGGCTACTTGGATTGCCGCCGCCCCTCCCGGTAGCGTTACGCAGCATGTTCGGTTGTGGTCGGGTTCCACGTCAGAGAAAAGAGCGGAGCCGGTGTTTGTAACTCCGAGGCCGCCTAAGAACGGCTTCCTGGCTCCCGAAATGCCAAGACGCCTGTCGACGCCCGCCAATGCCGGCCCCATTTTGAACGACGCCGGGTGGATGGAAGGGTGAGCGAGGGAAGGAGGGAGGCAGGGAGGCAGGGATCGAGCGGTCGGTCGCAGAGAAGCTCGGGTTGGGTTGAGGCCTTCCTTACCGGCGGCCCCATACTACCAGCGAGCAAGTGGCGGTAAAGTCCACAGGCCGAGCAACATGGTTTTCCGCATTGCCGCCTGAGGGATTGTTTCCCTGCCGACTTCTAGTAGTGGGAACGGGACGGGAATGTCGGGCAGATGGAGACCTCCGAGGTTAGTGAGTCTTCCGCGAATCACGAATGGTCCGAAAGCGGGCTGTTGAAAAGCACAGCGGACTTCGGAGTGTATAAATTTACTGCATTGTGTGAACTAATTCCTCGGCAATCCAGCCCAACGGTAGGGCCTACTTTTTTTTTTTTTTTATCTAAAACCGGCCGTTTCGCTGGGCAAGGCCTGGGTTTCAGAGTGGGTGGCATGGAGCTAAAATGTGATTTCTCTCCGCCTCGCTGTCTCCCCCGACCCTGGTTGAATTCGAAATCTTTTATTTTTTGCTGGGTGACTTTTGGGGAATTGCGAAAATCTGGAGGGACACTGGGGAAAGGAAAAGAGGTACAGTACCTCTTGTATAAACAGATTGGGACCCAGGTGATTGTCAGCTGTCTGGTTTAAACTCTTTGCAGGAGTGATGTTGCTTTTGACAACTGTTTCTTCTTCTATAGTTTGGTATGGATTTCGATTTAGGAACCTGAGTCAGAAGCAGAACTTTGTGGAGTTCCCTCCATCCACATATCTCCGTGTCCACTGTCAATGTCCGATAGAATTACCTAAGTTCTAGCCGTTATTGAACTGCCAGAACAGTAGCAAAGAAAAGTTTATATCCTCAGTGATGGATTTGCTGAAAAAAATGCTAGACTGCAGTATCAATTACAGATAGGGAAATAGCTTTAAAAATCACGTTGTACTGAATTAACTGTATTGGCTAGTCTTGCACCATGTTGTGTTTCTTACCACAATGCATTTCTCAATCCAACTAGAATTGGAGTCTAACCATGAGCCCTATCCATTATTCATTCAAATCTAGTTATATATCATCTTGATTTATTTAAAACAATTGTTGGATATTAAAAAGGTTCATTATAGCATGAATTGGAATACTTAGAACCCTGTGTGTAGAAGTTCTATAAATTATATTGCTCATGATACTAATTGTGTTATCTGTTTAAATACTTGACTACAGCTTGTCTTCATTACTTTTTGTGGAAAGTTGAATGTATTGCAATTTTTGTTTTCTTACTAATTTATTTTAGCTTGTTTTAGGTTGTATGAAGTTAGCAAATAGGAGATTGCAGATTCTTGTTTAGGCATACATGATTATTCAAGCTCACCCATGTTATTAATTGCTAAATATGTGTGTGTATATAATTATATATATATAATTGTATATAAAACCTTCTGCAGCAAGGACATTTTCTTTCTCTTAAGAAAACAGAGTGTGTATTGCTGCTTCACTTGTTTGGTAGCCCAAACAATCTATTCAAGAAGTTTCTTAATAAATACAAATCTTAAAAATACTCAAATGTTTATAGACTACTTGTACTGATGTTGGTTTGATACTATAACAACATGCTGGTTTTAAAAATTGAGGGATATAATATAAATGGGATTACTTTTAATTCTGATTCTTTGCTTTATTTTCCAGTGTTCTTATTTTATTTATATTTTACTTGTGCAAAACTAGAACTAGCCAATTATTTTAGTAATTAAAAATGAATTCATTTCTTGAAATTACTGAGACAAATTTAGTAAATAGAATGACTTTTGTAATTTGTAATCAAATAATCTCTGTACTGAGAATACTTCATATAGCTCTAATATATTAAAAAATGTTGCTTTAGTTTCTGGGATATAATCGGAATTCTGTCAGTGCATTGACAGGTCCACTGCCTAAAAACCTCCATGCCTGAACCGGAGTAAGTTATTAATGATCCTGTTGAAGTAGCTTTATTCAGTGAGGCTCAAGATTTAATAGTATCTGTGCTTCTCATATGCCTCTCCAAAGTGATAACTAGATATAGCTTGGGTCATTTGTTTGATCTATTATTTTGTTTTGGGATAGAAAACTGGTTTTGGAAGTAGAGGGGATAAAACTGCCTTGGCTGTTGGTTTCTTTCAACAAAGTTGCTTGGGATCTTTGTTTCTTGAGGATTTTTTTTTCTTTGCTCTGTTTTTCCCTATATATGTTTTACTTTTCTAGGACTTTCATGAATTTAGCATGAAATTCCCCATTTAGCCCAAACATTGTGATAAGATTTAGGCCCTCCCATGCAGTTCATTAAGGCTAGGATTGCTGAAAGTGTCATTCAGCAACATCTTGAACTTGCAAGTTACCTTTTCTAGGCCTAAAATCCTGTTAAATATTTTCATGATATGTTCTGCCAATACTGGTATATATGATGATGTATAAATTTGCTTTTTAGGAATGTGTTTAATACAACTAATCAACTTAGTTAACTTATTTATATTTTGGGAGCCACGGCTAAGAGATTTGATAAATTTTTCTCTTGAATACAGACAACAAATTTTTAACATGGAATATAAATGGAGCAAATGCTCCTCAAAAAAGAAAAAAAAACACTGTGAGACAATTGAAGCAAGATGTAGTTTTTTTACAAGAAATATAACAAAAGATGGGAAGTGTTTGATCTATAAAACTATAAAGAATTTATATCAGTGGGCTTAAAAGATTAATGGAATAATTTTGTACATTAATCCACAAAACTGATATTTACTGATGAACTCAGTAGATAACATATTGCAATTGAGGTTGAAATGCAACAGATCAAATCTTTAATTATTAAATGTTGCTGTTTATGTTCCAAATGAGCATAAAATTAAGTTATTTAATCATCTTATGGACCAGTTGACTATTTTTTATATGAGAACTTGTGCATGATGGGGTATTGGAATAGAGTAGTTCTACAATTTGATAAAACTTTAGATAAATAAATTAAACTTAAGACAAATTAAATTACCAAAGTCTTTTTAATATGACGGATAATCTATCTTGTGGATATTTGGAGACAGAGGTATGGTACTCCAGAGAATACACTTATTTTTCAGAATGCCATATATCTTTTTCAAGAATTGATATAATATGAATTTCTAAGAATCTTTCCAATAAGATCTCTAGGATGGAGATTTTATTCAGAACTTTTTCTCACTACAATCCTATCAGTTTGATGCTTAAGGAAAAATCTTAAGGATCATATTAAGATTCTTATAGGCCTTGGGCTTTCTTCCTACCTAGCCACTCATCCATCCTGAATAAGACTGGTTGCAGCATACACAAAGTGGCTGGAGCTTGCAGGCCTTTGGTTTGTTTCTAAGAAGCCTAGCTGGTTGAGGCTGGCCCATGGTGAAGGGAGTTGTAGCACTCCCACTCCCACAACTGCTGCAACAATCAGATATTCAGGTAAGGATCGTAAGTCCCTTTGTTCAGCATTGTCCTAATTTTGAATGGCCACTGAACAAATGGTTGCAGATTGAGAACTACCTGTATGCTCAAAGGTGGAAGGATTTACCCATTGTTTACAGAATAAGAATTGGAAGGGACCTTGTAGATCTTCTAGTCCAACCCCAGTGGTAATATTCACCAGTTTGCACCAAGTTGGGTGAACCGGTAGCATCAATTTGGCCTGAGTCACCGAACCAGTAGCAACTTCTGGCTGGCCACGCCCCTGACCCGGTCGCCACTTGCTTGCCCCTTCCGGCTGCTCGATGCTTTCCCAGACCACCCCCGCCCTATATATGTTGCCTTCTCCACTTGGCCCAGCTAATCGCCTCACCAGTTGCCTTACCAATGCCCGGTCAGCTCAGCTCACCAAAGGTAAGCAATGCATGCCACTCACTTGTCCTTCGCCTTGGGTGCGGGCCTGGGCCTGGGCCACCAGGGATACACTTCCCTGAGGCACTAGAGCCGCCACCCGGTTTGGCCGGGTCAGGGAACACAGATTTCTCACGCCTTCCCCCGGAGCTGCTGCCCGCTCACCATCTGCTCTCCCTTAAGTGTGATACGTCACCCAGTTTCCCCCTCCTTCAGCGGCCCCCGTCCTTAATCTCCTCGCTTCCTCCCCTACAACTGCCTCTTTCATTGTCCATGGCCGTGACCTTACCTTCCTTCCGTGGCTGGTTGCCAGGAAAGGCAAGCCAGGTTTGAGAATCTGTTAGCTCCCCGCCAGCCTGCATCTCACCTCCCTTGTCACGAGATGCCTGCAGCCGCTGCTTCTTTTTTTGAACCGAGCCAGCTGCTGGAGGCTTCTTGCACCCCCCCCCAAAGAGGCAACATCGCTGAAAACTACCAGCCTCTGCTTTTTGAATGCGCCAAAAAAGAGCTTCACTCCCACCACCATCGCCGTCCTGTTCTTCACACTGGCCGTGCACCCCATTGCCTGATGTACTGGGGGGACTTGCCTAACCAAGTGCCTCTGCTCCAGCGCAGCAGGCAGTGGGGTGCACCTTGGAGTGAAGAACAGGGTGGTAAATCCTAGCTGCTGCTTCCTTCCCAGCTGGAACTGAGCCAGTAGCCCACACGCAGTCTCCTAGCAGAAGGTCCTGGGACCTCATGTGCACACATAAGGCTGGGACCTTCTGTGAGGAGACAGCGTGTGGGGAGTCGGTCCGGTACCATGAGATACACACACTCTGTGTATGCCTGAGAACGAAGAGAAGACTTGGGTGAACTTTTCTGCCTCCCTTCCCTTTGCTCCGCTGCTGCTTGGAAGGCAGCCGCTCCAGCTTGTCCCTTTAAGGTACTTTGATGCGGAGGGGGGGGACCAGAAAGGGACAGGCATGGTGCAGGACCTGCCTTCCAACTCCCAGCCGAGTCTTGCCAGGCCTCCCTCTCCCCTGCCAAGAAGCCTACAGCCACCACCTCTTTGCCAGAGTGAGAAGCCTCCAGTCGCCGTTCCTGGCTTGGTTCTGGCTGGCAAAGAGATGGCAAAAAACAGGTAGGTCCATCCCATTGAGCCCGCTGCAATGGAGGGACTCCCCTGAGCAAGTCCGAGTGGAGCAGCACAACAGGCAATTGGGTGAGCCTGCGGGGCCGACATATAGAACGCAGTGGCAGCATTGTTTTGGAGAAGCAGAGCAAAGCTGGAGGTTGGTAATTTTCACTGCAAGAAGCCTACAGCCGCTGTGTCTTTTTTTCGGTGCGGCTGGAGTCCGCATCTTGTGACAAGGGCGAGATGTGGGCTGGCGGGGAGCCCAGCAACAACAATGGCTCAGCCTTGGCTTGCCTTCCCTGGCAGCCAACCATGAGAGGAAGATACAGTCACGGCTGTGGGACGACAAAAGAGGCAGTCATGGGGGAGGAAACGGGGAGATTAAAGGCCGGGGCCTCTGAAAGAGGGGAAATGGGGTGATGCATGTGACTGGTGAAGGGAGAGTGGGCGGCATACAGGATTAGGCCAGGCTTGCCTGGGCAGAAAATAGGTAGATAGATAGAAATTCAAATTTTTTTCCTACTGGGTTCTGTGGGCATGGCTTGGAGGGGGGTGGTCATGTGACTGGACATGGGTGTGAGTGATGTCAAGTTGAACATGCTCACCTAGTCACATGATCCTCCCCTATCAAGTCACGCCCACAGAACTGGTAGGGAAAAAAATTGAAAACCATCACTGTCCAACCCCCTGTCTAAGCAGGAGGCCCTGCCTACACCATTTCTGACAAATGGCAGTCCAGTCTCTTCTTGAAAGCTTCCAGTGATGAATCTCCTACAACTTCTGAAGGCAAGCTGTTTAGTTGGTTGATTGTTCTTACTGTCAGAAAATTTCTCCATATTTTTAGGTTGAATCCCCTCTTGATCATTTTCCATCCATTATTCCTTGTCTGATCTTCAGGTACTTTGGAAAATGGCTTGACCCCTTCTCTCAGTGGCAGCCCCTCAAATATTGTAACACTGCTATGTGTCCCTGGTCCTTCTCTTCATTAGATCAGCCATATTGAGTACTTGCAATTATTCATTGTATGTTTTAGCCTCCAGTCCCCTAATCATCTTGGTTGTTCTTTTCTGCACTTTTTCTGGAGTCTCAACATCTTTTTTATAGTGTGGTGACCAAAACTGAATGCAGTATTCTAGGGGTAGTCTTAGTAAGGCTTTATAGAGTGGTATTAGTAGCTTTTGGTTTTTCATGCCTAAGTGTAAAACTTTACTTTTCTCTACATTGAATTTCATTTTGTTAGATAGGGCCCAGTGTTCAAGTCTGTCAAGCTCCATCTGGATCTTGAGTCTATTATCTAGAGCAGTGATGGCTAACCTTTTCATTGTTGCGTGCTGAAAGTGTGCATGTGTGCCTGCACCCATAATGCAATATATGTGTGATCCCCCACGTGCACCCCTCCCCCAGTGCATGCATGAGCATCTCCCCCTGTGCATGCACTGCAGATACCTGACAATCAGGTGGCTGGCGGGGAAGGGGCAAATGCATGCGCAGTGGCTCTGTTCCGGCGACGGCTCACGTGCTGGCAGATATGGCTCTGCGTGCCACTTCCAGCATGCGTACCATTGGTTAGCCATCATGGATCTAGAGTATTGGCTATTTCTTCCAGTTTAGTATCATCTGCAAAATTGGTAAGTTTCCCTTCTATTAGAATAGAATAGATAAAATTCTTTATTGGCCAAGTGTCATTGGATCCACAAGGAATTTGTCTTGGTGCAAATGCTCTCAGTGTACATAAAAAAAAGATACATTCGTCAAGAGTCAAGAATCATAAGGTACAACACTTAATAATAGTCATAGGGTACAATATTCCCTCATCTAAGTCATTTAGGAGGATATTGAACAGTACTGGGCCTAAGATGGATCCTTGTGGTACCCTGCTTACTTCCCTCCATGTAGATGTAGTACAATTAAGTGTCAAGGTCTACTCGTTGAGTACAGTTTGTCAGCCAGTTACAAATCCATCTGTTGGTGATGCTATCCCATTTTTTTTCTAGCTGACCAAGAAGTAGGTTGTGGTCTACTATGCTGAAGTCTAGTATTTCATTGGTCTATTAATTTAGTCACTATGTTAATAAGATTGGTTTGGCATGATCTGTTTTTAACAAACCTATGCTCACTTCTAGTTATTACTTTATTCATTTCTAGATGTTGGCAGATCTGTTTATTATCTTTTCCAGTATCTTCCTGGGTATTGATGTTAGGATTAGATCAACATGGTGCATGTTAAGCCACCAAGGCTGCCAGACATTTGAAGACAGAAGAAAAAGCACAGAACAAGAGAAGCGAGCACTCCACAAAGCCAGAGCTGCAACAATGGTGCCCACACATGTCTGCAGAACATTCTGTGCCCTATAGGCCTTACTAGCCACCTGGATTTTTATGATAATATTTTTCAGAGTTTCCCAAGTTTCTTGAGTTGTTTTCCCCTTTAAGATTTTTATCCAAGGAATCTTTCTCAATTTCTCTCCCTTTTAAAACCTAAAATTGTGGTATCATTATGTTCTATTGTTTGTGTTTGTGTTATGTTGAATTCTAGTTTGACATGGTCACTCTCACGGAAGGTTCCTGCAGTTTCAACTCCCTCTATCATTTCTTCTCTAAGAATTAAGAGTTAAGTCCAGTATGGCTGTCCCTCTATTCCCTTCTCTACCTTTTGGACAACAAAGTTGTCAGCTAGATTGGTCAGGAACCTATTCAGTTTCTCACTTGGTGCAAAATTAGTTTTCCAATTGATGTCAGGGTAATTGAAGTTCCCCTGTTACTATTGTAGTGTGTTTCCTACATATATTTGTTAGTTGGTTAGCAAAAAGGACATCTTTTTTCTGCTTGGTTGGGTGCGTACACCTATGGCAATGTTATTCTTGTTTTCTTTTATATTGATGCATATGCATGTATTAGGGAGTCACATCGCTGATCCTGTCTTCCAGAGAGGCGCCTATCATCTTGCTGTCTCAACTTCTTGGCCCGCTTCCATGCCCGAACCCTTCAGTGGTTCCTGCTCCTTCACCAGAGGGAGAGCAGGGGCGACTCACCAAGGAGGGTTAGCGTCCCCTTGCCAGTTTTTCATTCTCTCCATTGGTGGCAGTCCTGAGCCATGGATCAGGGATGCTTGTACAGGGAACCCCAGAGGATTACCATCACCACTGACACCAGTCTCTATGGTTGGGGGGCCCACTTGGGAGTCCAGGTCATCTAGGGTAGGTGGTCACAAGAGGAGTTCACCCACAACATAAATTGGCTAGAGCTCAGGACTGCCCGCTTAGTGCTCACGGATCTAAGGCAGGAGGTGGTGGGGAGACATGTTCTTCTCCTCATGGACAATGTGGCTACCAAGGCCTACATAAACCGGTAGGGGGGCACTCGCTCCAGATCTCTAATGCAGGAGGCAACTCAATTGTTCAGGTGGGCAGAGAGAAACCTGTTGTCCCTACGAGCAGAACATATCTCAGGAGTATCCAACGTGCAGGCAGACTGGTTGAGCAGGGCCACGGTCGACCAGTCGGAATGGCGACTGCATCCCAGTCTGTTCCAGGAGAAGATGGAATGTTTTGGCCACCCAATTCTGGATCTCTTTGCATCACCAGAGAACACGCAGCTCCTGAGGTTCTTTGCTCGATTCCCTGCCTGGGGAGCAGAAGGGGTCAACGGTCTCTGGTGCAGGTGGCTCCAGGGACTATTGTATGCCTTCACCCCCCTTTCCCCTGATTCTGGGGGCAATCAGGAAAGTACTGATAGAAAGGGTGGAAGTTCTGTTGGTAGCCCCTTACTGGCCCAGGTGTCCTTGGTTCGCTGACCTGGTGGGCGTGTCCGTCGCCAGACCCTGGAGAATTCTCCTGCACAAGATCTCCCTCACACAGGGCCTGATCAAGCACCTAGATCCAGCTTGGTTTCAGTTGACCGTCTGGTGCTTGAGCGGGGGATCCTGAAGTGGGAGAAGTTTTCCACAAGGGTCATTCAGACCATCCAGGCAGCCAGAAGACCTTCCACGACCAGGATATATAACGCAACGTGGAAGATTTTCTGCAGTTGGTGTGCTAGTCACCAATTGGAACCCACTGTTGTTTCTGTTGCAAAGGTATTAGAGTTCCTGCAGGATGGGTTGGATAGAGGTCTCACCCCCAGTACCTTGAAGAGACAGGTGGCTGCCTTGGCCTTGGTAATTTCGGTCAAGGGCTCTACTACTCTGGCCCAACACCCTAGGGTGAAAGCCTTCCTTAGGGGAGCCATGAATTTGAGGCCACTGGTGGTCCACTGCTCCCCCACCTAGGATTTGCCTAAGGTCCTGCAAGCACTGACTTCTCCCCCGTTTGAACCCTTGCGTAAAGTCTGTCTTCGCCTACTCATGTGCAAAGTGTCATTCTTGGTGGCCATTACCTCGGCCAGGCGTATCTTGGAGTTGGCGGCCTTATCCATCAGGAAGGATCTGTGCGTATTCCATGCAGACAGGGTGATTCTGCGGGTGGACCCTACCTTTCTGCCCAAGGTGAACTCCTTATTCCATCATTCACAGGAGTTGATTTTGCCAACCTTCTGTCTTGAGCCTACCTATGCACTGGAAAGAAAATGGCACACCTTGGACGTTAGGAGGGCCCTCTGTATTTACATTAAAAGAACTTCTTCTCTTAGGAGGATGGAAGCCCTGTTTGTTTCCTTTCAGCTGTCAACTTTGGGTCTCAGGGTGACACCTTCCACAGTGGGTCTCTGGCTCAGAGACTGCATTGCAAAGTCCTATGAGTTACAGAGCCTTCCTATACCCAGGAGAATCACAGCGCACTCAACCAGAAGTGCAGTGACCACCGCAGCCTGGACAATGCAGGCATCGATTCTGAACATTTGTAGAGCTGCGACCTGGTCATCAGTGACCCCATTCATAAGACATTACAAAATTGACTCCTTTGCCTCAGCAGAGGCGTCCTTTGGAAGATGAGTCCTGCAGGGTGTACATGTAGAGGTGGGGACCTCCAACCAATCCAGATCCCACCCGTAGGACAGCCATCAGTCAGCTTTGGCATGTCCCATCCTGGATTCTCCCTTCAGCTCAGTGGAGAAGGGGTGTTGGTCCTACCTGAATGCTTCTTCTCATGGAGCCGAAGGGAGAATCCAGTCCCACCTGTATTCTGTCAAGTTGAAATAGGGAGGAAATGTCCCTTTTTTCGCAGTATCAATGGAGCTATCTGTTTGAGGATGAGGAGCAGCTGAATTCGCTTCAACGTCATTCAGAACTGGGGACTGTTACCAGGGGGTGCGTCCTCAGTTTTTTCCATAGAGCTGCTACGAGTGTCCAGGCTGGGAGGTGCTCCAGTCTCGGCTCTCACAGGCTGAGCTTGAAATTGAGGAACGCCTCTCACCATCACGTGGTCCTCTGGGTGCTTCCCAGTTTTTTAGCTCAGCCTCGTGGTAGTCAGGCTGTTTTTCTTCACCTCTGGTCGTTCAGCATTCCTCAGAGTTTTTCTTTTCACTTAAATTGGACCCTTTCTCACAGCGCAAGGGACTTGAGGTTTGAACTCCTTGGGAGTCTTCTCTTATAGGGGGGATTATTTATTTTCGCTTTTCTCTAGGGGTGGAATCTAGCGCTTCGAGCGTTGACCCCCCCACCCCCTCCCTCGTCTGCCGATCGCTCCGTGCGAAGCCGCTTCGTTTCTCTGTTTTCCTGCCTGTTTTCCTTATTCGCCGTTTCCCCCCCACGAACGCCTTTAGCCCAGGGAAACTCGCTTCCCTGTCTCTCCCAATAGTTTTGCGGCCTGCTGGCCTTCTATTTTTGTCCTGGGAGACTACCGCCGCTGGGTTTTGCCTCCAATTTTTTGCGGCCTCCATTTTGGCCGCCACGTGACGCCCGCCATCTTGGGTGCGTCCAGGAGTCGCCGCCATCTTGTTTGTGGCCGCATGGCCGTCCGCCATTGCTAGAGGCCTAACTGCAGGCTGCGTTATTTCTGATTCACAGGGCAGATCCTCGGACTGCCCACATCTCGGTTTGTACCTCTTAAAAACTCTGTCGAGGTCTTCCTCACGAAATAAGGGTCCGTTGGCTCCGCAGCCTCCCCCAGCAAGGCGAGGTAGCAGCTCTGCCATCCCCCTCCCCCGGTCCGTCCGGCAGGGGCAGCTGCTTGGCGTTCACTTTCCGGCTGATTGGCTTGCGGGCTAGGCCCTGCTCCTCAACAATTTTTTACAAAAATTTTTCGATCAAAAGGGGTGTGTGAAACAAGCGCTGGGATCCCCGGCCTCAACGTAGGCCGCATCCAGACGTGCCAACCGTCTTGCATTAATTCAAAATTCCCTTTTTTCTCTCTCTCCAGATGGCAGATGACAATGCATCTTGTGGCACTTCTTTGAAGGCCAAGTCAAAATCTTATCACCTGCGCAAACAGGCACAGGAGGTATCCAAAGCCTCCCAGAGGGATGCCCTCAGACGGCACAGGGCTCTTGAGAAGGAGATTGACAGGCGGTCCAGAGAGTCAAGCTCCGTGCCCCTGGCTCCTTCCACCCCCACTCCCTCAACCTCCACCCATCCTCCTCTCCCCTCCTCCCCTGCTCCTTCTTCTTCCTCACAGCCTAGACAGGCCCCTGAGGCCACCTTTATTCCCACTGCTGCAGGCCTGCGCCCGGAGGAGCTTCATCCACCCCCCACGGTGGAGATCCCTGAGAACCTGAAACAATGGATGGAGCTCAACTAACCGAATATATAATGCCACCTGGGTCAGTTTTTGCAAGTGGTGCCATAATTTCCAGGTCAACCCGCTTTCGCCCTCCATTGCTCAAGTTTTGGACTACCTCCAAGACGGGCTGAGGAGAGGGCTTTCCCCCAACACCTTGAGATGCCAAGTCGCTGCCCTCTCGACCGTCGTCACCGGCGACAACCTTGAGTCCTTTTCTCACCACCCTCGCATTAGGGCCTTCCTCAGGGGAGCCACTAACCTGTGCCCCCCTGCCATGCATCGATACCCTACCTAGGACCTTAATAAGGTCCTTGTGTCCCTCACTAAACTTCCCTTTGAGCCTCTCAGCGAATCCACCAATTCTTAACATTCAAAGTCGTGTTCCTGGTGGCTGTTACTTCAGCGTGCCAAATCTCAGAGATTGCAGCCTTGTCGGTGAGAAAGGACCTTTGCATCTTCCATGCTGACCGGGTAGTTCTCCGACCTGACCCGACCTTTCTGCCCAAGGTCAACTCAACCTTCCACAGGGCACAAGAACTCACACTCCCGAACTTCTGTCCCAATCCTTCGCGGGAGAGGGAGAAGCTGTGGCACACCCTGGATGTGAGACGGGCCCTTCGCATTTACATCAAGTGCACCCAACCCTTTAGGAGGTCCGAATCCCTATTCCTTTCCTTTCAACCCAAGACATTAGGCCACAAGGTGTCACCTTCTACCATTGGCCTCTGGATTAGAGCCACTATCGCTAAGGCTTATTTGTCTCAGGCTTTGCCAGGTCCCAGCGGAGTTACTGCACATTCCACCAGAAGTGCAGCTACCTCGGCAGCCTGGGCCACCCAGGCCCCAATCTTGGATATTTGTCGGGCCGCCACCTGGGCCTCTCCGTCTCCCTTCATTAGGCATTATAAGATCAACATATTTGCCTCGGCGGAGGCCTCGTTTGGCAGACGAATCCTTCAGCGGGTCATCGAGGACCCGCGGGAGCCTCCACCCCAGATGGAGTCCCTCCCGTAGGACAGCCAAGCTTTGGTATGTCCCACTCTCTGGATGATCAGAGCAGCTCTAAGGAGAATGGGCGTTGGTTTTACCTGACACGCCATTTCTCTTCGAGCTGCGAGGATCATCCAGCCCCACCCTTATCCTTTCACCGTCTGGGCGAGTCTTGTTTCGGCCAATGATCCCTTAAGTCTAATCAGATGAGAGTGCGACCTTCTCTTTCCTCTTGACTTCGCATAAACTGGGGAACGCTGCAAGGGACCATGTGATGGAGGGCGGAGCGTTCCTCAGTAATTAAGCTCAGCCTACAGAGACGCAGACTGGAGCACCTCCTACTCTCTGGATGATCCTCGCAGCTCGAAGAGAAATGGCGTGTCAGGTAAGACCAACGCCTATTCTCTTCAATTAACCTATGGTGAGAAAGGAGGTGGTCCCATATCCCAGGTTTTTTCTGAAGGTCATTCAGAGGCAGCTGGAGTCTCCTGCTACAGGACCCAACCTCTTGTCTTCAGACTGCAGGTTTTTCAATCCAGAACTCACCAAGAGCCTACAAGTGCCCATGGTGGATCAACTGTAGCAGCATTGACCTCCTCCTCTTCAGCTTCTTCTGATCTGGAAGATGTCCTCAAGGCCGAGGACAAGCAGATCAAACAGTCTCTCCTAAGATAGCACAGGGTGGCGGCCTGGGTGGTCAAGGCATCTACAGCAGCCTCGTTCTTCACCAGAATGTCACTTAAATGGTTGAGACAGCCACAAGAGATAATTCCTGCAGCAGACATCTGAACCCATCAGGATCTCAATAAGATTGTAGCTGCAGCTTAATTCAAAGCGGATGCCACTCCTCATGGGGCCAGATTTGCCACAAAAGCTATTGCTTCTTCCGTGGCAGCCAGATGCACATATTTGTTGCGTAATTGGCAGGCTGATGGAAGGAGGAAGTGGAAACTAGCATTTACCCCTGTGCGAGGGGACAAGTTTTTTTGGGAAGCCTTAGAATTGTTCCTGGTTGAAACCAAGTATAAGAGGAAGGTGCTTCCATCGCTTTGCAAGAGGGCAGAGAATTGACCTGCTCCTTACTTCAGGTGTCTGTCTTTCCGGGCGGAATCTGGATCCAGCTTCCATCCCCCTATCAACATCCTGAGACTCCTCCAGATCATCCAGGCAAGGGCAGACAGCAGTTTTGGGGCAAGCGGCCCTTTTGAGGAGGAGGAAGTTGCCTGTTCCATTGCTAGTGCTAATTTTTCTCAGACTTTCCTCATTGGTGGATGGTTAGCTAGGTTTGCTGACAAATGGGAGAGATTACATCAGATGCCTGGGTATTCAATACAGTAAGATTGGGTCTTTCACTAGGGTTCTACTCCACTCCTGCAAGGTTTCTCATCTCCTGCCTTATATCTAGGGATAAGGTGTGAAGGGGGCTCATGGAATCAGCTATCCAGAACCACCCAAAAGGTCCCAGAGGACCAGCAGGGAACAGGGTTTTGTTCCAGACTCTTTGTCATCCCCAAGGCCTTGGATGAGGTGGAGTGGAGGGCAATTCTTGACCTGAAAAGGTTCAATAAATTTATAGTTTACAAGTGTTTCAAAATGCATTTCCTCCAGCCTATTCTGGAGAGCGTTAGGCAGGGGGACTTTCTCACTTCCATAGATCTGATGGAAGCTTATTTACACATTCTAATATGTCATTCACGTAGAAGTTTCTTAAGGTTTTGTTATCGGGGTGGCATTCCAATACAGGGCCCTTCCCTTTGGGTTTTCTTCCACCCCTAAAGTGTTCACCAAAGTTTTGGCTACTAGCGCACCTACGTTCTTTCCTGGTGCATCTGCAATGTTATTTAGATGATAGCCCTTCTTTTCAAAGGGCTCAGAGGGACCTGCAGACCACCATCTTCGTATTGCAGGATCTTAGTTTTCTATTAATATTAAAAAGAGCCAGTTTAATCCGTCTGCTTCATTTGGGAGCCACTATTGACACCCGGGGTTGTCAGGTTTTCCTTTCACAGGAAAGGCAAGACAGCCTGTAGTTGCTTGTTAAGCGCATCATGAAAGAGAGCTCCACTCCTTTAGCTCATCTCTCCCAACTTTTAGGTAAGATGATTTCATGTATTGGTATTATTCCTTAGGCCAGGCTCCATGCCAGGGCCCTCCAGTGGTTCCTCTTGCCTCATCAGAAGACCAGTAAGAGTCACTCCTTAATGAGTGCCTAAGCAGGTGTTGCACTCTTTTCTATGGTGGCTCTCCTGAGCCATTTCTAAGGGTCAGTCCTTCAAGGTGAAGGACAGACTCATCCTCATGACTGATGCCTCCTTATCTGGTTGGGGAGCTCATCTGGATTCTCACATGGCTCAGGGCATCTGGTCAACTGAGGAGCAAGTACACAATATCAATTGGTTGGAGCTTAGGGCTGTCCGATTAGCCCTCAGAACATTTAGTCACCACATCTGCTCACATGTCTTTGTCTTGATAGACAGTATAGTCACCAAAGCCCATATTAACAGATGGGGGCACCAGGTCCAAATCCCTTATGTCAAGCTTTGGGTAGATGGGCAAAGTGGTTTCACCTGTCCATTCAGGCTGAGCATATCTTTGGCTCGGATAATGTGCAGGCTGACTGGCTCAAGCAGAGCTACCATTGACCACACAGAATAGAGGCTGC
Organism: Pseudonaja textilis; assembly: GCF_900518735.1. The sequence goes on along the minus strand of NW_020769358.1, from coordinate 380,896 downwards.
ATCCTTCCCTGTTCCTACAAATTACTTAAAGATTCGGACTTCTGGTGGTGGATTTGTTTGCCACCCCTCTCAATACTCAAGTTACCTAGATTCTTTTATAGATTTGCCTCCCTGGGGGCTGAAGGGACTGACCCACTCCATAGTAGGTGGCCTCCAGGTTTATTATATGCCTTCCCCCCATTGCCTTTGCTGTCGGCTGTGGTACAAAAAAATTTGGTTGAAAGAGCTGAAATTATTTTAGTGGCCCCTTATTGGCCTTGGTGCCCTTGGTTTGCAGACTTAATGGGTCTCTCTCATCCTTGGCGAATTCCTAAATAAGTTATCTCTCTCCTCCAGGGGTCCCTGAGCCATCCAGAGCCCCAGTGGCTACAAGTGACAGTTTGGAGTAGAGCATGTTAAAATGTGCCCATTTCTCTAATAAAGTGATCCAAACCATTCAGGCCTCCAGGACCTTCCACCATCCACATCTATGATGCTACCTGGCAAGCTTTTTCTCGTTGTTGCTCCTAATCAAACATCCAGGCTTTAGAGGCCTCTGTAGTAAATATACTGGAGTTTTTACAGGCTGGTCTGGATAGGGGCCTTTCTCCCAACACCCTTCATCATCAGATGGCGGCTATTTCTTCAGTGTTAACTTATGGAAAATTTGAGTCCTTAGCACATCATCCTACAGTCCATAGGTTCCTCAGAGGGGTGGCCAATCTTCACCCTCCTGTAGTACACAGGTATCCTACCTGGGATCTGTCTAAGGTGTTTCAGTCCCTGACTAAGGCTCCATTTGAACTCAAAGATTGGCTAGTCTGCATCTTCTTACCCTGAAGGTAAACTTCTTGGTGGCTATCACTTTCGCCAGAAGAGTATCTGAGTTGGTTGCTCTCTCAGTTCGCCCGGGCCTCTGTATTTTTCACCCTCACTGGGTAGTTTTGAGGTTGGATCCAGCATTTATCCCCAGAGTCAACAACTTGTTCACAGATCTCAAGAACTGGTTCTTCAGATTTCTGCCCCAAACCAGTACATGACTTGGAAAAGGCTTGGCACACCCTTAGATGTGCATAGGGCACTGAAAATCTATATCAAAAGAACATCTGAGTTCCACAAAATGGAATCCCTTTTTTGTTCCTTCCAACCTGCTACGTTAGTCCTCACATAGTCCTATACATGGTCCTCAACGTCTTTCTTCTTCCTTGGCCACCAGAACTGCCTTCTGGCTAAGTGCAGGGTTTTCAGATAGCCGAAATGGCCTGCTTGTTTGGTGTTGTGACTCTGTTGAAGGACTTGAAGCCACAAGCTGCTAGGCACATACAATTTAGAGCCCTTCCAGCCTAGTCCATCCTTGAGGGTTAGTATTCCTGGTTATCTTTGTGTCATGGGTTAGCCGGAAGTTTGTCTTTCAGCTTTTGGGTCATTTCACACACCCCATCCGTAGCCCTCCTTCGTGTAGCCTGGCCCCTGGTTATTGCTTGCAATGCAGGTTGAGAGGAGGGTATCATTGTGTGAATCGCTTCTTCCCGCTTACTGTGGTATTGTGGTTTATGTGACAGTGCATCGGGCAGGAGGTTCCCCCTCCCCCATGTACTTCAGTTTAACCCAGGTAATCTAGACTGGTCTTGTGGATTTTGCATTTTGACAGCTTTGTGTATAGATTGGCCACCAGGAGTTTTCCCAACACTAGTTTCACATGTTGTTCTAGGGTTTCAGTGAAAATGAGAATGTCACCAGATAAACAAGAACCCCTTTGTACAGGTTGTCATGCAGCACCTCATTTATTAGTTGCATGAAGATGGCTGTGGCCCCTTGCCAACCCAAAAGGCATTACTTTGGAAGCTACCAAGGGGGCAGATGAAGGTAGTTTTCCACTTGTCCCCTTCTCTGATTCACACCTGATAGTAGGCCTCCTGTAAGTCCTGTTTGATGAACACCTTCCCCTTAGCCAGGTGGACCAACATGTCCTTCATGAGGGAGAGTGGATAGGTGTTCTCCATGCATATGTTGTTAATTCCTCTAAAATCAACACACGGCCTCATTGACCCATCCTCCTTAAAGAGGACCGGGTGTCCACCCTAGACTTTCCTGGCTGGATGAACCTCTGGGCTAGGTTAGCGTCAGTGTACTTCCTTAGCTCTTTCATCTCTATTCTAAATAAATTTTATTAAATTTTCACCTTTAAAAACAAATTCTATATATATTTTTTGCAGTTTTGTGACATCAGTTGTTCCATTCTGTACATACATACATTATTGTACATACACACACTATTTACAATTACACTTAGCATTTCTACTTTTGCATTATGTTTTTTTTTCTGTTGTCTAACCACACATACCATTTTTCCCAGGCTGTATTCTTTTTCTTCCCTCTCCTGCAATTCCCTTTTGAATTTGTTCATTTCTGCGCAATCCATTACTTTTTTTATACTCATGTCATCTAATTTCCAATTTTGAGCATATAATATCCTGGCCACTCATTAAACATTCAATATCTTTTGTATATTCACCTTTAGTTATTCCTAGTAGGAACATTTCAGGTTTTGGTACTATCTTTAGACTTGTTATTTCCTGTAACCAGATTTTTATCTTATTCCAGAATTGCTTCGCTTTTGGACAGGTCCACCACATATGGAGGAATGTACCAGGTTTCTTTTTACATTTCCAACATTCTGGTTTTAAATTTGGATAAATTTTAGCCAATCTCGCTGGTGCTAGATGTCAGTGATAAAACATTTTGTACAGATTTTCTTTATAGTATATGAGGCTACCAATGTTAATTTATAAGTTTTGGTCCATAATCTTTCCCAATCATCTAATTGTATACTGTATCCAATTTTTTTCATGCAGGTTATCATTGGTTTCACCGCCTGCTCTTCTCTGTCGAATTTTAAAAGATAACTATACATTTTAGTTATAAATTTTTCCTCAGATCCTAATAATATTTTATCTAATTGTTGTGGCATTCTATCTATACCAAATTCTTCTACATCCTTTTTGTATTTTGTTTGCAGTTGTAGATAAGGCCACCAATCTATCACTATCCCTTCCTCTTTCAATTTTTGGTTTGTCTTCAGGATCCCTTGATCATCTAATAATTGGTTATATCTAATCATTTTATTTATATCCGAAGTATTTGGGTAGCTCATAGCTTCCATAGTGGAAATCCAGCCTGGTATTTTAATGTAATGTTTTTTTCCTGATTCTATTCCAGATCTCCCAATAGTGCCTCTCTTATTCGATGATTTAGGAAGTGTGAACTTGTCTTATTTCTCTTCTCCCACATAACAACAAGCTCTTTCATCTCTTTTGGGGTCATGGAGTGCATATTTGGCTTGGATAGTTTAGCCCCCGGCAGGAACTCTACAGCACAGCAAGTTTAGCACCTCCCAGCTGAATACCACTGCTACCACTTCTGATACACTCTCGGGATTTGGGGGGTGCCTGGGAGCAGTTGTGAGGCAACGGCAGCTTTCTCTTCCAGTTAGTGTCATCCCGTGGTTGGGCAGCCTCTCCTCTGGTAAATAGACGAGTGGGGTGAGCACCTATCCCTATTTTCAGTTCTCTGTAGCCATCTTTTCATGTGATGGTAGATTCCAACTTGTCCAGCTTCAGCCCCAGGATCACCACCTCTCTTATCTTTGGTGCCACCATAAAGTGGAGGCGCTCTCTGTGGTGACTCATTTCCAGTCTTATGAGCTTGGTAAGGAGGGTGGCAGGGGCACCACCTATCAATGATCCATTGACCTGCTCAAACTGTATGGGTCGGTCGGGTCATCTTCATTTGGATACTCAGCTTTAGGACAGTGGGTAGCTTGATCAGGCAGCAGGTACAGCCCATGTCGATTACGGCCTTCACTTACCCTTGAGCCCCGGTGTTTGGCGCTGTTATCTTCAATTTAATGGCAAATGGCTTCACTCACCATCAGGTCATCTTCACCTTTGTTGTCGCTGTCATAGGTCATGGGCGTTGCCTCTCCATCAGCTGGGGGAGTGGGGACCTCTGCAGCCTGGTGGGTGAGTTTTCCTCTTTTCCTTCTCCTGCACAGTTTTCTCCTTGGCCTGGTCAGGTCAGGGGATTTCGACTCTGGTGTGGGATTGGGAGTGAGGGCTCCTGGCAGCTCTACGGGCCCCTCAGCTGGCCATGGGGGGATCCTTCTCAGCCCTTTCCCAGGGGTCCCAGTGGTGAATTGTTGGCCAAGTGGGCGCCTCTTTGGTTGGGCGCTTGGGCTGCCAACTGGTGAGACAAAGGAATTGGCGCAGGAGGCAGAGGCGGGTCTGAATTAAGGATGCATTGTAACTGTATCCAGCCACAGCTGGGGTGGTAATCCCATTCAGGCAGTTCCCAGCCCCTATGGGGGGGGACATGGGTAGCCATGTGAGTTGCCTCCTCCCTCGCAGGGTTGCTCTGGTGATTCCCTTGGGGCCATTGCTTAACGATCCCACAGACGGGGTGAAAGCTTCTCCCAGCCATGGAGGGATCTGTTGGATGAGCTGGCACTTTGGAGGCTGGTATTTGATTCGGCAGCGTAACCCGGATTTCAGTTCTCGTCGGGCTGCACCAGCCATCTGCTGGGGCTGTAGGCAGTTGGGAAAGCGGCCTTCTCCATGGTGCCTTGGTGGGCTCTGCTGCGGCCCTGGGTGGTCATGGCTCATCCCGCTGAAGTCCCTTGGGAGGCTCCCCACACTCTGATTGCGCATTGTCGCCAAGAAATCCTGTGGCCTCAACTCACCCAGCGTTGGTGGGCCCCATCTCTTCCTCAGGTGGTGACAGCAATTGGTCCTACTAAAAGGTACTAAAAGTTCCTGCACTTTCCATCCCACTTAAAGTTTCTCACTTTTTCCAAAACAATATGTCACACTGTCCAATCAGGATAAGGACTGGTTGCTTGGTGATTTCTCTCCTCCTCTGGCCAGCCTGCCATTGGAATATATCTGACTCATCAGCTAACTATGTTGTTTTGGCTGAAGTCTTCATCCACCTCTGCTCTCCTCCTTCAGCTCCAAACCGTCAACCTGAATTCATGTGAGAATAACCCATGGTAGAAACAAACCCCCCACCGGAAAGGAACCATCCACCACTCAGCCAGATTCAGGCTTGACAATGGGCCAGTCCTTTGCTGTTTCTATTGCAGCCCCACAGGCCAGATCTAAGCACCCCATGGGCTGGATCCGAGCCCCGAGCCTTGAGTTTGACACCCCTGGTCTACAGTTTCAGAGTATTTCTTGCTACTTGGATGATGCTAGCAAATTAAAGAGATGATGCTAGCAAATTAAATACTTGCAGATGCATCTAATGCATTATTTGTGACATATCTAGTGGTCATGTATTTTAATTGGTTTCTAGTTATTCTATATCACATATATTTATTTTGTCTACTAGCAGTCGAGTGTTCTAGGGAGAGAAGCTGATGATTCTGAATGGTTTATAATGTAATAAAACAGTCCCTATGCGCTTGTGCTGGCCACCCACACAGTCCTATGAACATGGCCTGCTCTGTACTCCTGGACACCCTCCCTGACTGCAGAACACCTCTTGTACATTCTTGTGCATCATTTCCAATTTGTCTGACACCTCTTGCTCACTCTTTCAACCCTCCATGACCCATGCCGACTCCTGTGCATCCTTCCTGACGTGCCCTCTGGACTATCTCTGCCCTGCATGGCAGCCCTCACATACCCCCTGCACAGTGCCTCTTGAGTGCCCCTTCCAATCCTCCTCACTGTGTGATAGCAGCCACTTTCCTGCCTGTAAACCTTGGGACTTGCAACTTCCTAGTGGCTTCCCCATTGACTTGTGTTATGAGAAGCTGGCAGAAAGTTGCCTTCCTAACAACTATGGGATTCAGTTAACAGTAGTTACCAGGACTACAGGGATTGCCATCACTAAGTAATGTTGTCATGCTTTATAACTATTTGCCATTGTAAGTTGAGGATTACCTTTATCATCAAGAAAAGTTCTGCAGAATTTTTTAAAGATACAGAATAGATATTTGGTTGTATTTTAAGAGATAATTATAAGTTTTTAGTGTTGATTATACTGCTCGGGATGAGGGGGGAAGTTTTTTTATTTCTCTTTTTTATCTTTTTCTTTTCCATTTTTTAATTTTTATTTTTAAGGTATCTATTTTGTACTGTAGATGTATATGTTTTATTTGTATGATATACTTAATAAATTAAATAAAAAAGCATTGATTTGAAAAAATTAAAAACAAATAGTCAGAAAAATACTAGGCAAAATATGCTAAGAAGGATACAGAGATGTTTGTGGAAAGTGGGATTGGAGGAGAAAGAGAAACAGCAGTATAGAAGACAGTAGCAAGAAGTAGGCTAAAAATTACGTAATTTCAGGCATGAATGAAAAAATAAAACAAGAAGTAGCATTAAATGCATTAGGGAAAGCAGGATGATATATCCTACTTGAGATCAGATAGGAAAAAAACAGTATAGCAGTATTTCTGAACTGACTATTTAATGGGAAATCTAGCAGTGCATTGAAGGAGAGATACAGATGAGAATGTGAGGAAGTGCAATGGGGCATAACCTTTGGGCTTCATGCAGCTCAGAACACTCACTTTTTTGTAATCCTATATGTCAGTATTGAAGTATGAAAGGAACTGTTTTTATAGTTTTTATGAGTTTGTAAATTCAGTGTTGAGAAACAAATAACTATCAATTATTTATAGTATATAAAGCAGACTGCTGTGGTTCAATTCAGATCATTGCTACTTTCCCTAAAAAATGTCTTCTGTCTCTTTTCAAACTTTTTATTTTGGGGCATTTGTTTCCTAATTATTTGATCAGATGTAGAGAATATGCATTTTTGGTGGAATAGTAACTTGATGTCTCTATTTCAGGACCGCCAGGATTGTAGATAAGAATATTTACATTGTACAAGGTGAAATCAATACAGTAATAGGAGCCATAAAACGCAGTGCAAGATGGAGTACTCATGTACGTTTGGTAAGTTACTAGAAATGTAGTAAGTTAATAAGAATTGTATTAATTAAATCCAAATTTGTCTAATACAATTTATCTTTCAATGTTAAGTGTTTAAGAGAAATTACAATAATTAATGATCCTATGTTAATTGTAATCTTTTATGTTGGATCCAGTAACTTGAAATGATTTCAGAGGTATCACAAATTGATTTGCTAAACAAGCCCAAAGGGAATGATAATCAATTTTTAAAAAATTCTACATAAGATTAAAAGTCCAGTGATGAACTTGAAAATCTGCTACATTAAACCTACCATTCTCATAAAAATCAAGGAGCTTTTTCCCACTATAAAAATTTTGTTGAGTTTTATCAATCTGGGCAACATACATATCTAACAGGAATTATCATTGGAATTCCTGTTAAAATGTGGTCAGTCTACAAGTTAATTTGACTACATACTCAGTTCAGTCTCTCTATGCACTCAAACATATTTCATTCAATGTATTTTAGACAAAATAGCATCCCAAGTATTTTTTTACAATCCAAGCTAATTGTAAATCTCAATTTTTGATAGTAATGTGTTTTTAGCTATTTTTGTCACAGTATATCCTAAATATAAGATTCATTTATTTATTTATACAGTGTGTTCAGAAAGTATTCAGCTCCCCTTCAGTGTTGTCAATTTTGTTATGCTGCAGTCTGATTCTACAGTTGTTGAAATTCATTTTTTTCCTCAGTGGTATGGGTTGCAGAATCCAAAGCATGGATAGTCTCTGCTTCCTTGCTTGAAGATTGAGTCAATCAAAGCTTAGTCCCGCCTCCTTCCACTGCACAAGTCCAGTTTTTGACTCAGTCTTCATGCAAAAGTGCTCAGAAGGAAAGTTTGAAAATCATGCTTTGGATTCTATGAACAGTGCAGAGAAAGGGGAATTAAAAACCTACAAACTGTGGGTTAAGTGATAGAGACGCAGACCTCGGGCAAGCGGGGAATCCATGGGTCGTTAGCAAAGTGGGAGAGCGCTAAACAACTGTTTAGGGTGAAGAAAAAAGGTGCACGGTTTTAAAGAGAGCGAGCTGCTTGCACTCGGCTACCCTGAATTAGAGGAGCTGAAGGGGAGAGAGCTCGGCCATCCAGTAACAAGCCACATAGTTGAAAAAAGGGGGGTGGGGTTTGATGTTAATTGAGTAGCTCTTAGTAGACAAAATATATTATTTTGATAGTTCAAGAGTGTGGTGCAGAAAGAATTAAAACTTACTTTGGGATTGGTGCATGTGATCTGGTGATGAAGAAAAAAGGGGATGGGTTGTAGCTTGGGACTTTGTAGGGAAGTAGGGAAGATTTAGTTTCAGATTTCTCCAGGATGTGCCAGGTACTGTTCTAATAAAAGTACTTTGAGATGGCGTGTGTCTTGGAGTTACTGACAGGAATGGATCTTCCTTGGAATGCTGACAATAATCTGGAACTGTAACAACTTTCAGCTCTCCCAAGAGGGAGCTACCAAGGGTGCTGAACCCCAGGATTTGTTCCAACAGTGGATCAATTCAAAGAATCAGCCAACATGGGAGGTGAGACAGAAGGGCATGGTGGGGGGCACTGGAAGATTAATTGAATCCCCCAGCCCCCCTTTGAAGAAGTGATCCCTTCCCAACAAAGGGATCTGTACAGGCAGCAGGAAGCAGCCCCCCCCTTTCCTCATGAAGGGAACGAGGCAACAGTCGGCCTCTTCATGGCAAGTCCCTGATCAGCCCCCACTCAGAGCAACCCTGAAGAGGCCCTTCTTCCAGAGAGTACCAACCCCCAGATGCAGTTCAGGCCAATTTTAATGGGTGCCATGAATATTTATCTTATTTCCTCACTCAATTCTCACATAGACCAATTTGGAGGCCGATATGCAACCAAACGCGATATAGTTACTGCAATAACATATGGGATGAATGAGGGATGCTTCTGCCTGGGTGGTGCAATTGCACTACGGACAGGCCCCAGAGCTACAGGATGTCAATGCGTTTCTTCAGTTGCTGAGGCTCAGATTTGAGAACCGAGACAGAGTGGCTGAAAATGAGGACAAATTAATGGAAATGAAACAGGGCAAGCGACCCTTTTCAGATTTTATATGGGACTTTAGAAGGGTCGCAAGCCACCTCAAAGATTGGCCTGAAAAATTAATCTTGCACTTTTTAAAAAACGCCATTGACCCAAAAGTAAAGAAGGCCTGCGACATTAGGGGAGTACCAGAGACCCTGAAAACGTGGTATGCAGCCATCCTCAATTTAGACTGTGACATCAACCAACAAAAAAGACCGCTATCTGAAGGCCCTCCTAGAAGAGCTGTGGCCAGGCAACAGCTGACCAGACCTGCTGAAACTGCTTCTACCCAAACCACCAGAATGATAAAGTGTTATTGTTGTGGCTAGGGTGGCCATAGAGCAGCTGCACCTGTTCCACAAGCTCCACAACTGAGGTTCTGATACAACCGCCAGGAGGTGGAAAAGTCAAGGAAAGCCGCCTGACACTAGCCGCTTTGCTAGACACACCATAGAAGGTCCACTCCCCGCAGAAGGGAGCAACAAACTTCCAGATCAACACAGCCTCCTTGGACAACCCACTGACGACGATCCTATGGTGAGTGCACCCATCACACTTTTTACCATTAAAGTGAAGTTAGTGGTGCCTGACATGGGGTGTGATGACCCGGAGTGTACCACAAACATAACAAAAACCAAAACGTAAATAAAGGTCCTATAATGCCTTCAACTTGGCTTCACTGTTCAACTGTTCACAGTTGGAGATTAAATTATTTTCAAAATAACATTCCAAACAAAAGAAATACAGTTCAAAATTAAAGAGCAGATAACAAAGCAAAAAACAAAAACAAACTGCAATGAAGAAAGCTCCACAACAGACCAGGATAATTAATTAGAAACTTCAAGAAGATAATCAGGTACAGTCCGTTGGAAGAACACCAACCAAGATAAACCTTGTACAGGAAAAACCACTCTTTGTCTTCAGTGTTTGCTAACACGCAGGTCCAAACTCTTATGCAGGTCTCACACCTGCAACTCATGAAGAGGATCATGACCCTCTCCTCCTGAGTAGACCAGGTTTTTCCCTGATTTCCTCCCTGCGTGCCCTAGGATGGATAGGGTATGGGCCTGGATCCTCCTCTGACTGCTCAGCTGGCCTCTACCCTTCCCCAGCCTCCTCCACAACCTCTGGAGCCACACTTCCACCCCTGTTGGCTTTTCCTCTCCCTCAGTCTCCACCAGGGGCATGACACTATCCCCCACACAGGGCCCCCTCCCCCAGGACCAGGCGGACAAGGATGTTGAGGAAACAGAGCATGGAAGTCATGGGCCAAACCAGGAGCATGAACATCAGTGGCATCGACCCAGGTGAAGTCCTCTGGTCCATAACCTTTCCATGCCAAATACTGAAATGGGCCCCGCAACTGGCATGAATTTCGGATGCTATCCACTTCGTACTCCCCCTCTCCCTGAGGGGCTACCAGGCCCGGCAGTGGTGGAGCTGATCTATGCGGGCTGTCGGCTGATACAGGGACTAACAGGAAGTGATGAAAAACAGGATGGATACTGTTAGTGTTTGGGGATAAACCCCCGAGCTGAGTGCACAGCAGCAGTCAAGCCAGGCAGCCAAATGAGAGTGAGGCTGGGCCCAAGAGTATACACACACTTGAGACAAAAACACTGTTTGTGGTTTTAAATAGGTATTTAATTCACACAGAGATTAAGAAGAGTCATTCAGTCCATATGTCAGTATCCAGTTTATCAATCCAGTTACCTAGTCTTTTAAACAGTAAATACAATGTCTTTATCTGCTTGTAAATCTTCTTCTTAAGATACCTTTCTCTCATAGACAATGCTGAATCCATAGCTCACCAAGCAAACAGTCCTTGTGTTAAGTTGAGAGAAGTATCTTGCACAGTAGACATCTCATACAGGAGGAAACAGTAGCAGACAGACTAGAGACCAGTAACACCAGGAACCACCAGGAATCAGACCAGGATCAGAAACCAGGATCAGAAACCAGGAAGTGTTACGTGTCTCTCACTGCCTCTTATTGCAACTTACAACCGCACCCATAATTATGCAATGACATTGCAGTTTTGGAGCTTAAAGCTGCAAACACTTAAAACTAGGTTTTATATATTCATTCACCCAAACCAGTTGGTGTATTCATATACCCAACAGATACGCATGGTCCATGGCAGGGAGAGACAAAAAACCACAGGACTGATCACCGCCTCTACCAGAAAAGGTCCCAAGTAATGGTGATTGAGCTTTTTTGATGGCTGCGTCATTGGTAAGTATTGAGTAGAGAGCCAAACTTGATTGCCTATCGCTAATGGCAGAACATTGTGATGGTGTTGGTTTGCAAAGCATTTGTAGTCCTCCTTGGCTCTCTCTAGTTGGTCTCAGGCCATGTGGTACACAGCTTTTAACTCTTGCAAGAACGTATCCACTTCCGGAACTGGGGAGTCAGGCAGGGCTAAAGGGAAAAGTTGTGGATGAAAACCATAGTTGGCAAAGAATGGGGACACACGGGTGGATGCATGTTGAGCATTGTTGTAAATGAATTCTGCCACTGGCAGCACTTCCACCCAATTGTGTTGTTGAGTATTGCTGAAACAGCGGAGGTACTGCTCCAAAATAGCATTCACTCTCTCTGTCCCCCCATCAGTTTTGGGGTGATATGTGGATGACAGACATGCCTGAACCTGCAGTTTCGTGAGTAGGATCTGCCAGAAGCATGCCATATATTGTACCCCCCCGATCTGATACTATTTGGTCTGGTAACCCATGCAACCAGAATACATGGGAGATAAACAACTGGGCCGTTATCCTGGCCGTAGGAAGACCCGCACACGGAATAAAGTGGGCCATTTTAGTCAACATATCCACCACCACCAAAATGGTTGTAGCACTCTTCAGTGGTGGCAATTTAGTGATAAAGTCAAATGAAACTGCCCCCCAAGGTCTTTCTGGCATGGGTAATGGCTGCAAGAGACCAGGGGGCGCACCAGGAGCATACCTGGCCTGTCGACAGATCCCACAGGATGCCACATATCCCGACACATCATGCTTAAGTCTCGGCCACCAAAATGTCCTTGAGATGAGGTGCAGTGTTTTAAACACCCCAAAGTGTCCTGCCGCCAGACTATCATGACACTGATGTAGGATAAGGCCACAAAGAGGACCTGCAGGCACGTAAATGCTATCATAGAACCGCAACAGGACCCCAGTATATGCTTAAGGAGTCTCTTGCTCCCATTCTCATCCAATTCACAATGCTGAGCTGCCACAAATGGGTCCTGTCGCTGCGCCTCCTGAATCCTCACTCGAAGGTCCACATGTTTCTCAGTAGCCGTCAACCGTTCCAATGGAATCACCGTCCGGGGCAAGATTTTGTCCTCCCTTCGGGTATATTCAGGCTTCCAGGGTAGTGCATTAGCACGTTGATTCCACCCACTTGTCACCCAGAAATCAAATTGGGCAAAGAACAACGACCATCTCACCTGACACTGGTTCAATGTCCGAGCTGTACGTAGGTGTTCCAAATTGCAATGATCTGTCCGAACCTCGATCTGGTGACAAGCCCCCTCCAGGTGGTGCCACCATGTCTCAAAAGCGACCTTAACAGCCAATAGGTCCTTGTCCCAAATCGTATAGTTGCGCTCCGGAGCCAACAACTTCCGGGAATAATAAGTGCAAGGGAACAAGGTGCCTGCAGGAGCATAGGTCTGGAGGAGCACCACACCAACAGCCACATTGGAAGCATCTGTTTCCACCACAAACGGCTGGAATGGATAAGGGTGTTTGTGGATAGGCTTGGAAGCAAAGGCGACCTTCAGTGCTTTGAAAGCTGCCTGCTCCTCAGCAGCCCAATGGAACTTCTCCCCTTTCTTGAGCAGATTAGAAAGGGAAGCAGTCAAGGCAGCAAAGCGGGGAATGTGCAGTAATAGTTCATGAACCCCAACAATCGCTGCACATCCTTAACCTGCTGTGGAGGTTCCCATGCCTGTAACAACTCGACTTTTTCTAGCAGGTGAAAAACGATGACCGAAGAAGTCTATCATGGTTTGTGCAAACTGACACTTCTCATGCTTAGCAAACAGGTGGTTATCACTCAAGCATTGCAAAACCAGCCGCACATGTTGCCACTGTTCCTGCAGGGAGTCTGAGTAAATTAAAATGTCATCTAGATAAATAGCCACAAACTGATCCAATAAATCACGGAAGATGTGCATGAAACACATGAACACAGCTGGAGCATTGGTTAATCCAAAAGGCATCTCCATATACTCAAAATGACCGTACCTTGTCCGGAAAGCCATCTTCCACTTGTCTCCTGCACGAATGCGAACCAGGTTGTAGGCCCCCCGCAAGTTCAACTTCGTGAAGAGCTTAGCTTGATGAAGCCGCTCAATCAGTTCAGGGATGAGGGGAAGCGGGTACTGATTCCTCACTGTGATTGCATTCAACTTGCGGTAATCACAGCACAGACGTAGTTCCCCTGATTTCTTTTTAACAAAAAGAACCGGCATAGCCAAGAGAGAAGTAGAAGCCCGGATAAACCCTTTCCGGAGGTTCTTGTCAATAAAATCCTGCAATGCGACCAACTCCGGTTCTGGTAGGGAGAATATTTGACCCATAAGCAATTTTGCATTGGGCAACAAGTAAATTGGAGACTCATACGACTGATGCGGAGGCAGCTGATCCGCCTCCTTCTCCCCAAACACATCAGCGAAGTCCACCAACTCCGCAGGTAGATCCAAGTCCACGAACGTTGCCACACCCCTGCACAGGAGCGCAAAGAATGGTTGGCACACTTCCTATCAAGAAACTGCACTGCTCCAGACGACCAGACGATCTGCAGATCGTGGACCTTTAAACTCCAAGCCCAGCACCACCGGAAAATGAGGTACTGCAGTCTAATACACATGCAAAGGGGTTTGGTTACAGCAACCACAGGTCCTGAACGAAGGGGCTGACCATCAATCATCTCCACCATTACTGGTGGGGGCACCTGTTGCTGGGGAATGAACCACTGCTCAACAAAGTGAGCTTCCATGAAATTGGCTGTGGCCCCTGAGTCGACCAAGGCTTGGATCTACACTGTTCCCTTACCAGGCATGAACACACTTGCTGTCAGCACAAGTTGCTTCACCAATGATGACTGGAGTGAAGATGTCGAAGATATCAAAAGATGGTGAAGATGGCGGGCCTGAGGACTTTAGAACCCGACCTACAGACTCCCGTAGACTGGGCGATGCTTGTTTCCTGCCACTGCTGGCGAGCCACTGATTGTGCTATAGAACTAGAACACGGGGCAAAACTACCAAAACCAAAGATGTATTCCATGACACCAGCTGAAATGACTGAATTGAGGAAATATATCAATAGCAATTTGGACAGAGGTTTTATTGAACCTGCCAAATCTAAGTTGGCCACTCCAGTGCTGTTCAAAGAAAAGAAAGATGGCGGGGTTGAAATTATGTGTTGATTTTAGGGGCACGAGCGCCATTTGTGTCAAAAACATGTATCCTTCCCTCCTATGAAGGACTTATTAAACCATCTGTCAAAAGGCAAGGTCTTCACCAAGCTAGATCTGAGAGAAGCTTACTACCAAGTCCGCATAAAAGAGGGATATGAATGGAAAACAGCCTTAAAAAAAAGTTTCCAATTGCGAGTCATGCCTTTTGGACTTCATGGGGCCTCTGCAGTATTTATGCAACTAATCAATGAAGTGTTATATCCGCACCTGTTCCAGGGGGTCTTTGTCTACCTGATTGACATCTTATATTCAGCGAAACCATTGAGGAACATGTCAAATTGGTCAGACAAGTCCTGAAAAAACTTTTGGCCACCAAGTTATTTGTAAAACTCAAAATGCGAATTCCACAAGGAGTTGCTGGATTACTTAGGCTACCGAATATCCAGCCAGGGAATTGAGATGGACCCTGGTAAAGTGAAAGCTGCGCTGTACTGGCAACCCCCTAAAACACGAAAGCAACTTCAAAGCTTTTGGGGTTTTGCCAATTTCTATAGACAATTCATTCTTTCTTTTTCCGAGGTTGCCCTCCCTTTGACAGAGTTATTAAAAACGGGCCCTTCATCCACCAAACTGAAGCCCAGTCAGCCCTTGCTTGAGAAATATTCCATTTCTGATGCTCCTCAAAATTTTACAATTGGTTTAAAAATTACAAAGGAATCAGATGTATATAATTAGGTATTATCTATATCAGGAGTCCCTAGCCGCTGGTAGCCTGGCTTATTTGTAACTGGGCCATGTGAGTGGTAGGCCGGAACCCAGTTCCCCTCTTTCCCTCTCCCACCTGGGCCTTCAAGCCGCAAAGGTTGGGGACTGCTGAAATATATGTTTAATAGTGCTGTCTATAACTGACAGACTTTAGGCTGGATTTTTGAAATAGCATTCAACTGTTTTTACTTCAGCTGGTAGGATAGTAAGTTTCCAGCTTTACCATGAGATTCCCTGTATTTTTTCTTAGTTCATTTCAAGAACTATTCCATTGGTGCAATTACCATAGTTTATTCTTATTCTTTTTTATGTATTAAACTTATGTGCCACTCATCTTACCCAGAGGGGCTCTAAGTGGTTTATAATTGTAAAAACCCATAAGATAAAACATTAAAGTATTAAAACAAGAAATATTAACAATAAAATTAAGTTAAAATTGTCAAAACGTGAAGAAGGGAGCAAGAGGCACATTGAAAAAGGTGGGATCTTTTCTTAATTCGTTAACTACTTCCAGAATGATATTGTAGTGGATGACCAGACTGAGCCTGAGGGAGAGGCCAAACTCATTTCCCTTGACCATTAATTGATCAGATTCTTGTAGAGAACTTAAGCTTGCAATAAATCTTTATACTCATTTGAACTGCTTGAATTTCCTGATTTCCTCGCATTTAACTGATATGCTCTCATTAATATAGCTGATGCAAATGTTTTATAAGTTTCAATGATACATTTTAATCATCTTTTCCTGTTGTATTAATGTCTCTAGAATAATATCTCTAGATTTCTGAAGCAAAAGTTATCATGCATTCACAAATGTATGTCTTAAAAGAGTTCAGAACAGGTAATAGATTAACATGGATTTCTTTCGTTAAAAAAGTGTTCTAATATTCCACAAAGGAAATTTATTTTATTAATTCAAATGTTAGAATTAATTGCGTTCTCAGATTTCAACATTGCAGTCACTAGAGCATGATCTGATGCTGCATTTGAACCAATAGAAAACTCTATCACTTGAGCCATCAGATTTTGTCGGACCTTGATTCTTGACCGAATTAAGCGCTCAGCAGATATCAGGGTAATTGAAATCAGGATAGTGTAATGCTGGAAGACGTCATCTATATTTTTGCTTGTTCATATAGTCTGTGGAAAAGAAACCCTCACCTGAATATATTATTTTTGTTTCTCTTGCAATTCTTAGCTAAATGCTTTTGACAAGATTTTCATGCTCCAATTCCTAAATTTCTGTGCATACACATGTTTTCTTTAGGAATGCTGTAATATCCTTTCTTATGAGTGTTTCTTTTAAATTCGTTGTTGCCATCCATGCTGTCATCCCAACAAGTCTAGTGATGGCTAACATATCACTTTTGTTTCCCTGGATTAGGATCTCTAGGTGCCTTGTCTGTTTCCCATGCTCTATTCTAGTGTATTGTGCTGTGGGATAGAAGCATCTGAAGTTTTAAGTTATATCATTTACTGTCCTCTCCTACAAAAAAACCTTCAGAAATAAGAACTGCTAATATTGCTAATATTCAGAAAAAATGGTTTTATAATCATACCTTTGTATAGAGTGCCATTGAAGAGATTAAAATCTTCATTCTCTCTTCTGAGGATCCAGCTTTAAATATATAACAATATATTCATATGTTTAGGATGAAGAGCGTGATCCCTTATTGCACAGCTTCAGTGTTTTGAAAGAAGTTTTGAACAATGTAACTGGTAAGTCTTAAAATTAAAAATAATACTATGAAGTAAGAAATATGTGCATGTAGATAATCAGGGAAAATGACCCTAATTTAAGAATATCTCATCTCATTTTGTGAAAAAGCAGATTTTGAGGAAAAAAAGGTTATTCACCTTTTATTAGATTTTCATGTTTTATTATCAATATGTAAGATGGCTATTTTTAATTTATAATTAGATTAAAAAAACTTTTCTTCCAATCTTCTAGTTTTACATTTTTGATTATTTGTTGTTTTCTCCCAACAAGAAATGTGTGTTAATTTTTACTCAAATTTCCTCATTTTGAGTATCTTCACTGTTTTCAGCTTCTTTGAATTTTAAATAATGTCTGAGTCTATCATTTTTAACATATTTTAGCTATAATTTCTGAATTTACTTTATCTTCTAATAATATTTGTATGCAATAATATTGCAGTGTTATACTAGGCTTATTTATTTTTCTATAGAATTTACAACATGATTCCCTTCTAAGAGGCGTTCTAAGCATATAGAAATTTCAAGTGGTCTTGTTTGATATAATCTGTTTCTTTTGTAATGTCTTCTTCTGATCAGTATTCATGTTTCTGATAGTATTCTTCAGTTGTGTTAGATACTCTTTGATGTATTTTTTTTCTTAACACATAACATATTCTAAACAACTTTAGCCAGTTATTCATTAGATAGCAATCTTTTTACAGCTAAAAATTATTTCACAAACGCTTTTTCTTTGGCATTATTTACACCTAAAATTGGCTGTGGTGAAAACTTTTTATAATTTCTAACTGCTCATTTTTAAATTGCCTGCATTTATTTGTATTTTTTCAGCATCTTGATTCATTTCTATATTATATTAGAACATAAAAGCATTTGTTTCTCATTATAGACCCTTATTGAAGGCATCACAATGTTGTTTAGGTGGATGCTCTTTGTTGTTTCATTTTCGATTTCTATTGGACCAGATAGGCATTCTTCTATATTAAGCAGTGTGATAATCTGATGTTTTGTTTTATAAGAATATTTTAAGTTATCTTTGTGACATCCAAAGGCATTCTTGAAAATAAAAGTTATGCTTGAGGCTATGCTTTGCTTTGCAATATACAAATTTAATATACATTTAATTTAAAAGTATATCATACTAAAACTCTTGTATTTATAATCTTTAATTGGGTGAAACATTGCATCATAGAGCAGGTTCAAACTTTTGGAATCGAACTGCCTCAAATGGCTTAACTTACAGAATGCACCCAAAATCTGGGACCCATGATTCCTTTGAAATTGAAATTTAATAATTTTAATTTCAAAACAAATAATTTCAATTTCATAAAAATTAGCATAAAACATTTTATAACATAATACAAAAGGTCATGAAACATTTCCTATGATCAACTCCTGATTGAGCCTTTGACTCTGCTATACATTTGAACACGGATACTATCTTCAAGGCAGATACATTTCTGAGTATCTTCCTGAAATTTTAAAACTTTTTCAACTACATTAGAAGCTCTGCCATTATTTGAAGGTATTGAAGAATCTGATAAGAAATAACTCTGAAATGATGACTCAAGAGGTCACAGATTTTCTAGTGTAAAATAAATTCAGCTGCCATCTTCTCTAACTTCTTCCCCACAAAGCTGAAGATCTGAGCACTTTGTCCTGCATGTGTCACATTGTATGTTTAGAATAAATTATAGCTTCACATTGTGTGGCATTTAGACTTTAATCTTAAGAGATTGAGAGTTGGATTTTGAACTCCTTGGTCTGATATTGTCTTATTCAGAGGTTCATTTGAATTTATAGGTTCTGTTGAAGTATAATTAAGAGTTATATTGTAAGCTGCTTGTACTGTGTAAATGGATTTATAAATTGCCTTTAAAATTTTATGCTAAATACAGGAAGATCTGAAGAATCTTCATACTTAGGTCTTCATTCACTTATTTTTAGTATTTGCATATTTAAGAAAACAGTACTGTACAATTTCCTTCTTTATATATGTTCAGTACTGGTTCTACTTTTTATCTAATTATTAGTTATGTATTAGGCTTGAATTCACTAACATACATTCTTTTTCTCTGTTGCCATATGTGGCATTCAAAGTTCCATTAGAAATCTGTCCACATATGCAAGTGCCTAACTGATTTGTTTTTTACTTCGTACGCTATTTTCTGTGAGTAGACCAGAGTGTGTGAGAACCGTCCCCATCTGGTTGGAAAAAAGGTCATAGAATCAATGGTGGGATACTACTGGTCCGGCCTGGTTCGGGCGGATTGGTAGTAAAAAATGCTACTGTTTGGCCAAACTGGTAGTTAAAAAACAGTTACCGGTTCAGCTGAACCAGTATTTTTTTTTCCTCCCAACAATCAGCTGTGCCAGGATCCCCCTCACTTTCTTACTGCTTCACCCAGGAGGCTTTCCTGAGGCCCAGGAGGAAAAAAAAATCCATAAAAAACTGAACCATCCTTCCTGAGAAGCAGGGGTCTTGAAAAGGCTATTGTTACGCCCGAAACCCTTGATGGCTCAATGGAACAATTAATCAATTAAATGCATTGAATCAAAATCCTCACAGCAAGCATTTAATCAGGGTCTTTTCTCTGGGAAACTGCTTTAGAGCCCATGACAAATTATATTAGCCAGAGTAGCTTTGTCCCCACTTTGAGACAGATTAAAAAGCTTTCCCATAAGATAAACCTTGGCTTTCTGAAAATCTGCAGAAGCTAGCTCCTAGACAAACTTGCTTTCCAGCTCTGTTGCATTTCTCCCAGCAGCTCAAGATGCTCTTCTTTTGCTGGAGAAATGGAAAAGCTGCAAATGGAAGAAATGTGAAGGGAAACCAAAAAGTTTGTGGGACTAAAAAAAAAGTTAAATTAGATCTTCCAATGCAAAAAAAAGAAGAAATATTGTGAATTGGAAGGTCTGATTGAACTCTTTTTTTAGTCCCACAAACTTCATCAGTTTCCCTGCACATTTCTTCCATTCACAATGCAGCTTTTCCATTCTCCAGCAAAAGAACAGCATCTTGAGCTGCTCCATTTTTTTAAGCAGCACAGCCAAGAGCAGTGGTCAGGCAATGGAAGGCATTCCCTGTTCTATTCTTGCTTGGAGGGGAACCAGGATTACCTGGTATTCGCTTACCTAACAGTCACAAGACAATGAAGCATAAAGAGCAGCTTCACTCAGACATTTGAGGTCAGCCTCCTGCCTTCCCTGGGCTGCCTCTGATTTCAGGTTAGAGGCGGAGGTTGTGAATGGAATTCCAGACTACGGAGTCATGCCTGCAATGAAGGGTAAGCTGGTTTTGCCAACCTTTTTTTCAGTTCAATCTCGTAGCTTTATGGGATATTACGATATTATTTAATGAAGCATTTTAGATGTATGCATAGATTAGATTACAAAGTAAAAAGAATGAAGGGTTCTGATTTTGTGTGCACATAAACTACCAAATGACTGAAAAATGAAAAAACTGTAACATCTTTCATACAAGTTTAGGTAACATTTTGCTTTATGCAAAGATAATACAGAAAATCTTCATGTTTAATGTACAGAACACTATAATAGTTACTTGAACATTTCATTGGGATAATAGGAGAGGCAGTGCAACATCAGCATGCTTAAAGGAACAGATTCCAAAATCCTTACTGTGGAATCAATAATTACCTTTTTGTACCTCATTATTGAGGTACAAAATTCTTCTGTGACATTTAATATTATTATTTAACTGTGATTGAACATCACTTTAAGATTACTCTGAAGACATTAATTTTGTTTTGCTGAGTTGTATAGATGAGTTTCAGTAGTAGTATTGAACACTTCTACTTTCATGTTTTAGGGCATTTTTCAGCTCTTGCCTAGATTCTTCTTGAGCATTTCTTCATTAAGTTATGGAACCAATGACTTTCATATTCAGATTTATTCAGGCAGTAATCTTGACATTTGAGTCAGCTTTTGCATTTATAGTAATATATATTCTGTATTTCCTCAGTCCCTATTGAATTTTTTTTAATCTGTTCTGGATGCAAATTTCCAACAGCCTTGTCTCGCTTCTCTAATTCTTTTTTCACTCTCCCCATTGTGGATTATGTTTGATCAGGTGTGGCAGGAATATCCTTTCTCAAGCTGCGCCCTTTATGTTAGTCAATATACTCTCTTCTCCCTCCCATTTCTTCCATCTCCTCTGAGCTTTATCAGTTGACTTATAATTCTACAATTCTCATTGGAATTTAATGCAGTTTGTTCATTATTTAAACAAAATCTGTTTAATGAGCAATGTAAATGTTAGATATGTTGCAGAAGAATACCTTTTTCTCCTTAGTGACATTGCTTATTTAACTGTTTAGGAATTAGACATGGGGTGCCCCAGTTGAGACAGAAAGGTGTTTACCTTTAAAGCTAGGGCCTGCAGTAAGTTTTTCAGTTCACTCATTGATTTATTACTTGACTTTTGGAAGTTTCCATCCTGACTTTATATGGACAAGTAGATTTTTTGCTTCTTCTTTTTTAAAAATATATATTTTAAAATTATATATATAATTCATAGTGCCTTTTTATATTATTTTTGTCCCAAGATTTTACAACTTTTAAAAGTTTTGAATATCTCTCAATAGCTACTTACCTAATACTTGCAAATAAGTTCACAAATGTTCTCCCTGTTGCTGATAGATATAAATGAAAGCATGTTTGCCTTTATTTAGAAAAAATGTATATAAAAATAAGATTTTTAAAAAATATCTAGGACTATTTTTTAAAATGCAATATTAAAGGAACATATTAAAAGCAATTTTACTATGCCTTTTTAAAAAAGCCTTTCATTGCTAATTTCCTTTCAAAGATTTTAATTGAAAAAAAACAGGACAATAAAAGAAACTTATTGTTGAAAGTTATGCTTACTTACCTGCCTCCAAAACGGGCTGCATGGGAACTTCTGGGAGAGGTGGAGCAGCGGGGTGGTGGGGCGGGGCCAGCCAGGAGTGGGATTGGGGGGTTCTCCAAACTGCACAGAAGCTTAGCTAGGGGCTCTCCCGAACCCCTGTGAACCCCCAGCAGCCCACCCCTGGCGGAAAGATTGGGGAACTCTGGACCTCCTACGTCCATTCAATTCTGTTATTTTGTTATTCAAGTGGCTGTAAATTGCAATTCCTGCAATTCTTATTCCATTAAGGAGCAGTTTCTAGGTTGTTGTCTCATGAGGCAACTATAGTCTTTGCAACAATTTCAGACAGCTAAGAAGGTAGATGGAAGGGGAGAAGAACTGTTTGCAAGGCCAGACCATACTTGGAGAAGAGACAACCTGATAACTTTTTAAATCTGAGCTATGTATCATGTGCATGTGTTCTTTTACAAGATTGTAGGAGATTCCAAATAAAGTAAAAAACAGCATTTTAAAATCTTTTTCTCTTCAGGTAATACTTTTCCAACTTTAATATTTAATGAAAGTAGCAATTAAATGCATGATTTTTCATAGCATTATAGTCTATTATTGGCTATAAAAATTTATTTTTAAAAATTTGGTTACTCCCTCAGGAAATAGGAAGGGGTGTTAGGTAAGTTTGGCTTATGTTTGTAGGATGTAATTTTTTTTAATGAAGATCTTAGCTGTGTTAATAATAATGCTGCTGCTGTTGTTGCATTTGGGGGTTTCATTGTTGTAACTTTAATTATTGTTAATTGTCTAGAATTGTGGACCAAGGACTATATGCATTATTTAGATAATTAAATTATAAGTTATTCCTTTTAAATTATTTCTACATAGTGCAGATAATATTTAATTGATAGAGCAAATGTTTTGAAACTACTTCAAAAGGCAACTGGATTGTTTTACCAGGAGGAATAAAACATGTCACTTCTTATCTAAGAAGCTTTAACAGTTGTGATGGTGAAACATTTTCCTCCTCAAGGAAAAACAGTCCATTTGTTCCAATAGTTCTCTCAAAGCATCTTTGAGAGAACTATGACCTGGATGACTGAGAATCTCCATGTCAGGCCCATCCATCTTGAATCGGATTTGGGGCTCCCATAAGGGAGGATGGGTAACGGTGGGAATGAAAGTAAAGTGAGAAGGGAGGATAGCCACAATGACATTCTTTCACCAGAGCTCAAGGCCGAGTCACTGGAGTTTGGACAGGAGTGACCAGACTTGGCAGGAGTTCAGAATGGAGGTGGATTGGAGAGTGGGACTTGAAGGTCATCAGTAAGGGGGTTGTATGTAAGTTTAATTTAACAGAGGAAAACGCAGGACTTCAGATTCGGGTTTTCCCAGATGTGCCAAAATGACTTCTCTAAAAATTCTTACTTGGATGGACTGTCTCTAAATGCTGAATTCAGATGGAGAGTTTGGTTGGAACGCTGACTCTCCACAGACATTTTGAAAACTAATGTTTTTCCTAGAATATTTGTTTCAAAAATTATATTGTTTATTGCCAATTCCTGTAATAGCTCTAATTAAATGGCAAGAAATAGTTTTCTGTGTAGTTTGAAACATATGAAGAACATCATTTAAACAGAAGTTTTGTTTTACTAGTTCTTGCTTATTGACAAATAATTCTAGTTGGCCTTAGTATTATATAAACCAGAATGGCATCTACTGTTCATTGAGAACATCACTGTTCATTGAGTTTCATCAGTGGAGGCTTTCAAGAAGAGATTGGACTGCCATTTGTCAGAAATTGTGTAACGTCTTCTGCTTGGGTGGGGGGGTTGGACTAGATGACCTACGAGATCCCTTCCAACTCTGTTAATCTATATTTGTACATAGCTATATAAAATTTGCTTGTTTTAAATCTAATTTTTGCATCTTCTAAACAAATATCCTCCAAGATAGTAAAAAATTCAGAGATAATTATGCAAGTCAAGGGGATACCTAACATGGACTCAACTATGACAGAATTGAATAATTGCCTCAAAATAAAGTTATTTTTAATGAAGAAATTATTTTGTTTGGAATATAAATAATATGGCAATTTCTTAGCCAGAATTGAGTAGTAATATGAAGAAATTACATGTATATACAGTTGTGCTCATAAGTTTACATACCCTGGCAGAATTTATGATTTCTTGGCCATTTTTCAGGGAATATGAATGATAACACAAAAACTTTTCTTTCACTCATGGTTAGTGTATTGCTGAAGCCATTTATTATCAATCAACTGTGATTACTCTTTTTAAATCTTAATGGCAACAGAAACTACCCAAATGACCCTAATCAAAAGTTTACATACCCCAGTTCTTAATATGGTGTATTGCCCCCTTTAACATCAATGACAGCTTGAAGTCTTTTTTTTGGTAAAGTTTTTATTTTTTATAACAAACAGACAAACAAAACATAAAAACATAAAACCATCTTTCAATTATATACATACAGTGTGTCAGTTGGTTACAATCTTTTGTGCTATCCTTTTTTTTACCATTACTCACAAGTTGTACAAATTCTCACCTTATCAATCTAACATGTGCTCATGTAATATCAATTATTAATCATTCATTTGACTAAACTGTTTTTCCATCATTCTATACGAGATATTCTAAATTTCATTATGGTTTAATCTTACATATTCATCCAATGGTTATATATTTTATATTGTATTCTATATCAATCTATTAACTTTTATTGTAAAGCTTCCTAATCTATTTCTTTACCATGTCTTTTTATCTAACCATTGATAAAATAAAACCCATATCATATACAGGTGAAACTTGAAAAATTAAAATATCATGCAAAAGGATTTGGGGTTTTCATGAGTTGTAAGCCATAATCATCTCAATTATGACCCATCACGGCTTAAACTATCTTGCTTTGCATGCAATGAGTCTATCTCATATATTAGGTTCACCTTTTAAGTTGCATTACTGAAATAAATGAACTTTTGCACGATATTCTATTGTGCATCTTGAAACAGCCTCACCACATGTTTTCAGAGAGTACTGTATTTCACCTGAAGTTATTTGTGGGTTTTTCTTTTATTTGTGGTTTTTTTTTTTATCCTTTGTGCCAACCTGTGTGCATGTTATCAGACCAAAATCACCAGGGTATGTAAACTTTTGATCAGGATCATTTGGGTAGTTTCTGTTGTCATTATGATTTAAAAAGGGTAAATACAGTTGACTGATAATAAATGGCATCAGCCACTACTAACCATGAGTGAAAGGAAAGTTTTTGTGTTATCATTCATATTCTCTGAAAAATGGCCAAGAAATCGTAAATTCAGGATATGTAAACTTATGAGCACAACTCTCTCTCTGTGTGTGTGTGTTTATGTGTATATGTTTACATAATCTCATCTATCATCTATTATGCTTTTAAATCAGTCCTGACTCCTGATAAGTGTCTGAACAAGTTCCTGCAGTTTTCTTGACAAAATTTTGGAAGTGATTTGCCCTTGCCTGCTTCATAGAACTGAAGAGTAACTGACTGGCACAAAGCCACCCAACTGGCTTTCGTCCCAAAGGTGGGACTAGAACTCCTGATTTCTAGCCTGTTGTCTTCATCACTAGACTAAACTGGTTCTTTGCTATATGTTTATTTTTAGATTGTGTTATTTGATTTCATAAATGATAATTACAGAAAAGGGGAAGATACCAAAAGAAACAAATGTTATTGCACAAATTGCTGTCGAAAATAGGTACAAAAGGATCTTTATGATATGAGCGTAAGGAATACAAGAATGTGTCTTCAGTCTATAAAGGTAGTGTAAAGAAGGTTAAGACAATATTAAAATAAAGTACTCGTTTTTTTCCTTATAATGAGATATTAAATTGCAAATAATTTAATAAAGTATGGAGAAGAGGTATAATTGTTATAGGTAGTGATTTGAAGTCATGATCATGAAGGAAGAGATCATAGAATAACATAGTTCTTTTATTGAGTTTTGTTTCTCCAGAATCAGAGAACTATATTCCAGAATGCTGAAAAGTTGTTATTCAAATATAATTTTCCCAGATGTTAAATATAATCTTCCAGTGAGCAGACATTAAATAGGGTATGTGTATTTAATTCTGACAACTCATTCATCAGCAAAACATTCTATAAAGAGTGAGTTTCAATTAAGACAAGGCACTCTTAAATATTTGTTTTCTTTAATGATCAGACCACTGGCATCATTCAGTGATTTTATTTCAATTTTATATTATAGAGAGGCAAGTTGTAACTTTACAGATCCTTACAGCAAGAGCTCTCAAATAGTAGGTTAAAAATACTTGATTTACTTGGTACACAAGTAAATTGATTATTTGTATATTTATTTTTTTGTAGAATGCATTTATCTATTTACATTTACACTTGCAGTACAATGATTGTAGAATACATTTACATTTACCCATTCATCCATAATCATAAGGAAAATGTTGTTATGGTTTTAGAATTTGCTTTGCTTAAAGCATGTGAATCAGGTTTTTAATGCAGTCAAAACCTCTTTTTTGTGACATCTATTGAATGTATTACAAACTATTAAATATAGCAATGTATTAACCCTATCCATCAATAGGATTTGGCTTATTTCATGATGGTTTGTGTCATGGGCATAGCATGCCTATCCATAGTTTGGAGTATCTGTAGAATTATTGAAATTTGGTATTTTTATCTATTTTGAGGAATATGGAAAATTTGCTAAAGTGACCCAGATAAATTCAGAACATTCAATTTCCCTCCCATTCATGCCAGACCTGTTCTTCTGCAGGTTCATTCTGAGAAAGAAGGGCAGTTTGCTAGTTTCCGGAAGTAAGTTGCTTGGAACATAGTGTTTGGGAGAAAACAGGACTGATTTGTGACCAAACTTCTCCAGAATATCTAAGCTCGTTTGGACCGCTTACTACTGAAAACTCTTCAAAACAATATGGTTCAGCCTTTAAGAATGGCATGGCCTGGAAGTAAAGAGAATGTAAAGAGACTAATGCAGACTAATCCCTGCATTGCATTGACAAATTCTGCCTAGCCCTAAAAATAATGGATAAAAACACTGAACTTCATTAACCTGTTCCAAACGGTCTGTTGCCAGAATTATGGATTTTTGCATTAATTTTTGCAATTTTAAATTTCTAGTCTTTCAAATGAAAATGTCTTGGTTGGTAAGACAAAAGAATGCTTAAATCTAAAAAGTAAAAATTAATTCTGCATTCACTATAGTGTTATTGTCAAATGACCTCAGTGTATCCTTTGAAACATTTGACTGGATTAAGAATTTATTTGAAAGGGTTTTTTTTTGTTTTTACTAATGTTATTTTCACTGAAAAAAAATGACATCAGTTTGTGATTCAAAACATTTGATGGGATAAGGAATTTATAATAAGCTGATAACTGAAAAATCCAAAGCCATTGTAGAGAAATATAGAAAGTCCTTGATTTACAATTGTTTAAAAACGGTTTAAAATTACAGTCTCCTTGGGAAAAAGTGACTATAACTTGTCGTCAAAGTTATGACTGTCACATGATAGCTCTTTGGACACTTGGCAAGTAGCTCCCATTTACAATTTGTGAACTTCCCAGCCAGCTTCAAACAAGCAGACAATTTAGGATGTTGGCTTTCTTAATAACTATATTATTTGTTTAAAACTATTGATTTGCTTAATGACAACATAATTTCCTTAATAACCATGGTAAAAATTGTTGTAAAATTGGGTCTGGTCATATGATGACTTGTTTTATGATCACAACAACATGTCAGAAATTCCAGTCCCAATTGTGGGATAGTTAAAAACTACCTGTACACTAATGCTTCCTTAAAAATAAGTTTCTTGACAATGTTTCTGAAATTTGAAACTGTGTCAGATCCATGTATCTGCCATTTTTCAATGGAAGAAGGGGGGGGGGAGTTGGTACAAGTAATCCTTTTCGATGTAACCTGAATATATCTTATATTGAATCTGTATAACTTGCACATGATATACAACTGGAGGACTGGAGCCAGATATCTAGAAACTTGTCACCTCTTGGAGAGATAGCAAGAGGAGAAGGGACCATAAAAATTCCAGCTCTGGAAGATACCCCTGGGAAACTCTTCTAAGATACATTCCCAGAGAAGGGGAGGGGGGAATTAACATGTTGGTTCTTTGTTTGACTAAATCCACATTTAAATAAGGGGTGGGGTTCTAATTCCCTTTATCTATTACTGTATGCCTGGAAGCATCTTAGATTCTGCTTTGACTAGTACTGGATTCAGTTCCTTACAATAAAGAATTCCTTTTGAAATACCTAGCTTTTAGAAGTTCATTCTTTTCGATTTTAGGGGAAAAGTCCATTGCTTACAGTGTGTAACATGAGCATTAAAAATTAGACTGAGCATATTTATTTTGTTTGCAACATTTTATTTGTGGGAGTCAATGTTTTCTACAGTTATATTTTAAAACTAGATATGAGAGTGCCTGCAAAAAATAATTATTAAATACAAAATATGCATGTTGTCTTTGAAAATATTTCAACTTAATCTGTTTTAATGAAAGTATTTTTTAACATTGTAAGGTTATTGGTTTATTTAAAATATGAAATTAATATAGATTAAAATTTAATTATACAAAGTAACATGTAAATTTCTTTCTTGCATAGCCATAGACCCAAGCAATTATTAGCTGTGTGGATGAGGAAGGGTCACAGAAATTATGTTACTTTTTAAAATGGTCATTGTATTGCAGAGCCCTTGCATTGCTTTTCACTGCCCAGAGTAATTGGGTCTCCAGGACCCAATTAGGAAGATATTCTGAGAAAAAATTGAATCCAAAATATGTTTTATTTATTATTAAATATGCTTCCTAACTCCTAGCAACTTTGGTTGTTTACAGATTGTTAAAAACAATGTTAAAGCAAGAAAACAATATATAGAACAAAAAAGAAGAAAGATAACAGATATAACATCTGGAAAGTAGAGAAGTACTATAAATGATTATAAATGATTAACCCTTTGTAATGGCCTTGAAAAATATTATAATTGAAGAAGCCGAATATGTTTTTCCTGATCAATATATGTCATCTTTTATTAATGCAGAATAAACAAGGAACTACTAAAAAAAAGATTTCACTGGTGCTGCTGGGCAATATCTCCAGCATCCTAAAAGTAGTAGCATCCATTAAGTCCTTCTCATACATTCCTCCTACCCTTCAGCTGCGAAAGGGGAATTCGGAAAATACAGCCTCCTTTCTAATCACAAATAGAGACAATATGTAAAAGGAATAAATGTATTTTCTAATTAGCTTTTGGCTGAAAACCTGGCAATTGGGGAAGATGCAAACTTGCAAATCTAAATGAAAAATGGAAAGGCTCTTCTATCAGAAGAGGAACCACCTCCCCTTTCCTCAATCCAAGAAGAGCAGGAAGAGTGATGGTTAGTGAGTCAGATCCAAAAGAAATTAATAGAGATTGCTTTTAAGCACAGCCAGAAATGTGGAACTGACTAAATATGGTAGGATCTGTATAATAAAATGGTTTGGTTGTCAATACAAAAGACATTTTTTTTCTGGAAAAAAAAACTTTGCCTTTTAACTACAAAGTAATTCTTTGGAAATTTGAATAAGGAAGAGTTGGTAAAAGGCTGTTCCATTTGTCATAGTCTGTCTTTCCATGATTGTATATGTGCATGAGTGAAGAATATTATAGTAAGCCCTCTGTCTACTTAGTATAAAAAGTTTCCGGTAGAGGATAAAGTTGCACTTTACTTTCAAGTATCATTTATTAAGCAGTCACTTGGATTTAATAGTAGCAAAGTAATTAGATAACAGATTACAGGAAAACTAAGAACAGAATAGCAAATGCTGCTGTTAGTTGTTTATAAAATGGCAAGAAGTTAGAAATCTATACATTCATTAGTGCTGAGTGTATTCTAATTTATATGAACCATACTTCATTTCATAGAAATTTGAATATTGCAAAATTCAGTATTTTGTATTTTACTTTCATATGTTCCAAAATTAGCTGTGATTTATTTCTATTCAAGAAAATTATTTGGTCCTGGAATTGAATGAACAATTTCTTAGGCATATTAAAAAGCTTTTAATCACCTGTTGTAGGATGGAATAAGAAGCTTGGAAGTAACTGGGAGAAGCCTTATATTTGACATATAAAGTAGTTAGGGCCAGTTAGTTATTCAGGCTCATGAAGGTCCAGAATATTAAAATTACCTAATTACATACTAATAGGAAGGCTATGGCAAATCATTTTCCTAAGAAAATCACATATGTGCACATAGTTATTTTCCACCATGCTGCTTTGAGAGTCTAGCATTGGGATATGACTCCACCCTCTGACGTCATATAATAGTCTGCCCCTATAAAAAGCCAGCCTCTGCTGAGAGCCTTAGCTTTTTGACTCAGCTCTTGTGACATTAAGAACTATTGTCTCTGGAAGCTCTTTCTAGAGTAATGGAGAATAACTGGGCCCAGCCAGGACCATCAGGCATGCAGGCTATCCAGGGCCCTGAAGTCTCAAAGAGATCTCTAAAGAGAAGACACCCAGGAGTCCTTTCAGCCAACAGGGAGGCAGCAGCAAAGATCAGGGGCAAGGTCCTTTCCCCCAAGAAAGCTTCGAAGTCAGAACTCAGGGCAGAAAAGTGCAGACATGCTGCCCTGGGAAAACAGGTCACAAAAAAATTTCAGCAATTACAGGAGCAGGGGTTTTCACAGTCAGGAGAATCTCAGGCCTACACCGACCAAGCCCTGGAAATGGTGTGTGTGTGTGTGTCAGATGGGAATTCTGCAAACCATCTTCAGGCTTGGTCCCCCGAAAGGCCAGAAGAGACCCTTCCCCAGGATCTTAGCAGGTCAGGACCTTGTTTCAGTCCTGCTACTTGGGAATCTGGTAGGCCCAGTCCTCAGAGTTTATTGCCCCAGGGGGTATAGGGCAGAGGCATCTTTTATCCCAACTGCGGCTGGACTCCACCCTGTGGCCCCTCCCCCAGAAGGCAGACCCCAAGATATCCAAGCTATGGTCTTTGTGGCAGTCAGACAGGGCATCGCTGAAGGATTCCAGCAGCTCCTCCACCCATCAGGGAGGGCCCCCTAGGATCCTCTCCTCCTTCTGTCAGGTAAACCCCCCTCCTCATAGGGAAGTCTCCAACCCTATGGAACTAATGTATTCCTTCCATTCCTCTAACCGGGAAGACAGAAAGACAGAGGCTCCTCATACCACTCAGAGCAGGAGAGATCGTCAGAAGAGGAAAAAGGAGAAATCAGAAACCCCTTCCTCTCAGATGAAGAGGAGAATAGTCTGGAACAGCCATCAACTAGGACTGTCTTCAAACCTTCCTTCTTTAGGTCTCCCCTACAGAAGGCCCTTGTTATGGCGCAATTAAGCCCAGAGGAAGTGGCGCCAGAACCACAGGTCCCTATGGTCCATGGAGATGTGTTATTCTCCAAACCTGTGATCCAAACTGAGGTTCTCCCCTCGCCATTATTATTCTTGGATTTAGTGAGGGATCAATACAATACTCCCCTGTCAGGACCCCGTCCCTCATCCCAAAACAAAAGATTCTTTAATGTGGGGTCCTCTCTGGCCAATGCATTAGCTCTGCCAACTGTAGATCCCCCGGTGGTAGCCACCTTTGCTTCCTATGGCACTCCTACGGAACCAGAGGATGTCTTGAGGCATGAGGACAAGAAATTGGAGCAAACTCTAAAATGCACTCACCAGGCCGCAGCCTGGGCAATGAAAGCATCCACTACGGCCTCATTCTTTACCATGTTGGCTATTTGTTGGTTTTACACCAACTTCAAGACAGGGTACCCAGCTCCGACATCAGTTCCCACCAGGACCTCAACAAAATAATTGCCGAAGCTGAATTTATGGCCGACGCTACACTTAAGTTCTGCCAAATTCGCATCAAAGGCATTGGCCTCCTCAGTTTATGCAAAACACCTTCTCTGGATCCGCAACTGGCAGACCGACTCTCGCCGCAACTGGCAGACTGACTCTTGGTGAAAGTTGGTGGTCACCCCTTGCTCTGGAGATAACCTCTTTGGAGCAGCCCTGAAACCATATCTGACTGAAACCAGGGACAAAAGGAAGGTTCTGCCAACCTACAACAAGAGGTCAGAATTTCAATGCACATCATATTCCAGGCCTCCCAACTTCCATCCAGAAATCAACACTTGATTCAATCACGACCAGAGAACGTATCCGCCTTCCTGAGAACCACAGCAGGACCGCCAACACAGACAACAGTTCTCTGGTAAGCGGTCCTATCGAGGGGGAGGAAGTTGTTCATGCAGATGCTCTAAGTAACTGCATCCACTCCCCTCCCATTGGAGATTGCCTGACCTTTTTAAAAACCAGTTAGGAAGAATCAACAACGGACGCTTGGGTTCTCAGGATGGCCTTCGCCTTCAGTTTCTCTCCCCTCCGCCACCGTTTTTTGTCAGGTGTCCAATCTCATGGGACAGATCTAAACGGGCTCTTATGGACTCGGCCATCCATCACCTGGTGGACATCAGAGCCATAGAGAGAGTTCCTTGGGATCAGCCGAGGTCGGGTTTCTACTCCCGCCTTTTTGTCATCCCAAAGATCCGGGAGGGTGGAGAGCGATCCTTGATCTCAAGTTCTTGAACAGATTCATCCCATACAGGTGTTTTAAGATGCAGACGTTAATTCCATTCTTCAGATCGTCCGAGAGAGCGATCTCCTCTCTCCCTTAGACCTCACGGAGGCCTACCTCCACATTCCAATCTGGCCTCATCATTGCCATTTCCTTCTGTTATGGTGGTGAATAATACCAATACTGGACCCTTCTGTTTGGCCTTTCATCGGCACCATGGGTTTTTACTAAGGTCTTGGCAGCATTGGCAGCCCACCTCTGAGCCTTGCCCGTGAGGGTCCAATGCTACCTGGACAACATTCTGATTCAATCTACCTCCATCCAGGCGGCTGAACAAGACCTTCGGATCACAGTGCAACTGTTGCAGGAACATGGATTCTTCATAAACCTTGTCAAAAGCCAGCAACCTGACTGTTGCACCTCAGGGTGATCATCAACACAACTCGCTGCGAGGTCTTCCTTTCCCAGGACCGACGGCCTCAACGAATTGATCAGCAGAATTGGACTGCTTCACACCATCCCGCTGTCTCTCCTGCCCCAGTTGCTGGGGAAGATGATCTCCTGCATCGATGTTGTGCCATGGGCATGTCTACATGCCCGCACCCGGCAGTGGTTCCTCCTCCCCTTCCAAAGTGTGGAGACCAGCCATTCTGCCTTCAAGGTCCTGCTTCCCCTGCAGGTTCTTCACTCCTTTCGGTGGTGGCAATCCCAGACCATTACGAAGGGGCACCCTTTCATGGAGACAGACAGAATTATAGTCACTATGGATGCTAGCCTTTACGGCTGGGGAGCCCATGTAAACAGGTTTTTCTCCAGGCTTCAGACCCAGGGAACGGAGGGGACCAAGGCTCTTTGGAGCAAGTGGCCTTCAGGTCTCCTCTATGCCTTACCCCCTCTTCCGATCATTCCGGCCGTCATTCAGAAGATATTGGAGGAAAAGGCGGAGCTGATACTTCTGGTGCCACATTGGCCCAGAAGACCCTGGTTCGCGGACCTCATGAAGCTGTCCTCTCAGAGGCCATGGAGAATCTCTGCCTCCAGGATTTCTCTCAACCAGGGGGCCCTTCTACATCCGGAATCCCACTGGTTCCAACTGCCTGCATGGCAGTGGCAATTGTTGAGGGATTCCAGCCTCTCAGACAGTGTCATCGAGGCAATACAGGCTTCTCGTAAACTGTCAACAACCCAGCTTTATGATGCCACCTGGAAGAAATTCTGTGAGTGGTGCTCTGGGAGGGCCTGGGACCCCATGTCAGCATCCGTCCCTGAGGTATTACAGTTTCTCCAGGACGGGCTGGACAAAGGGCTAGCGCCAAAAACTCTTCCCAGACAGGTGGTGGCCTTAGCTTCAGTCCTTTCATGGGATAAGTATTCATCCCTCTCCCATCATCCCTTGGTCCGCAGATTCTTGAAGTGAGCCTTGAATCTGCGTCTCCCCATTGTCCATAGGTATTCCACTTGGGATCTCCCTAAGGTCGTCCAGGCCCTCACACGTCCTCCTTTCAAACCCTTACGTACAGTGGGTCTTCGTCCCTTGTCCCTCATGTTATCCTTCCTGGTGGTGATCACATGAGCCAGGAGGGTTTCTGAATTGGTGGCCCTTTTGGTGAGGTCCGATTTATGTGTTTTTCGACAACCGGGTGGTCTTGCATTTGGATATTTGTGTCCTTTGTGTCAGAAATTAACTCTTGGTTCCACAGGACTCAAGACATTGTACTCCCAGACTTTTGTCCCAAACCCCACCATGTGTTGGAACATCAGAAGCACACATTGGACGTGAAAAGGGCACTCAGGATTTATATAAAATGCATTGTGCCTTTTCGCAAAACTGAATCAACGTTTGTGTCCTTTCAGCCTGCCTCCTTGGGGGGGGTCTAAGGCCTCACCTTCCATGTTAAGCAGGTGGATCAGGGTGTGCATTTCTACCACCTATGAAACCTTGGGCTTGCCAAGTCCCAAGAAACTGACTCCATACTCTACTCGGAGCTCAGCGACGTTGGCAGCTTGGCTACCCAGGCTCCGATCAAGGAAATTTGTAGGGCAGTTACATGGACTTCCCCGTTCATCCGGCACTACTAGTTGGATTCGTTTGCATCTGCAGAAGCAGCATTTGGACAAAGGGTATTCCAGCAGGTGTGTTCTATGCCGGATTAGGCGGGCCAGCTGGGTCCCTCCCTTGGGCATGCAGGCTTTGGTATGCCCCAATGCTGGACTCTCGAAGCAGTGTGGTGGAGAAGGGGCGTTGGTAGATTTACCAGTGAACGCCCTTTCTAAACACGCTGGAAGAGAGTCTAGCCCCACCCTGTGGCCATCTGGTCTTGTTTCGGGGTGGAGGGTTTGTATTCTCACATTGTTTGTTTTTTATTCCAGAGACAATCTTAGTCTGTCAAGATACTGGATTGCATGAGAGGACTCCCAGCGTAAATGCTCTTTGCGAGCAGCACACCTCAGTAAAATAAAATGGAGAGGGAGATTTAGAATGAGCCTCGAGGTAGTTATGTGGCTTGAAGGATCCACGGTTTTCTCTCTCCAGTTGCACTAACTGTGGTCATCAGTGCCCTGCTGGGACAACTGACCTGCGGAGGAGAGTGGATCCTTTTAGAAGAGATCACTTATCTATGTTGATTGGTATTTTCTAATAGGTGATAGCTCTCTGGGTATCTGGCAAAGAAAAACCTTACCCAGTTGTTCTTGTCTTTAACAGAAAGGTTTAGTGATTATTAAAAAAACAGTGTAACAAAATATAGTATTACATGACAAAAATCATGCCAAGTATAGCAATTAAACTCTCATGTATTTCTAAATAATTGCATACTAAAAAAAGATGCTATGCATAAAAAGAATATTCCAGTTTTATCCATTAGTGATGTGCAATATGTGAAATGTTTAATTTTTCACTAATACAAGGTCAAAGAAATGGAACTGTTGTCAACTAACATTTTTCTATAGATTTTATGGTAAGATCTGTTGGGAAGGTTTCTCATGTTATATCTTAAATAATCGTACTCATAATGACACAAGTAGTCATAATCCTTTTTCAAATAAACAAAATAATTTTGGGGAACCCCTGGATTATTATTACTAATAAAGTTTCATATATGTATATTAAGAGAGTTCTAGCTTAGATTTTGAAATCCGAAGCTAACCTTTGAATGTCTTTGAATGTCTGCAGTATCTTTTTAAGGACGTTAGCTCTTTTAGATTCTTTATCATACAGGTTTGTGACATTATCATCAAACTTCCCCTCTCCTTTTCCAGGATCTATTCATAACCTGGTGCATGGTTGAAGATATTGGAAATAATGCTTGATATTTTTAATATTTGAATTGATTTAATAGAAGTATTTGTCCAATATAAATTACAAGCAGTGAACTGTATGCCACAGTTTTCTAAATGCAAATAAAAATAAGGCAAACATTTTAAAGCAAGTTTATTATTTATTTATTAGATTTTTAGGCCACCCATCTTCTCTATAAGGTGACTCTTGGCAACTATATGTATGTGACATAATTTTAATGATAATATTTACATATGAAGAGTTTCCATTAATCATAAAATCAGTTTTTTTTTCCTCAGTATTTCAATCTTTTTCTTTCATTCTTTTCATCAAAAATGGTAGAGACCATTATGGTAGAGACCAGTGGTAGAGACCAGTACTGTATAGAAACATGGCTTTCCAAGCTTCTATAATTTTCTAGAAGGTTCACTACAACTTTGCTAAGATATGCAAAACAGAAAAGAAAATAATTGAGTACTATTGTGATTTTAATTATTTTGTTTTATACTGCAATTCTTGGATTCCTTAAGATAAAACTATTTTCTGAGTTGTGATAGAATACATATGCAGGTAGGTTGGTATTCTGAATGTTTTTTTAAAGGAAAACTTTACAAGCAATGTGGGAGCTAGTAGTAGAAATTTCAAAATGCAAATAACTTTATAAATAAAGAGGAAATATTTTTAAATATATGAAT
Source organism: Pseudonaja textilis (assembly GCF_900518735.1). The sequence continues at coordinate 344,502 of NW_020769358.1, read as the reverse complement.
AACAAAAAAAAATTGAGTCCTGAAAGTATTTCTTTTTGAAGAGTTAAAAAAGGCAGTATGATCCAGTAGATTCAACTTCCAATTGTCTTTTGCTAGTTAGGTGTCTCTTCACTGGAGGTGACAATGGAGAAATGGACATGTTGCTATTGCACATATATCTGGCGTCTGATAATAGGTTCCAGGAAGTTCAGTGGAAAATTAAAATAAAGCAACATTTATAGCTGATTGAACTTGAATAGCAGTTTGCATGCTGAATAGCAAATATGTGGACTTCAGCATTCCAGGAGTCTGATGCAATCCTTTTGAATGTGATTGATATACGAGTACAGAATGGACTGTGGTCTCAGTAATGTTCAAACTATTTCATCTCAGTGTTTTATCTCAGTGGTTCTTACCCTTCCTAGTGCCATGACCCTTTAATACAGTTCCTCATGTTGTGGTGACCCCCAACTATAAAATTATGTCTTGGTTCTTAAGACCATCCAAAATATGTGTTTTCTGATGGTCTTAGGTGACCCCTGTGAAAGGGTTGTTCAACCCCCAAAGGGGTCACGACCCACAGGCTGAGAACCACTGTTTTACATGAAGGTGGATTTGTTTTGTTGGAAGAAACATTTTTTACCTGTTTTATTTTTATACAGTATCCAAAACTCTATATTTCTTACTAATTCAGATATATTTCCATGACCACCTGATTTTCTTCTAATATATACAATATACCATTTCTTTTTTAAATAAAGTAATAATGATTCTCAACTGTGCACTGAAGACTACTGGTCGCCTATGAGTTACTACCCTCTGGTCAGGTGGAACATCAGAATTTTGGGATATTCAGTGTTCTCTATTTTTTTTTTTGCAATTTCATAATAAATTAATCTTTATTTAATTTGGAACACTTTCAGAGAAATTATATGTGCCATTGTGTTCACAGATCAGGATTGTCAAACTCTGATTTAAGATGTACTCTAAAAACATTTAGTGACAAAAGGACAGGAACGACTGTTCTCTAATATTTATACTACAGTGTTTGTGTTGGGATACTGAAATGGGAACTGTCTAAATATTTCTACTTCAGTAAACTAGCTTTCTGAGGAATGCTATGTCTTATCTTTCATATAAATATATCCGAACAATTATAAAAATACAGTGCACATGCTCATTATTAAAAGGCATTATTCAGATTCTGTGTTACAATTGTAAACTGCCTAGCTCTTATTCTTACTATTCTGTGAATTACACGTTATATGTCTTCCTGTGGTGGTAGCATGCATTAATTTCATATCCAAAATTTCCTCTGTAACACATAAACTTTGAGTCCATTCCATGCATGAAGATTGTTAGCTGTGCCATGCCAATGATATCAGTGCTCTCATCCACAGCAAAGGAATATGTAATGAAATGTTTTCCTTTTCAATCAGCTATGCTTATAAATCAGTGGCAAGTTCACAAATCTGATCATCAACAGTATTTCTGCTTAGGCTTACATTAAGAAATGCTTGCTTTTGGTCTGGACACAAGACTTTATACACTTTAATCATGGAGTACTTCAAAAACTTCCCATGTATAAATAGCCAGACTGATTTAGCTATCTCTTCTGCCACTATAAAATTAGCTTTCACAGCAGCTTCACTTTTTGATTTTGATTTTCTGAACATATGCTATCATGATATCAGACTCTTTTTAAACTCTTCCACCTTCTTTAGCTTCTGCTATATGTCCAAATTTTAGTACCTGTCCTGATGTTTTGTCTCATAGTGCTGTCTCATGTTATATTCTTCAAGCACAGCCACATTAGCTCTGCAATTAGCTTAGCACTTGGCCTTATCTTCAATGTCAACAAATAGGTATCTGCCTCCCACCTCTTTTGAAAGCACCTGTTTTCAAAATCCATTTTCTATTTGGCCATTTTTGGTGGGTTTAAATATCAGTATAGGCACGCAGGTCTTCTTTACGGCAGATGTTGTATATATGGTGTATGAGACTGCACAGAAAGCTCTGGAGGCTCAGTAGAATGCTGTGAATCTGGATCTTCTGGTGCATAAGAGGGCTGCTCTCTTTGTGACATTCTTAAGGTCCCAATAATTTGACACTGGGGAATCTGGGCAGTAGGGACATGCAGTAGCAGATTTTTCACCTGGAGAGGCAACAGCAGCTTCGAAGGAAGTGTATGCACTTCAGCAGCATGTGGCTCAGGTTTCTAGACTAGCTTTGGTCTTGGCCCAGTGCACGCAAGCCTCCTGCCTTGTATTTCCTTGTGTCTTCGGGGAAAAATCTGCGAGGCGAGCGGCTACTTGTGGGAAAGTGCAGCACAAAGGAAGAGGACGAGGGAAAGGCGGCAAGGCAGGGAAGGGTGAGAACTGAAGAAACACACAACCTGAGTGCCTTCCGTCCTTTCTCTTTCCTTCCCTCCCTTTCCTTCTCTCGCCAGCCACTCGATCTCAGGCAGAGTGCACTTTAGCCATGCCCACCTGCCCCTGCAGTTACTGATGCAGCATAGCTCCACATATTGGAGTAGCTCCCACTGACAGTCCTAGCACTGCTGCCACTGAAAAGACTCTCAAAGATGCAAAGAAGTAAATAATCAACCCTCGTACTAGTCTGCTTATGGGCAAGATCTAAACACATCACAGGTCAGACCTGGACCATGGGTCTTGAGTTTGACATGTCCCTGACTAGACCTTATTGGGAGAAATCAGTCCCACATATATCAAAGTCCTGAACTATACTCCAGAGAGAGAACTAGTATTCATTGAGAGACTACTCTTTCAGTGACTGAAGTAATAACAACACTGGACAAGGGAACTTATGACTGTTCCTCATAGTTGTAGTTGTTTCAGCAAACATATGATTGCAGCTTTCTCTCAATTAAGATGGTTACACTGTCCTTCCTTGCCAGTTTTTGATAGGCAAAGTTAGTGAGGAAGCTGGCAAAAGGTTGCAAATGGCAATCATATGACTGCAGAATTCTGCAACATCTGTGGGCCCAGCTACTTTTTTAAAACTAACTTTATTAAATTTCAGACAAAGATAAAATACAAAGTAACAAAAACAAAAAATTAAAGGAAGGATAAAAGGGGGGAAAGTTAAAAAGAGGCAAGAAAAAAGATATAAAAGACAATTTTCTCCTGATTTTCTTTAGTACAGGTACAAATATATAATTAAATAACCTGTTACTCTAAATACAGGTAATCCGGATTATGAGTGTTCCCTTAGCGAATGTTCAAACCTATGCCATAAGCTTAGTGTTTGCAAACAAGGCCTGAAACTATGAATCTTGCAGCACCATGGTAGTTGTTTGCCCTTACGAACCGCAGAGGCTCTGCAACATTAGTCCTCTACATTGCAGGCCAAAATGGAGCTTCTGAGGGGTGGATTTGCATCCAGGGGCCTTGGCAGGCTGAAATGTAGCCTCAAGGGGCTGGATCTGGCCCTTCAAGGCTCCATTAGTTCTTCCGTGGGCTTCCCCCAGCAAGCTGTGTCAGCGTTCCAGCAAACATCCACTCCAACCAATAACTCCGAGGCAGACATCTTCTCAAAAGTTTATTTTGGATAGCAACTGGCACAATTGGGGAATCCTGAATCTGAAAGCTCTGGGCTGCTCGCAATAAGTAAAGTTACAAATCCATCCCCTGCACCCGTCATCACATCACATGCCCCAATCACCATCTGTCCCAACTTAAGACTTCCCCTCACTTAAGCACAAAATAACATGACCTTGAATTAGAAAAAGAATGTTATGTCTAACTACATACACACCAAGAAATTCCCCCCTCCCACTTTTCCAGGCTCCAAATGTGGCAGTGTGGTCTCAATATTGAGACCACAATCTGGTCTCAGTATGGCTTCCAAAACTGACAGGCATCCCCCCTTGAAACACAACCAGGGGTTAATACATTGCCACCTTAACCCACTCTCCCCCCTCCAAGTGGACCCTTTGACTTGTCAGGGAATTGTTCATGAAATTGTTTAATCAATATCTCATAATGTGTTTCACCCTGTACTACCAGAGGCTTGGGGGGAGCTGCTGGTACTGGCCATAGATTAGAACCAATAGCAGGCTTCAACAAGTTATTGTGAATACTGGGTGTATTTTCCCCAACAGCTGAGGGGCACTAAGTTGGACAGTCACTGGATTGATTACCTTTGATATAGAGAATGGACCCAGGAATTTTGGTCCCAACTTTCTACTAGGAAGTTTCAACTTAAGATATTTAGTTGACAAAAACACTTTGTTTCCCCACTGGTTGGAGAGATCTATGTTTCTCTGCCTGTTTTTTATAGTCCTCAGAAGCTTCCGCTAGAGCTTTTTTTTGTTATCCTCCCAAACTTTTTAATGATTCCATTCAATCCATTAAGGACATGGATGTTGAGGGTTCCCTAGGCAATTCTGGCATAGAGTCAAAATCCATGCTAGTAGTGATTTGGAAAGGAGTTAAGCCCCTGCTGCTGTGTACTGCATTATTGTAAGCAACTTCTGCAAACGGCAACAGATCCTCCCAGTTCTCCTGTTGATAATTTACATAACATCCAATGTACTGTTCCACCATAGTGTTCGTTCTCAGCAGCAACGTTACATGCCAGATGGAATGCCGAGGAAAGCCCTTGGGACAGCCCAATGGACTTCAAAAACTCCCTCCAGAATTTGGCAGCAAACTGTATGCCTCGATCTGAGATTATTCTATGAGGTATTCTGTGAAGCCAATAAATATGCTTCACAAACAGTTTCACCAGTTTCTTAGTCGAAGGTAGTCCATTACATGCTGTGAAGTGGACTTGCTTAGAGAATAAATTGATAACAGTCCAAATCATAGTAGTCCCTCTGCTCTCCGATAACTCCGCAATAAAGTCCATTACAATTTCTTCCCACGGCTTTGTTGGTTCAGCTACTTGTTGGAGGAGGCCAGTTCTGTGTTTCATCGTGGCACAAATTGAATAGATTTTACATAGTCTTCAACATCACTTTTCATTTTTGGCCACCAGAACTGTCTTCTGACTAAATGTAGCATTTTTAGGAATCCCAACTGCGAGCCATGGCTACATTTTAGTACCATCAATCTTAGGGTATTGGGTACATAAATCTTGGTTCCTTTCCAAGCTAATCCTTTGTTCATTGTCAAATCGGTTTGATTTTCAGCAAACTATGGATCAGTTAACAGTGCTGCTTTCAAATCAGTTGTCAGTTTGTCCTCTAGGAGTTTAGGGCTGTGTTTGGCTTGGCCTTGGGTGATTGCTTGGCCTACAGGTTGGGCTTTTGATATCACAGTTTGCACTACTTCTTCCTGGCAACTGTCAAATTGAGGTTCTTTTGACAAGGCATCTGCAAATACGTTTTTTCCTCCTGGGATATATTTCAGGTTAAAGTTAAATCTCTTGAAGTATTGAGCCCAGCAGACTTGTTTAGGAGAAAGCTTCTGAGGTGTCTTTAGAACCTTGGGGTTTTTATGATCAGCCCACACCTCGAAAGGCTCCTTCACTCCTTCTAGGAAATGCCTCCAGGATAGTAAAGCCCATCACATGGCAAATGCCTTTTTCCCCCCAACTGCCCACCTACACTCTGTTTGTCAATTTTTTGGACACATAAGCGCAAGGCATCAGCTGGTCTTGAGAGTTCTTTTGAAGTAGAACCATTGTGATAGCCACATCACTGGCATCGGCTTGGACTATAAAAGGTTTGGTTGGGTCTGGATGCTGGAGGATAGGCTCTGCAGCAAAAAGGCGTTTTAATGTCTCAAAAAGGTTTCTGACAGTTCATTGTCCAAGTAAGAGGTTGATTGGGTTTTGGTTTGGTTGGGGAAGGCCCAGTTTTTAGTAATTCTGTTGAAGGGAGGGTGACCTCATCAAACAAAGGGATAAATTGTCTATAAAAATTTGCAAAACCGAAGAAGGTTTGAAACAGTTTGCATGTTTTTGATGGTTGCCAGTCTAGCACCGCCTTCACCTTTCCAGGGTCCATTTCAATCCCCTGGTTAGACACTCGGTAGCCCAGGTAGTCCAAAGACTCTATGGAATTCACATTTTGACAGCTTTGTGTATAATTTGGCGGCTAAAAGTTTTTTCAGTACTTGCCTGACTAATTTCACATGTTCTTCGATGGTTTTGCTGAAGATAAGGATGTCAACCAAGTAGACAAGGACCCCCTTGTACAGATGTGTATGTAACACTTAATTGATTAATTACATACATACAGTGGAGGAGGGTCTTGGAGTTTGAAAGGCATGACTCAGAACTGAAAACAACCCAGAGGGCAGTTGAATGCCGTTTTTCACTCTTCTCCCTCCTTTATGCGGACTTGGTAGTAGGCTTCTCTCAGATCTAGCTTAGCTTTAGACAGGCGAGTCCTTCATTAGGGGGAAGGGGGTACATGTTTTTTATGCATACCCCGTTGATGCTCCTAAAATCCACACATATAAGTGCAAGCCGCCCTCTTTTCTTTAAACAGTACCAGGGCTGCCAACCTAGATTTTGCTTGTTCGATGAAGCCTTTGGCTAAGTTGGTATCAATGTATCTCCTCAATTCAGTCATCTTGGCTGGTGTCATGGAATATATCTTTAGTTTGGGCAGTTTTGCCCCAGGTTCTAATTCGATGGCACAATCAGTGGCTCGATGAGGGGGTAAAATGTTGCATTCCTCTGCCATGTCCCTGTATTCTTTAGGAACCTGTGGCTCGCCTGGAGGAGAGTATGAAGCGGTAGCTGCTGCTTCTGGTTGTGGACCCCTGTTGGGTGGCAGTCTCTTTTCAGGAGGGACTGGGGGCAGCGGCCCAACACCAATTATGATTTTTTGGTATCCATCTTCTGTCAGACTTCCAGAAATCCTTCGTTTGAAACAGTAACAGTAACAGTAATCTTTTGATGGTAGGGGCCCATTTATCAAGCCAAGCAAATCCCAATATGATAGATTCTGACATTTTTGGAGCCACTACAAATTGTATAAGTTCACGATGCTTGCCCATTTCTAGTCTGATCAACTCTGTAATTTGGGTGGCTGAGATTCTCCCAATTAATGTTCTATCTACCTATTCAAACTTGATTGGGTGTTTTAGGGCTTTAGTTTTTATCTCTAATTGCTCAACGATAGGGAGCCCAATAAGGCATCTGGAACACCCTGTATCTATTACTGCTTCTAACTTCCCAGCCTCCCCAGTCTCCGGCACCAACAACTTCACTTTAACTGTAAAAGGGAGAATGGAAGCACTCACCATGGGGTCCTTTTCCTCATTTGCTTTTTCGGGAAGGTTTTCTTTGGCCAGAGGTTCCTTGCTATCTTCTGTGGGGAGGGGAACTTCTACAGCATGTCTGGCAAACCAGCTGGTGTCTGGAGGGTTCCGTGGAGCTCTTCTGCCTCTGACAGATGTACTAGGCCTTGGTTGTGGAACCGGTGCTGGAGCCAGACATTCAGCTGCCCTATGACCAGCCTGGCCACATCCATAGAACTTTATAATCCTTGTAGATTGGGTAGGAGCAGCTTCAGCAGGTTTAGTCAGAGGGCATCTGGCCAAAATTCTCCTAGGAGAGTCCTCAGAGGGAGGCTTTTGGTGTGGGTTGATTTCTCTATCCAGCCTAATGGACATGGCATACCAGTCTTGCAGTTGCTCTGGTATTCCTCTGATACTGCAGACTTTTCTGACTTCTGGATCAATCGCTTCTTTAAAATAGTGCAGAAGTATTCTGTCAGATCAATTTATGAGGTTGCTTGCAACCCGTCTAAAGTCCCATACAAAGTCTTTTAAGGGTCGATTACCTTGCTTCATTTCCATTATTTTCTCTTCATTCTCACCCATTCTTTCTTTCACATCTAGCCCTGAGCAGCTCAACAAATGCATCAACATCATTTAGTTCAGAAGCGTCCTCATAGTATAGCTGGGCCACCCAAGCAGAAGCGTCCCCCTCATTCATCCCATCTGTAATTGAGGAAACTAGGTCACGATCTGTTGCATATTGATTTCCAAATTGATCTATATGTGACCAGATTTGGCTGAGAAAGTAAGCAAGTTTTTCAGTCAAAAATTGCTCTAAATCTTGGTGCGTCTGGCCTGGAGGCAACAGGTTCCAGTCTTGGGAATTGTCTGATTCAAAAGCCCCCACATCTCTCCACTCTGACTCGTGGCTCAATCTCACAGGACTGGAGTAGGAAAGGTGTTCAGGCAGCTTCTCCTCCGGTCCCATCTCTGGATTCAGCTCAGTCTGGCAGCTTTTCCATGAATCCAGTTCCTTGGATCGAGTGCCTAACCTCCGTCTTTCATCTGCAGCTTCAATTGCTTGCACAAATTCTTTGGAAGGGGGATAGGTCTCAATAGGAAGGTCTCAATCACTCCTCCAGTGTCCGTACCCACTGCTCCTTCTGTAGATTACTCCTTTTCCTCCATCTTCGTTGAGCCTTTGCACTGCTCCAGCTTTGGGTCAGTGTTGGAGCTCAGCATCCAGACAGCCCCCTTTTGGGGTGCTGGTAGCTAATTAGAGATTCAGGATAATGTCAGTGTTCCAGCAAACCTCCACTTCAACCAATAATTCCTTCTCAAAAGTTTATTTTGGATAGTAACTGGCACAACTGGAGAATCCTGAAATTGAAAGTTTTAGGCTGCTTTGCAATAAGTAAAATCTACAAATCCATCCCCTGCACCCATCATCACATCACATGCCCCAATCACCATCTGTCCCAACTTAAGACTTCCCCTCACTTATGCGCAAAATAACATGACCTTGAATTAGAAAAAGAATGTTATGTCTAACTACGTACACTCTAAGAAATTCCTCCCTCTCAAACCCCCCAAAGGGTTATGAAAAGAAAATGATCACGAGTCTGTTCAGCCAACTGGGAGGCCGCAGCAAAGATCAGGGCCAGGGCCCTATCCCCCAAGAAGACCTCCTTAGGGCAGAAAAAAGAAGACATGAGGCTTTAGAGAAACAACTCACAAAAAATGCTCAACAATTACAAGAACAAGCTGTAGGAACAGAGAGGGCAGATGGAAGTCCAGCTAGCCATCTACAGAACTGGTCACCTGAAGCAGGATGAGGACCTTCCCCAGAATCTGAGTTTGTCAGGTCCTTCTTACAGGCCACCTACTTGGAACACAGCTACACCTAACCCTCATCTGGCTTGGCCCCTAGGGGTTTACAGGTTTAGGGAGGGAGCGAACCTTATCCTTCTGTGACTGGGCCCCAGATGATACTTCCTCCCCAGGAGAACAGACCCCAAGACATCCAGGAAGTAGTTTTGGTGTCAGTCAGACAGGGCATTGCTGAAGATCTCAAACATATCCTCCACCCCCCGGGCGGAGGCTCGGGTATCCTTTTTTCCTTCTGTCAGGGTAACCCTCCCCCACGGAGGGAGGTCCCCACTTCAGAACCCATGTATGCCCCTCATTATTTTTATAGCTGGGAGGGACAGGATGACAGGGGATCCTCTTACCCCTCTGAATGGGGTAGTTCCTCGGAGGAGGAAGAGGGGGAAATTAAAGACCTCTTCCTCTCCGATGAAGAGGAAATCAAACCTGAACAACTGTCCACAACGGCTGTCTTTAAGCCCTCCTTGTTTAGGCCCTTATTACAGAAGGCTCTGGTTACAGCCCAGTTAAGCCCAGAAGAGGTGGCCCTGTAACCACAGCCTGGCCCTTCTGGCCAGGGAGACACACTATTTTCCAAACCAGTGGTCCGAAATGAGTTTCTCCCATCTCCCTTGTTGTTCTTGGATGTAGTAAAGGACCAGTGTGAGAACCCCCTGTCAGGGTTTTGCCCTTCATCCAGGACAGAGGTTCTTTAATGTAGGTCCCTCCTTGGCTAACGCATTAGCTCTCCCAGCAGTAGATTCCCAGTGGTAGCTACCTTCGCTTCCTCAGGCACCCCTATGGAACTGGAGGATGTTTTACGACCAGAAGACAAAAGGTCGGAACAAACTCTGAAGCGCATACACCAGGCTGTAGCTTGGGCCATGAAAGCTTTCACTGCTGCCTCATTTTTTACCAGGTCTATTCGCTGGTTGCATCAACTTCAGGACAGAGTTCCCATTGCCGATGTTAGGTCCCACCAGGACCTCAACAAAATAATAGCGGCAGCCGAGTTTACCGCCGATGCCTCTTTAAACTCGGCCAAATTTGCCGCGTCTGCCAGAAGCCTGCTGTGGATACGCAACTGGTAGACCGACTCCAAACATAAGTGGAAGTTGGCGGCGGCCCCTTGCTCATGAGAAAACATATTTGGAGCAGCCTTAAATCCGTATGTGGTAGAAACACGAGACAAGAGAAAAGTGCTGTCTACTTCCTCCAAGGGGTCAGATTTTCGACGCACCACGTACCCCAGAACACAAACCTTCAGGCCAGTCAACAACCCTCGCTTCAGTCGCAACTTGACAACGTATCCCCCTCGTTGGGAACAACAGCAGGACCATCAACCCAAACAACAACAATTCTCGGGTAAGCGGCCCTTTCGAGGGGAAGGAGGTCGTTCATTCAGGCTCTCTAAGTAACTGCATCCACTCCCCTCCCATTGGAGGTCGTTTGACCTGTTTAAAATCCAGATGGGAGGAATCAATGATGCCTAGGTCATCAGGACAATATCATCAGGCCTTTGACTTGAATTTCTCTCTCCCTCTCCATCTTTTTTCATCAGCTGTCCAACCTCTAGTGACACATCTAAACGGGCCCTGATGGACTCAGCTATCCATCACCCGATGGACATCAGAGCCATAGAAAGAGTTCCATGGGATCAGCGGGGGTCGGGCTTTTACTCCCGCCTCTTTGTTATCCCAAAGGCCTGGGGTGTGTGTGTGTGGAGAGCAATCCTTGATCTCAAGCTCCTAAAATTCATCCCATACAGGTGTTTTAAGATGCAGATCCTATGTTCTATTCTTCAGAGCGTCTAAGAGGGCGATCTCCTCTCTTCCATAGACCTCACAGAGGCTTACCTCCATATCCCAATTTGGCCTCCCCATCGCCAGTTCCTCCGTTTTTCTTATTGCAGTGAGCATTACCAATACCAGGCCCTACCATCTGGCCTTTCATTGGCACCAAAGGTTTTTATTAAGGTCCTGGCAGCATTGGCAGCCCTCCTCTGAGCCTTACCTGTGAGGGTCCAATGCTACCTGTATGACATTCTGATTTAATCTACCTCCGTCCAGGCAGCCAAATGAGATCTTCAAATCACAATGCAGGTGTTGCAGGAACATGGTTTCTCCATCAATCTGATCAAGAGCCATCTTTCTCCGATGACCTGACTGTTGCACCTCAGGGTCATCATCGACACAGTCAGCTGTGAAGTCTTCCTTTCACAGAATCGACAGAACAGCATCAAAGAGTTGATCAACAGAATTCAACTAAGTCACTCCGTTCCACTCTTCCTCCTGTCCCAGTTGCTTGGGAAGATGATCTCCTGCATTGAAGTTGTTCCATGGGCATGCCTACATGCACGCACCTTGCAGTGATTCCTCCTCCTCTTCCAAAGAAAGGGGATCAGTCATTCTGCCTGCAGAGTGCTGCTTTCTCCACAGGTGCTTCGGTCCTTTCGATGGTGGCAGTCTCAGGCCATTACAAAGGGTGTAATGTGATCTTATGGTGAGAGACAAAATTGTAGTGATCATGGATGCCAGCCTTCACGGCTGGGGAGCACATGCCCAGGGCTGGATGGCCCAAGCTCTCTGGCCATCTTCAGACAGGTTCCTTCCTATCAATCTCCTGAGTTCAGGGCTATTTTTCTCGCCCTGAAAAGTTTCTGGAATCTAGTGTCAGTGTCCCATGTACTAGTCATGACAGACAATATAGCAGCCAAGGCTCATGTCAACAGGCAAGGAGGGACCAGATCCAGGGTTTTGATGCGGGAGGCGGAACGTCTGGAGAGATGGGCAGAGAGGAACCTCCTGTCTCTCAGGGTGGACCATAGTTTGGGGGTCGACAACTCCCAGGCAGGCTAGTTCAGTCAGTCTCAAGTCGACTACTTGGAATGGTCACTCCATCCTTCCCTGTTCCTAGAATTGTCCCACATTTTTGGAACTCCAGACAGGTCTTTCCCCATCAACCTCCCAGAGCTCAAGGCTATCTTCCTCGCCCTGAGATGCTTCCTAGACATAGTATCAGGGTTCCATGTACTAGTTATGATGGACAATAAGGCCATCAAGGACCATGTCAACAGGCGGGGGGACCAGGTCCAGGGCCCTGATGCAGGAAGCGGAACGTCTGGGGAGATGGGCAGAGAGGAACTTTCTGTCCCTCAAGACAGACCACATCTCGGGGTCAATAACTCCCAGGTAGACTGGTTGAGTCTAAGTCAAGTCGACCATTCAGAGTGGAGCCTCCACCCTTTCCTGTTTCAAGAGTTGTCCCTTATATTTGGAACTCCAGTGGTAGATCTCTTCGCCACTCCCCAGAACGCACAGGTAAACATGTTTTTCTCCAGGTTCCCAACCCAGGGAGCGGACGGGACCAATGCACTTCGGAGTAGATGGCTCCTAGGTCTCCTCTACGCCTTTCCCCCCCTTCCAATCATCCCGGCAGTCATCCAGAAGATGTTGGAGGAGAAGGCGGAGCTGATTCTGCTGGCCCCATATTGGCCCAGGAGACCCTCGTTTGCGGAACTGGTGAACCTGTCTGTTCAGAGGCCTTGGAAAATCCTGGCCTCACAGATCTCTCTCAGTCAGGGGGGGCCTTCTTCATCCGGAATCCCAGTGGTTCCAGTTGACCGCTTGGTGGTTGAGTGGAAGTTGCTGAAGGAGACCAACCTTTCAGATAGTGTAATTAACACAATACAGGCTTCACATAAAAAGTCTACAACCCGACTTTATGATGCCACTTGGAGGAAATTCAATGACTGGTGCTCAGAGAGAGCCCAGAACCCCTCTTCAGCATCTGTTCTGGAGATCCTTCAGTTTCTCCAGGATGGGCTGGACAAGGGCCTCACACCTAACACCCTTTGTAGGCAGGTGGCGGTCTTAGCTTTGGTAATTTCATGGGACAGGTACACAACCCTCTCCCACCACCCTTCGATCCGCAGATTTCTGAGGGGAGCCTCAAAACTGTGACCACCTATTATGCATAGGTACCCCACTTGGGACTTGCCTAAGGTTTTCCAAGCTTTCTTGGGCCCTCCTTTTGAGCCTTTACGAACGGTGGGTCTCTGTATTTTAACTTTAACTGTGAACTCTTCTTGGTGGCTATTACGTCAGCCAGGAGTGTGTCTGAATTAGCTGCCTTTCAGTAAGGCCAGATTTGTGTATGTTTCATGACAACCGGATGGTTTTGTGTCTGGACCCTTCATTTGTACCAAAAATTAACTCTTGCACCTAGGATTAATTTATTTTATAAAAATTTCAGAAGTGCATGTGTGAAAACATAAGTCATTGTTCAATAGCAAATAAAGCATAAAAAAAAAGAAAAAACATACTCTCCTCACCCAAAAAAGAGGGGGAAGGAGAAGAATCCCAATTCATGACATGAGGGCAGATAACTTATAGAACTGTCTCTCTTCAGTGATATCTACCTGTACTGTAAGATCCACTTTTATAAACCACTTTTAAATGTGTAAGTCTCTGTGCTGTGTTTTGCTCCTGGGTTGTCTCATAATGGTAGTCATGCTGTGAATGCTCTGACATAATAGGTGTCTGGAATTTCTGTTAAGACCATTTCTGTTAGACTTGGCCTGACCCTAGTAGCTTTCTATATTGGTTTTAAAAACTGGTTTTGTTGCCAAGCCTGAACTTCAGGCAGCGTGGTTGAGTCTGTGTCTTTGTTATGTTAAATATGCTGTTGTTGTTATATCATGTATTGGTTTATATTTGAGATGGATGAATAAAAGAAATAATAATGAAACATTGTTTTTATTTGAGGACATAAAAATGATGCACTATTACTTCTGACCAATAAGTCTAAAAATAGCATAAAGTGGTTTTCATCAGCTTACGCTGATTTACCAGCTACAATCCTACTAGACAAAATTTTAATAATCCATGCCCTGGTAATTCAAGATTATTGAAATCTGCTGTACTGCTCAGAAATCGCTGATAATGCACAGGGATGGAATTCAACCGGCGTTACTACCGGTTCAGTGATTACGTTTTGCACTCGCATGACGTTTCATGCGCACACGCTCTATGCGCGCATGTAAAATAACCTTAGGCTGTGCTGCCTGGATAGCTAAAAAGCACTGCGCGCAGGTGCGCAACGTTCAAAAAGCCTCTTTTTCCCTGCTTTTTCAACCACAGCTGTGCTGCGCAAAGCAGCTGAGGTTGAAATAGCAAGAAATAAAGGACAGGTAAGAGCCCGGGTGGGCGGGTGGGCCAAACAGCAGCAAACACAGAACTGGTTCTGTGTGTGCTGCTCTTCAGAGCTACTGGCTCTATAGAACCGGGCAGAACCGGAAGCATCCCACCCCTGATAATGCACCCACACATCAGGTTTATATTATCTTCACTGGCATCCAGTTTGCTTCTACAAGTAGTCCTCATTTTATGTTAGTTCATTTAAAGATAGTCTGGAATTATGACAACCTCAGAAAGAGTGCTTTATGGCCTCTAAAGCACTTTCAGTAGTCACAAAATGTTGTACCACTGCTACATAGTCACTTGATCTCGATCTGTGTGCTTTGCAATCCGTTTGCACTTACAATTAGTTGCTAAGTTCCCTACAATCATATGTTTACCATTTACAGTCTCTGCCAACTTCCCCAGAAAGTCAGCGGCCAAGCTCGCAAGGAAGGTTGAAAGCTGCTGCCACCTACCAAGAGACTTCTTTCTCATCTCTGGGAGCTGACTGAATTTGCTGCTTGCCAACAGGAACTGAATTCCTTTGGCAGGGTGCAGAAATAAGCTCTGTTCTTGCATCCCACCAAAAGCATTTCTGTGCATGGAGGGGAGCTTGAACTGCAGAGTACCTTAAATGGGTGGTGGAGGCCTGATGCAGGCCGCACATGAGTGTCTGTCTCTTTGCTCAGAGGCTAAAAATCCTGCTTGCATTTCAGCAGAGAGGATTTTCAGCTGCTGAGCAGAGAGGCAATACAGTAAGGAAAATAGTGTCTTGAAAAGGCCATTTTCATATTGGTCTAGCTTTATGTTTTAACCATTTTACTATTCAATCTTTAACATATTCATTTTCTAGATTCATCATCATGTTAGACTAATGGGAGAATGCATGGACCAATCATTTAAAATTTAGTTTGAATTATAGTTTAAAATATTTTTTTTATAAAATGATGTATCGTTGGTATTTTGCTCTGGATAGATTGGTGAAAATGAGTAGAGGGACTGGCAACAAGTGCTGGAAATGCAATCAGATTTCAAGTATATTTTACCATATGTAAGTATGCCAAATCATATTGTCAAGATTGAGCTGCTTTGTTTCTTTCAAACCTTAATGTTTTTTGACTTGCCAATAAGCTGGGGAAGGAAGTGGGAAATGGAATGTGGAGAATGTATGCAGAAATCGTGAGACCATGGAAGCCATCAAAGTCATTGCTGCAGGTGCTTAAGAAAGAGATGGATTGTTCCCATAACAAAAGAATGTCTCATAATTGGACAATGTGATCACCCTGGGATGGGAAGAAAGGGAAGGTATTGTTTAATTGGGCAAGCATTTGTGTGGGAAAAGCTAGTTTTGTTTCTTAAGTATCAACGTGATGTATCCTATAAAGTTTTACTTTTGGGAATTCAAATCTTCCAAGGGTGTTTCATTGCTTTGGGTTTGCTAATTGGAGAGTTGACATATATTGGATAAATATAATGATGACAATGCAGAAAATACGTAAAATACAAATCATAATGACACCTGAAACCTTTTTTCTAGATATTATGGAAAAATTGGATAGAAAAACAGTTTGGAATGCTATTTCTCTTCATGCTGCAAGGATTATTTATACTAAGCATTGGAAGGAAAAGAGGATGCTGACTGTTGAAGAGAGGACTTTAAAATTGACCAAACTGGCAGATATTGCTAAATTAACTCTCCATTGATTAGAGACAATGGATTAGATAAGCTTATAAGAAACCGAAAGCCATTTGTGGACTTTTGCGTGTTAAATACAATAACAGATGGGCTTTGAAGATTAATTTTACTTTTGGGGTTTCCTGTTGACTACTTTTTTTATATAGCGAACCGATGCTGGGTCAATTCAACTGGTAGATAAATAGGTTTCTACATCAGTGACATCTTTTTATATAAATAGCATTTTTATTTTTGTTGAATATAGATGGGAAAGATCTAATCTGGCTTGGTCAGTGGGACCAAAAATGTACTGTTCCAAGTTTTTGGACTCATGCTGGAGCCCATCCTCAGGGACCTTCTCCCTACTCTGCTCCAGCATGAGTTTGAAAGCTCGGAAGAATAAATCTCTGGTCCCAGTGACCGACCCAGATTCGATCTTGCATAATTATTTTGGAACATGTATATTTGCCTTCATTCGTGATATATGGGAAAGTTTATAATTACTTATAGACCTGTTATGTAAGAGGACAAGAATGTATCAGATATTTTAAATATATTTTTCAACTTTCATTCAACCAGGTGGATTTTCTATGTTCAATGTCAGGGAAATAATGTATTTACTAGCATTATACCTCACAATTTCCTTCAAAATATTGTTCAAGACATTCTTTGGCTTGTAGGTTAATTGAAAAAGAGCATCTTTGTCTGATATGTATTAAGCAACAGTAATAGCAATAGCATTTAGACCAGGGGTGGGATACGACAGAGTTAACAACTGGTTCAGGATTTACGAGCTTCCCTGCCCACTGTGAGCCGTGCGCCTGTCAGTTGTCATTAGCATGTCATTAGCACGGTGCTGCTGCCTCTGCTGCCGAGAAGCAGCCTTTGAAACAGCCTTGTTTTTTTTAACTGCAGCTGTGCTTCGTTCAGCAGCTGAAGTTGAAAAATCCGGAAATAAAGATCAGGTAACAGCCCAGGTGGGTGGGCAAAAACATCAGCAGATATAGAACCGGTTCTATGTCTGCTGCTCTTCAGAGCTACCGGTTCTACAGAGGTGGACAGAACCAGTAGAAACCCACCCCTGATTTAGACTGCTCACAAGTTTACATACCCTGGCAGATTCTCCATAGAGCTGCTGCGAACATCCAGAGTGGGAGGTGCTCCAGTCTTCGCTCTCACAGGCTGAGCTATAATTGAGGAACGCCCCTCCTCCTCCACGTGACTCCTCCGTAGCGTTCCCCAGTTTTAGCTCAGCCTCGTAAGAGACAGGCAGCATTATACAACTCTTCCTTGGCCAATCCAGGATCTTTCAAAAAATAATTCAGGTTTGGTTTCCTTTCCTTCTCCTTGGTCCCTCCGCAGTTGGTGTGCCTGATATTTATCTAGTGGGACTTTTTTCGCCCCTTGGGGGAGAAAAGGGGAGCCTAACAGCTTTTTGAGCTACCCCCCCTCCTCCCTGCCTTTTGTTTTAAGCCGGGCTGCTCTCAGGCAGCGGCTTGCTGTTCGCGCTATTTATAGCGCTCTGTTGTTCCTTCCCCCCAAGAATGCTCGTTAGAAGGTGAGCTCGCTCCCTTCTGCCCCTCGTGCTTCGGCATTTTAAACTGTTTTTTTTTTTCAGTCGAGGTGGCGTTTTTTCTTCCATCTCTGTGAGCTCGCGTCGGTCCTGGCCACCATTTTAAGTGTGCCTCGTGGCCGGCCGCCATTTTGTTTGTTGATTTATCTCAGCTGCGGTGACTTTGGAGGCCCAGAGCCGGACCGGAAGGCCTGCTAGTTCCTAGATAACTGGGTACCGTGGCTCCTAGCCCTGCTACCTTAATTATTGTTGTTGTTGTTGTTGGCTATTCCCGCAGCAGTATACAGAGGTGAGGTTCAAGGCCTTGTTAATACCTCCTATTTTGTTGGGAGGCTACCTCAGGAGGCCCTGCTTTATTGTTTGCCCTTTTTTTTCCCGTTTTTTTGCGGCCTCAGCGTTCATTCGACTCATTGGCTTTTTTTGTATTCTTATCTCTCTTAAGTACCCGAGTTTCTGGTCTTCATTCTAACAATTATCCTTATAATCATACGGATCTGTTAAGCCTCAATTGATCCCACTTTCCCCCACCCCCCAAAAAATATTAAAATAAAATAAAATAAAATAAATATAATAATTATTCATAAAATAAACCCAGAAAACAGTTAATATATTTTTACGATCAAAATCTTTCCAAAAGGGGGACATGGTTCAACTCTAGGATATCTGGCCTTGTTGTAGGTCGAACTCCTAGGCGTGCCAACCGCCTCTTTGAGTTTACTTTTCTGTATTTCTCACTCCCTTATTATGGCAGAGGACAATCCCAGAGGACCTTCTTTGAAGGCCAAGTCTAAGACACACCATTTGCGCAGGCAGGCCAAGGAGTCCTCCAAGGCTTCTCAGAGGGACGCCCTAAGGGGCCATAAAGCCTTGGAGAAGGAATTTGACTGACGTTCAAAGGACTCTCAATCTGTAACCTCAGTACCTAATATACCCACCCCTTCTACCTTCGCTCAACCCCATCTTCTGCCAGAGCAGCTCTCTCTTTCTAGATGCAGTTCGCCCACTTGCAGCCCCCAAGCCGCTCGGGCACCTGAGGCTACATTCACACCTACCGCCGCTGGACTGCGACCAGAGGAACCATCCATGAGTATTATTCCAGACAGTATTAAGGAGTGGATGCAACTGGCCATCCGCCAGGGAATCGCGGAAGGTATCCAGCAGTTGTCCAGACCAGGTTCTCAAATGATGGCACCCGAGGTCGAATCCGTTTCTGGCAGATCCCTTCCCAGACCAGAGCACCGCCATGGTCAGGTACTTCCCCAAGGGGAGATCCCCTTTCCAGAAGGGGAGGAGGAGGAAGAGGATATGGGCCTTGAACACTTCGGGGAAGAGGAAGGATTGGATAGGGGGTCCTTACACTACTCTGAACCCTTGTCAGAGGTGGAACCGATGGAAGGAGAAATGTGTAAGGACGAGGGGATTTCTCCTGATCAACCCACCTTTGTAGGCCTGTTCAAACTCCATCTGTTCAAATCCTTGCTATTCAAGGCAAAAATCATTTCGGGCCTAATGACCCAGTCACCCTCTGGCTGTTCCCCAGCAACTCCTGGAGACCCAGAGGAGTCTATTTTCAAGCAGCCGGTCGTAGAGACCGAGTTTATTCCCACTCCTCCCATTTTCTCCGACTTAGTAACAAAACAGTTGGTCTCATCGCCCCCCTGCCCCCTCCAGTCAGGACAAGAGATTTTTTAATCTCGATACGGATTTCTCTTCCTTGTTAGACACTCCTGAAGTGGATGACCCCATAGTAAGATTAGCATCATCCTCCACCCCAACTGACGCCCTGGAAGCCTTAAAACCAGAGGACAAACGGGCCGAGATGGCACTATGCCGGGCTCATCTATCCAATGCCTGGGCCATTCGATCAGCCACAGCCGCATCCTTTTTCACTCGATCTTCCATCAGATGGCTCCGCCAGTTGAAGCAGCATGTCCCCCCATCTAACACCAGGGCACACCAGGACATTGCCAAGCTTACAGCTGCAGCAGAATTTGCGGCCGATGCCACCTTTCATTCTGTGAAGTTTTCTTTCCGGGCCATCTCCTCACACGTTACATCCTGGCGTCTGCTCTGGCTTAAACACTGGCAAGCAGACATTAAGAATAAAGCTAAATTAGCTTCTGCCCCCATCTCGGGAGGCAAATTATTTGGCCTGGCCCTTGAACCACTATTGATGGAAAGCAGAAATAAAAAGAAATTTCTCCCATCTCTTTTTCGTAGACAGGAGCCCAGAGTGTCCCAGCCCTTTCGAAGGGGCTCCTTTCATACCCCATTTCAATCATCCTTCTCCCCCAGGTTCCAGAGATCCACGCCCTTTCGCCCAGCTTACCAGGACCGGAGCGACCCGGGTGACAGGAATAGGAGAGGGGCCAGCTACAGGAGACCTTTCCGGGGTGCAGGAAGTAAATCATCCTGGCGCCCCAGATAGTCCCACCATTGTCCATCCCATTGGCGGACGCCTCAAATTTTTTGCCGACCAATGGTAATCTTCCATTTCCGATAATTGGGTTAGGAACACTGTCAAATTCGGCCTTTCCCTTGAGTTTCAGTCTCCTCCTCCGGAACGTTTTATGGCTTCTTCCCTTTCCAAGACTGCACCAAGCGTGCTCTCGTAGAAGCCTCTATCAAACACCTTACCGAAATTAAGGCCATTCAGCCCATACCATCCTCGCAGCGAGGAAAGGGGTTTTACTCCCACCTTTTCTTAGTTCCTAAGCACTCCGGAGGCTGGAGACCCATCCTAGACTTAAAGAGGCTTAACCGTTACATTGCCCGTCATAAGTTCAAGATGCATACACTGCAGTCTATTCTTCAGGGCACCAGGAAGGGAGACTGGCTCACCTCCATTGACCTTTCAGAAGCTTACCTTCACATCCCCATTCAGCCCTTGTGTTTCCAATTTCTGAGATTTTGCTACAACGGCCAGCATTTTCAATATGTGGCACTTCCCTTTGGTCTAGCCTCTGCTCCGAGGGTCTTTACCAAGGTTCTGGCAGCCCTCGCGGCTCACCTCAGGAATTTTCCCATCCGCATTCACTGCTACGTGGATGACATCCTCATCCTCTCCCCTACCAAAGACCATCAACTGGCTGGAGCTCCACGCAGTATACCTGGCCTACGCACCTTTCTCCCTCAAGTGCACAGGCATCACGTACTGGTCCTGACGGACAACATTACGACCAAGGCTCACATCAACCGTCAAGGGGGCACACATTCCATCCGGCTCATGAAGGAGGCCGAGTGGATCTGTCGCTGGGCAGAGTCCAACCTTCTATCCGTCAGGGCAGACCACATCTCGGGGGTCTCAAACGTTCAGGCAGACTGGTTGAGCAGGGCCACTCTAGACCAGTCAGAATGGTGCCTGTTCAAGGAGGCCTCAGCGTTCAAGGAGGCCACTGCTGGTCCTGTTCGCATCACCGCTCAACGCCCAGACTCCCAGATTCTTCTCACAATACCCCACTCAGGGAGCAGAAAACCACGATGGCCTATGCTGCCCCTGGCCCACAGGGCTCTTATACGTCTTTCCCCCCTTCCGTTAATCCCCAAAGTGATCCAAAAGTTGATCCTCGAGAGGGCAGAAGTTCTTCTTGTTACCCCGTACTGGCCCAGGAGACCGTGGTTTGCGGACCTTCGCAGCCTGTCAGTGGCCCCTCCTTGGAGGATTCTGCCAGACAGGATCTCGCTATCCCAAGGGCCTCTTCAACATCCAAATCCGCAGTGGCTTCAACTAACTGTCTGGAGGTTGAGCAGGACCGTCTAAAAAAGGAAGGCTTGTCCAATCAGGTCATCAATACCATTCTGGCAGCAAGACGGCCTTCGACCACCCGCATATACAACGCCACCTGGAAGAGCTTTTGTAAATGGTGCCACAAGTCCCTCATCAATCCGCTTTCCCCATCAATTGCACAGATTTTGGTCTTCTTGCAAGATGGGCTGGACAGGAGCCTCTCCCCCAATACCTTGAGAAGGCAGGTGGCAGCCTTATCAACTGTTGTCTCTGGCAATTCTTCTGGCTCGCTTTCGCACCACCCTCGTATCCGAGCTTTTCTTAGAGGGGCCACCAATCTGCACAGATACCTGACCTGGGACCTTAATAAGGTGCTCAGGGCATTGACTAAACCTCCCTTTGAGCCCCTGAGGGAGGCGTCACTTCAGTTCCTTACGTTTAAGGTGGTATTCCTTGTGGCTGTCACTTCGGCAAGACGGATATCTGAAATAGCAGCTCTCTCCGTTAGAAAGGATCTCTGTGTTTTCCACGCTGACCGGGTGGTCTTGCGACCAGATCCTTCCTTCCTGCCCAAGGTCAACTCAGCCTTCCACAGATCACAGGAACTTATCCTTCCTAATTTTTGCCCCAGAGCTTCTCGAGAAAGGGAAATGCAGCGGCACACTCTTGATGTCCGACGGGCACTCCGTATATATATCCATCGTACTCTTCCTTTCAGGAAGTCAGAGTCATTGTTCCTGTCATTACAACCAAAGACGCTGGGTTTCAGAGTATCCCCGTCTACTGTAGGCCGTTGGATCAGAGCTACAATCTCCAAGGCCTATTTAACTCAGGCTCTTCCTGTTCCTAGTGGAATTACAGCACATTCTACAAGGAGTGCGGCTACCTCAGCAGCCTGGGCTACCCAAGCTCCAATAATTGATATCTGTCGAGCAGCCACATGAGCGTCTCCATCACCTTTATTCGCCACTATAAAATCGATGTGTTTGCTTCAGCAGAAGCTTCCTTTGGCAGGCGAGTCCTTCAGCAAATGGTTACAGACCCAGAGGAGATTCCAGCCCAGACGGAGTCCCTCCCGTAGGACAGGCCATGCTTTGGTATGTCCCACTCTGGATGCTCGCAGCAGCTCTATGGAGAATGGGTGCTGGTCCTTACCTGATACGCCCTTTCTCGACGAGCTGCGTAGAGCATCCAGCCCCACCCTAATTTGTCCGTCTGGTGGGGAATCCTGTTTTGACCAATGATTCAAACAGTTTATAGCTGAGAGTTGTTACAAACGCTAAGATGAGAGGATACAGGTTCGTCTTCTCGTCTTTGTAAAACGCTACGGAGGAGTCATGTGGAGGAGGAGGAACGTTCCTCAATTATAGCTCAGCCTGTGAGAGCGAAGACTGGAGCACCTCCCACTCTGGATGCTCTACGCAGCTCGACAAGAAAGGGCGTATCAGGTAAGGACCAACGCCCAATTTATTATTTCTTGGCCATTTTTCAGAGAATATGAATGATAAAACAAAAACTTTTCTTTCACTCATGGTTAATGTATGGCTGAAGCCATTTATTATCAATCAGTTACTCTTTTTAAATCATAATAACAACAGAAACTACCCAAATGACCCTGATTAAAAGTTCACATACCCCAGTTCTTAATACGGTGTATTGCCCCCTTTAACATCAATGACAGCTTGAAGTCTTTTGTGTAGTGTAATTCTGTAATGCAAGAAAACTGGATGAGTATGTTATAACAACATACATCCTGCAGTTTACAATTATCTCACATCCAGTTCCTCTCTCCCCAAAATATTACTGCTGGTAATCATAATAGCTATAAAAGCAATTTACATACATTTTGATAAAGTAATATATTATTAAACTGAGTAATATTTAAATTGGGATGAGGTGGGAAGGGAGAAGGGAAGGAAGACTGAATGATTATGCACTTTCAGGTTATACAAGAGAAGTTACAGGTCCCTTAGCAATTAAAAATTGTAATAAAAATAATGACTATCTTTAGTGAATAAGTTTCATATATTCTTTTTTTTACTCTGTATCTTTTTTCTATTATTGTATTGATATATAGACAAAGAACTTTTTAGATTTCTTTGTGTGGTTTATTTGAATATAAGTGTGAATAAATAAACCAGTCAAGTCATCTTGGGGTTTCCAGACTTGAATCTCAGCAGCGTTCTTCCTTCACATACAAGTAACTTTTATGATGTTTAATTTTGTCTTCTGATTTAGAACTTTCAGCCATTGAACCTATTGTTTTTCTTCGACCTTTTCTGGAAGTTATTCGATCAGAAGATACCACTGGCCCGATTACTGGACTAGCTCTGACATCAGTAAACAAATTCCTTTCATATGGACTAATAGGTATGGATTGAGACAATTTTCTCTCTTATTGTAAACTATAACGGTCACATAATCATACTATGGGTGCTTGGAAATCAGCTTTCAATTACAAAGTTGCACTGTTCCAGGGTCATGTGATCACTATTTGCACACTTTATAGCCAGCTACCAACAAGTGGAATCAGTGGAGAAGCTTCCAGTAAAACCTGAAAATTGCAATCATGTGAAGTCTTACTTAACAACCACATTGCTTAGCCACTGAGTTGCTGGGCCCAATTGTGGTAGCTAAGTGCAGACTACCTGTACAATAAAATCAATAAAATATAACAAAATAAAGGTAAAATATGGTAAATATGATGAAGCAATGGGTCACACGACAGACCCTCATATAGCTCCAGCTCACATTCCTTGAGCCTCCCAAGGCTCCATGCTCCTTGCTGCCCCATTGGATCCCTATAGACTTTGGGTTTGGTTTCTCACCCACCAGGCCCCCACAGGCCATGGGCCTGCTTTCAGTTCTGCTGGGACCCACATTCTCCTTCAGTCCCAGATGTAGTTGCCTGCTCTTCTTTCCCAGTGCAATCTCCCAATTCTCTAAGGGTCTGGAATTTGTGTTGGGAAAGGAGAACAGGTTGCTCTGCCTTTGAGCTTCCATGCAGGCTACATGATTCTGTCCTAGAAGTGGGCACCATTTTGAATTACTCCATTAATTAGAGAAAAGATATATTTTACTGGAAATCAAGTGGTAGCAACAAAAGAATTCTGAATCTGAGAAAATGAGCGTGTAAATCACATATAAAAAGTGATGGCAACGTTTCCACCCCTAATAGTTCAATTGGCTCATCCAATTAAAACTTGTGTATAGCATCATGTAGGCATCTCCAGGTGGTGATGAGGCCTCTGTCCATTGACCTTGACATATTTTGATAAAGAGTTGCGGCTGCGCATAGCATAGGATAGAAGCCTAAGCAAGAACCCCCCCCCCCGCAACTTATACAGTTCTGTTTTGTAACACCTCCAGCTCGCTTCCTATAACCATATCCCCCCTCCTCCCCCCGTTACTTATGACAGCCGAAAGATGCAAAGCAAAGGGAGAAAATCTTGAAGCCTGACATTCGGCCCTCCTGCAAAAGAGGCGTTAGTCCTATAAAAGATAAAAACAGAAGATAACAGAAAATATACATATAACACCATAATACTATATTTTAGGGTTTATCAGGATATTTAGTATGAAATGCATTGATAAGCTTAGGAGCTCTAACATCCTTCTCATTCACCCATTCGGACTGGGAAGGAGGAAAATGTTTCCAAACAATCAAATATTGGAGTCGACCCCTTTGTTTTCGAGAATCCAAAATTTCTTTAACTTCAAAATGTTGTTCACTGTCAATTAGCAATGGCACGGGGGGATTGACCTGAGTCGGTCTCACGTCGGAGGTATGTTCAGGTTTTAATAAACTAACACGGAAAACGGTGGATCCATCAGAGGGTTTTAGGCAATTTCAGTTGGACTGCCACAGGGTTCACAATTCGTTCAATTGGGAAAGGTCCAACATACTTAGTTCCAAGTTTTTTTGACTTTTGTGTGGTCTGCCAATATCTGGTGGATAAAAAGACCCTGTCACCAACTTGATATGGTTTTTGTGGAGTTCTCTTTTTATCTGCAAATTTTTTATGGGCCTGATGAGCATCATCTAATGTTTTATGGGTAACCGGCCAGGTAAGCTGGAGCTTTGTTATCCATTCATCTAATGACTGAATGTTAGGTTTCTCCTTTGGAAGCTCGGGTATGGGTACAAAGTCTTGTCCCGGAGCCACTTTAAATGGAGTAAACGCAGTACTACTATGTACCAAATTATTATATGCCACCTCAGCGAATGGCAATAGGTCAGCCCAATTATCTTGCTGATAATTTATATAACATCTAAGATACTGTTCCAATACCAAGTTAGTTCTCTCACAAGCCCCATTGGTTTGTGGGTGGTGGGCGGAGCTTAAGCCCTGGGCGGAGCCCAACAACTTCAGGAACTCCTTCCAAAAGTTTGAGGTAAACTGGACACCCCTGTCTGAGATTATGGGTTCAGGAACCCCATGTAACCTGTAGATATGTAAAATAAGCAGTTTAGCCGACGTTTTCGCAGATGGGATTTTCGCACAAGGTATGAAATGTACCTGTTTGGGAAAAAAATCTGTTACTACCCGAATAACTGTATTTCCCCCACTTTCAGGTAATTCCACTATAAAATCCATAGAGATTTCCTTCCATGGAGCAGTTGGCCTAGCCACATTTTGTAGTAAGCCTGCTGGTTTCCCAGGAGGCCATTTGGCTGAGACACAGATAGGACAGTTAGCCACATAAGTCTCAATGTCCTTTTTCAAGGTAGGCCACCAAAATTGCCTTTTAACCAAGTGTAAGTCTTCACAAATCCAAAATGTCCAGCGGCTTTAGAATCATGAGCTTGCTGTAATATGTGGTTTCTCAGCTTCGCTGGCACATATAATTTGGCCCCCACCCATGCCAATCCATCTCTAACCATACAGTTATTTGAGTGAGCAAGGAACCAATCATCAAGTTTTAGAGCTTCTTTTAATTGTGCGGTTAAATCATTTGATAAATCAACTTCCTTCTTTTTCTGGGCTCTGGTAACTCCTGGAGTTGCCAACTGTTTGGTTGGGACAATAGGCCGTACCACTTCTTGGTGAGCATTGAGCATATTGAGGTAATCTAGATAAAGCATCCTCCATGAAGTTCTTCCCCCCTGGAAATGTACTTCAGTGAAAAATTAAAGCGTTTAAAGTACTGTGCCCAGCGAACTTGCTTAGGAGACAGCTTCTGAGGTGTTTTCAAAGCCTCCAAATTTTTATGATCCATCCATACCCCAAAGGGGTGTTTTGCTCCTTCTAGGAAATGCCTCCAGGTTAACGGAGCCCAGAGAACTGCAAAAGCTTCTTTTTCCCAGATGGCCCATCTTCTTTCGGTTTCAGTTAATTTACAGGAAGTATATGCACACGGTTGCAGAGTCTCTGTCTCGTTTGCTTGTAGTAACACCGCCCCGGCTGTTTTGTCACTCGCATTGGCTTGGATTACAAAAGGAGCATCCATGTCTGGGTGCTTGAGTACTGGTTCAGCAGCAAACAGTCGTTTCAGCTTCTCAAAAGCAGCTTGGCACTCCATGGATCATTCCAGTGATTTACTAGGCTTCGGTTTCACCTCTCCTTTGTTTTTAGGAGGTTTGTGATAGGCATTGCAATCTTCACAAAAGCAGGAATAGATTGACGGTAAAAATTAGCAAATCCCAAGAAACTTTGAAGTTGTTTCCTGGTGTGGGGAGGGGCCCATTCCAAAACTTTCCCTATATCCATTTCTATGCCGTCATATGATATGCGATAGCCTAAATAGTCAATTTTTTCCTGGTGGAATTCACACTTGGACAACTTTGCATACAGCTCAGCAGCTCGAAGTTTTTCCAGAACTGACAGCACTAGTTTCACATGTTCATCACGAGTCTTTGTGTAGATAAGAATATCATCAAGATAAACCAACGCCCCTTTGTATAAATGTTCATGCAACACCTGATTTATCATTTGCATGAATACTGCAGGGCCCCCCCCCGTAGGCTAAATGGAAGAACGTTGAATTCAAAACAGCCCATTGGGCAGTTAAAAGCAGTTTTCCATTCATCCCCTTCCTTAATTCGAACTTGGTCGGATGCTTCTCTCAGGTTGAGTTTCGTAAAAAAATTTCCTTTGGCCAAGTGGGCCAACATATCCTTCATTGAGGGGAGGAGGGGGTACACGTTCTCCACTGAAATAGCGTTGAGGTTTCTATAGTCAACACATAAACGCAGAGAGCCATCTTTCTTCTCACGGAACAATACTGGGGCTGATACTCGGGGACCTAGCAGGCTGGATGAAACCACGTTCCCAATTTTTATCAATAAATGACTGCAGTTCTTTTAGCTCCCGCGGTATCATCAAGTACACTTTTGGTTTTGGGAGTTTCACTCCTGGCAAAATTTCAATGCTGTAATCTGTTGAGTGATGGGGGGGAGCTCGTCCGAGGCCTTTTCATTGAATACCTCCTTTAAGTCCCAATATTCCTCTGGAATTTTCTCCTCCCCGCTCAGATTCTCAGTGCCAGTGGAGGCCAGCTCTGTCGGATACTTGGGTTTCGGTTGAGATTGCCCCTCCCCTTCTGGGGGTTGGTCAATACGTATGTGCAATGATCCCCCCCTCCAGTCGATGTGAGGTTTCCATTTTCGGAGCCAGGGCAAACCCAGTATTAGGGAGCGCTCCATCTCAGGAGCCACAATAAAACACAAAGTCTCTCTATGCTTCCCCATCGTCATTTCTACAGGTTCTGTTATGAAATGTGCAGGGTCGCGCCCAGCTACCGATCTATCCAGTTGGCAAAAAGCTATGGCGTTTTTAAAGTCTTTAGCCTTAAGCCCATTTTCTCTACTACCTCCAAGCTGATTACGCACCTTGTGTACCCAGAGTCTAACAAGGCCAACATTTCCCCTTTGGCTCTCAATGTGGGTACCCTTAATCTCACTGGAATGTTCATAGGGCCCTTGTTTGGACTTTCCAGTGAGTCGTCTTCCGATTCGGATTCACTCTCTTCAGAAGAGGTTGGGGTTCCCAGTTCCTCTCCTTTCGGAGGGGTGATCTCTACAATCTCCTCTGCTTTGAGCGCTGTTTCATGAGGCTTTGCTGGGTTTTTTTCAGGTTTTCTTCCTCCTCCTGGCGCCCCCTTTGGCTCTAGCTTGGCATGCAGTCTGCAGCCTGGTGACCTTCCTTCCCATATTGGAAGCATGCAGTGGTCTTGGGTTTTGCCGACATCCCTCCCTTTTGAGGTTTTTAGGTTTCTCCAGGGCTGGAGGGGGAGGACTTGCTCCAACCAAACCCCCCCCCCCGGCATCTGTTTTGGGTCAGATCAATTTCCACCTCTGCTGCCAGCACGTACCACAGCTGCAGCTCACTGGGGTCTCTTCTGGCAATACAGCTTTGATAAACATCTTCATTCAACCCATCTTTAAACGCTTCTATCAGGGCTCCCTGGGACCAGCCTCGAATATGACATGCCAGCTCTCTCCGCCCCTGATTTATGGTTCTGTTTTGTAACACCTCCAGCTCGCTTCCCATGACCATGCCCCCCCTCCTCCCCCCGTTACTTATGACCGCCGAAAGATGCAAAGCAAAGGAAGAAAATCTTGAAGGCTGACAGTGGCATATTTTCCTAGGAAGTATGTTTACACTGGCCTTGGTATATTATTATTTTGTGTTCTTAGATTCAAATCATGAGGGCGCAGCTGAGGGAATGGAAAACTTGGCAGATGCTGTAACACATGCCCGATTTGTGGGCACAGATCCTGCAAGTGATGAGGTGGTCTTGATGAAGATCTTGCAGGTATGTTGGACATGGTGGAATTTTTTTGGTATTATCTGTATCCTGCAAAACTGTGATGTACGTTGTGATCAGAATTTCCTCTGAATTCATTCCTGTTAAGAGGTTCTAATTAAACATATGAAGCACAAAATAGAACATGTTTAATAAACATTTTCTAATTTTGTTGGGTGGAAAATGAAACATTATTTTGTGTTCTTAGATCAAAATCATGAAAGCACAGCTGAGGGTTGTGGTTAGTTTTTTAGGGAGTAAGTTGATGCAGATGTTTGTAAAATACAGATTTAATGGCTTTTTCTATAAAAACTGAACATTGGGAGTCTTTTCTTCACAATACAGCTTATGAAAATAAATTGTGCCCTGATCAAAGGAGATCCCTGCAGACCATAGAAAAATGATCTTTGATACTCATGATGTGGAAAATAGGCTACAAAATCATTGCCAAAGAACATGATTCATTGCCAATCCACTGTCAAATAGATAATATACAGACTGAATATAAAATGCAATACCATAGTTACTCATCCATCCAGAAATATCCCAGGAGCAAAGTATGCTTTACTATGGAGGCTGCAAAGAATTCCAGAATAATAACAAAGGAACTGCAGGCATTTACATTTTCTTATTGTAAGCATTCTTTGGTCTTTTATAAAGAAAAAACTGGACAAGAGTAGTATGCATGGAAATATATAACGAGGAATCCATTGGTCTCCAGAAAATCCATTGCTGTCTATCTCACCTGAAAGATTCCACAGACTTTTGGAACAACTATGAAGTATGATAATGGGACTATCATAGTTTGGGGCTAACTTGCAATCACTGAAGGAAAAATGGATTCTGGATTATATCACCAAATATACAGGAACGCTATAGAATATGCGTCCATGAGCTGAAACTTAAATGAAAGTCATGGAGCACAACAGTGGTCCTAAACTCATAAGTAAATCTATACAGAATGACCAAAACCAAAAAAACCTCACATTTTGGAACATTGGAACATGAACGTATAATGCCTCAACTTTAATGCAAGTAAAATATTGTGTATTTTACACCAGACAGCCTCAAAATACCAATAAGTTGAAACCGTTATAAAAGAGGCATTGCTGTGTTGAAAGAGGTGTTATTACATGCTACCTCTGTAGTAACATTTTATATACTTTTTCCAATAAAGGCTTCATTGACTCACTAAGTTCAATAAAGACATTAATGTATGTTATTTTGTAAATTATTGGTCAGGCTTTATTCATTGACTTATCTAAAACTCAGACTACATTGTTAGTCAGAGTTCTTAAAAATTATGAGTAATTTTAAGGATTCACAAACACTCTCTCAATCTCTCTGTTCATAGAGACTGATTTTGGGAAATGTTTTGTTCAGAATTCATGTTGTATCCAAACAATCTGTGGCAGGGAAAGAATATTTTTGCTCTCATTCACTTATATAGGACCAGTTGTCTAAGTGGTAATACTAAAAATAAGTATTCTTCCACTGTTGATATTTAAACTGTTTCTTTGTTATTTCATATGAATATTTTTGGTATTAAAATGTGATTAGAATATAACATTTCATATTGATTTGTTCTTTCAGGTCTTGAGGACTCTCCTCCTCGCTCCAGTTGGAGCTCATCTCACGAATGAATCTGTGTGTGAAATAATGCAGTCTTGCTTTCGTATATGCTTTGAGATGAGGCTTAGTGGTAGGTCTGCAATGTAAACAAGCAAAGCATAAACATTTATATTATTTTGACATATATTATTTCTGTATTTAATAAGTCTGAATACTGAAAAGTAAATAAATGTAAAATATGCTAAATGTGTGAAATTGAGTTTACATTCCTTAATTTTTTTTAGAAAAGTAGTAGACTTTGCTAATCATTTCCTGCTCCTCTGTGTCTTTTCCTTTCTCATCTCTACATTTCTCTATCTCTGTAGGGTGGCTTGGTGTATCTTTCCTTTTCTTTCTGCACAGCTGAGCCTGGATTGGTTTTAATAAATTTCTAGTAATCCTTTGTAAACAACACTTGGAGGGAAGTCTACACAAAGAAGCCTCTAGATAATATCACATGGGATAATGACACCTGTGTTATTTGTTTTTGTCTTCAGAGTTATTGAGAAAATCTGCAGAGCACACTCTGGTCGACATGGTACAGCTGCTCTTCACAAGGTAAACGTTCTTGTGTTTGTCTCAGCACTGCTCAAATGACCCTTCAAAGGTGGGAAGATTGCACATTTCCAAATATGTTAGTGTTTATGTATATGCATACTCTATTCGAAGTATTGCCAGGCCCTTGCAAAGCTTGTCCTTTCATCAGTATGTATCTTCTTCACTGGCAATAAGGAAGAATAAAATAATATATGAAACTGAGGAATGTTATCACATAATAGGAATAGCATAAACTAATGAAAAATAATGGCTTCAGTAACTAAAAACTACCCTAAATTTTCAGTCTTACTATATCTAGGAAAGCAAGAAACTCACCAAAGAACATGAAAGAGACGTGTTCTTATTGTGCAAGACTCCTAGTGAACTCTTTATGTTTCATCTGACTGAGATTCAACAGCCTTTGGCCTGACTAAATCTCAATAAATCATCTGTAGTTTAGAGGCATTTGGAAAGCAAATTCTGTCATTATTTTCTCTGACTGTTCATAACTTGTATGACAAATTTTAGTCTTAAATATATTAAATAAATTGTTGTGATCTTAGAATGCAGCAGTGATCTAAAAACTGAAAACTGGCACTACCACTGGAAGTCCAAACAGCCTGCAGAGTTGGAAAACTTTAATAACATCTAGTTTGCCATCCCTGTCTGCTGTAGTGATAAGCTGGTACCCACACTTCTGAGCACTATAGTTCAAGAAGCAGTTACAGGTAGCCTACCCAGCATGAAGTGAAGAAATGAGACTAGAATCCCTTTAAACATATCTGCATCGGAGACAAATAAACTATAGAAGGGGAATCTGTGGCTGAAATAAAGCTGCTGATGTTACTGAATTATGGCTGCAAGTAGATTGATTCAGTATCAACTATCAGTCATGTCCAACCATGAGTTGTAGCTCAGTGAATTTTCTGTTTTTATATCTGGATGAACAAAACCAATGAAAGGGAGGCCAATTTTCTGTTGTCAAAATTCTCTGTTACCAATCCCCCACCCCCACCCCACCCCAAAAATTAATGGAAGCATTAGATTGAAGCGGCTTTGGAGGCCTTGTGGTCAAATTTCCTGCCCAGGGCAGAAATCCTCAGGCTATTGCAGACATCTGTCTGTAGCCATAATTCAGCAACACCAGCAACTTTATTTCAGCCACAGATTCCCCTGTCCAACTTTTGTTTGAAAATCTCAAGTAATACAACATTTATGACTCCAGGTAAATTAATCCCCATTAGCCCACATGGACAATTTTTTTTCCTTATTTCAAATTTGGAGATCCCTCTGCAGAGCTCACACCCATTTGTTCTTGTCTTACCCCTTTTCCCTTTAGCTTTCTTTTCTTTAGGTTGAACATATACTATTCTTTTAACCATTTATTAGCCTTCAAACCCGACACAAAAAATCATGGAGAGTCTCATTAATTAGTTGCATAAACACAGCAGGTGCTCTTTGTAGTCCGAAAGGGAGCACTTTAAATTGATAGCATCCCAGTGGGGTGTTAAAAGCCATCTTCCACTCATCCCCCTCCGTTATTCTGATGCGGTAGTATGCGTCACGTAGATCTAACTTTGAAAAAAAGATTCCTTTAGAGAGATGGGCTAGCATGTCCTTCATGAGGGGAGGAGTGGGTACATATTCTCCACACTGATGGCATTTAGATTTTTGTAATTCACACAGACACAAAGAGCCATCTTTCTTATTGCGGAATAATACTGGGGCTGCTAGTTTTGGCCAAGTAGGTTCGATGAAATCCCTTTTTAGATTTTTATTGATAAATCCTCTGAGTTCTTTTAGTGCTCCGGGGAACATGCAGTACATTTTCGGTTTTGGAAGTTTAGCCCCTGGTAGGATTTCAATGGCGCAGTCTGTGGTGTGATGGGGTGGGAATTCACCAGAAGCCTCCGCGCTAAAAACTTGGGCTAAATCCTGGTACTCGTTGGGGATGTTAATAGGTTCAGCTGGCTGACCAGCCACGGCTGGTTTTCTGTTGTCTGTTCTTTTCCTTTCCTCTGGGTTGTTTGCAAATGCTACATGTTTCTGGAAATGTACGGTTCCTCTCTTCCAGTTTATTTTTGGATTCCATTTCCGTAGCCATGTGAATCCTAGGACCAGTGGCCCTTCCATTCCTGGTGCTACAATGAATGTGAGCATCTCACTATGGTTCCCCAGTTCTATTTTCAATGGTTCTGTGGCAAAACTAGCTGGCTCCCCCTTGCTATAGTTCCACTTAATTGGCAGAAAGCAATGGGCTTTTCCATTTTCCTTAGTTGGATTCCCAATTTCCCTGCTTGGGTAAGGTTGATTAGGCACTGGGTGTATCCTGAATCCAATAATGCTGCTACTTCCTCCCCCTTCCCTCGGCTGGGGATAAACAGTCTTAGGGGTAGAGTGAGTGGTTCAATTGGGTCGTTTACCAGTGGATCATCTTCTGGATCACTTTCAGACTGGCTCAGGTCTCCTCGGATAAGAATGAACTTCTGAAAGCTAGGTACTTCAAAAGGAATTCTTTATTGAAAGGAAGTGATCCAGGTACTAGCCAAAGCAGGATCTAAAATGCCTCCAGGCATACAGTGTAGATAAAGGGATTTAGAACCCCTCCCCTTATTCTGATGTGGATTTAGTCAAACAAAGAAACAACATGTTAATTCCCCCCCACTTTTTCTGGGAACTATCTTAGAAAAGCTTCTCACGAAGTTTCTTTCAGAGCTGGAATTTTTATGATCACTTCTCCTCTTGCTATCTTTCCAAGAGGTGACAAGGTTCCAGGCATCTGGGCTCCAGTCCCCATGTGCAAGTGTACAGATTCAATACAAGAATTAAGATATTCAGGTTACATCAAAAAGGATTACTTGTAAAAACCCCCCCCCTTTCTTCCATTGAAGAATGGCAGATAACGCAGACCTGATAGAAAGTTACAAAAGGATTGAAGGTCCAGATGAATTTGAAATAAGATTTTTGGAATTAATTATAAAAAAATCATTCCCATGAGAAAATGCTTTTGCTTTGAATTCTTCGGGGTTTTTTTTAAACCCAAAGACTTTAAAAATTGGATACCAGAGGGAATAGAAGAATCAAAAGATTACAAGTTGAAATGTACAGAATATTTTAACATTGGATATTGTCATACCTGGGAAAACAAGACAGGAAATACTACTAGATGAACTAGATCTATATTGTAGACTACATTAACAGAACCTATAATCTGAAGGTACAGACTTCTTGTTGCCATTTTTAACAATCTGAGGGTGGGTCTTTCTTAAGTTTATTTCTCTGACTGTTAAGCAGTGAGGACTCTCCCTTCTCTTGTTCTGATTGTTCCCTAGGAAGCATCGCTTTCCCATGTCCTCCAAGGTCATCCACATACGCCATTTCAGACATATTGAAGAATATTTTTAAACAATAGAATAGAAGTAAATTTTAAGAGTATCTGCCTCTATAGATAGACAATTGCTGACACAATTGAGCCTAATTTAAAAGTGGGTTTAAAAATGACGGGCTACAAGAATGTCTTATTACACCAGACAAACAAACCAAGAGAGTAATCTGAATAATTTTCCTATATTGGATTTATAAAAGAGGCTTGTTGAAGTTTTGAAGAATTTTGTAAGAAAGGACAAAGAAGAAATAAAAATAAAATCAAGTTCTGTGACATTTCACAGGATTCCGGCAGTTGCCCTAATTAAATCATGAAGAGACTAACTGTCAGGATTGTCAGAAATAAATGATCAAGATTAAAATAGATTTGTTGCTGTCTATGGTAATGAACCTAATGAGCTTCTCCTAACATCAAGAGTGAAATGATGACTTTTATGGATTTGTTTTATGGATGGATATGAGAAGAAGAGGTCATTTGTTGTATTTTAAGAGAAGGTGATAAGTTAATAAAATTGTTTATACAGTACTTGTGATGAATGAGGAAGTTATTTCCTTATTTTTTTACTGTATTACTTTTTCTTTCTTTTTTCTTTTATTATTTTTTTCTTCTCTGCACCTTCTAGTTTTTATTCTGTTTAGTTTACATTAGTATTTATTTTATTAAAGTAAACTTTAATAAAATTAGCTTTAAAAAGCAGAGACCTTTTTTGTATTCCCTGTATTTAATACCTTTATATGTTTGTATTATTCCAGATCATCTCAGTTTAAAGAGGAGCCCAAGAGCTATGTGGGGACCAACATAAGAAAGGTAAGATCCAAAACAGTGTTGTTTGTTATTTTGGCTGTCCACAGTATTCTCAGGAGTTTTCTCCAACACCAACGTTCAAAATAATTGCTTTTCTTTCTATTCTGCTTCTTCAACTTTCACTAACCATAAAATGTCACAGGGAATACCATTGCTTGCACTGGTCATCTTTATTGATATCAAGGCATCTGAATATCTTTCTAAAGTTTTCATAGCTACCAAATGGCAGTCTGCAATGTATTTCTTCACTGTTTATTCATTTGTACTTGATGGTTGATCCTAAAGCTATCTGCCAATTTGGTATCTTCATTATCAGTTCTGAGACTGATTGTTATGGTGTCATTAGTTTGGTCTTTATCATTTACTATGAATTTTATTGCTGCTGCCCCTGTTCTAATCTTTGGTGGTTATGGGAGGCAAGCCATAAAGTGCCTAGAGAAACTTTGTTTTTATGGGGCCATCTACAACTGTAACTTGGAAAGAAGAATGGATGTTTTTTAAAAATAATTTTATTAAACTTATCAGAATATAAAATCAAATGAAAATAAAAATAGTGGAAAATAGGGAAGGGAAAAGAAGAAGTGTTGGGCAAAGTAGAAAAAGGAAAATAAAGCAGGGGTGGGATTCTGCCGGTTCTGTCTGACTCTGTAGAACCGGTAGCTCTGAAGAGCAGCAGACATAGAACGGTTCTATGTCTGCTGCTGTTTTGACCCACCTGCCTGCCTGGGCTCTTACCTGTCCTTTATTTCCTGCTTTTTCAACCTCAGCTGCTTTGCGTGGCACAGCTGCAGTTGGAAAAGCAGGGAAAAAGTGCTTTTTCAAATGCTGCGCATTTGTTTTCGACTCTTTTTAGTAATGAAATAATAACATTACAGCCTCAACTTCACTTAGCGACCAAAGATTGCAGTCTTAATTATGATTGTAAATTGAGGACTCCCTGTAATTAGCTGGCAAGATTTTTGTAAATGGGCACTATGATGCTAGGCCCAGTCCTCTGGGATTTCTGCAGTGTGATCAATCTAAGTAAATGAAAGCAAGAACTGAGGTTCACCATTCCAAATTGTTCCATAATATTTCAGTGGTGATTAAAATCATTGCCTTGTGATTTATTAGACTTAAGCTGATTTTTAGACTTATTTATTAGACTTAAGCCTTCTTTTCAGCTCTTAAAACTGAGATCCGATTGGAGAGAAAGTTAACATTGAGGTATAGGTTAAATTTAGGAGAATTAGACAGTGGTCGTCCCACACAGATGAAGGTAAAGGGTATGGAAATGTAGGGTCCTATCAATGGGGTAGGAAGCAATTAGGCATCAGAATAAAATGGGATTTCTGTCTTGAGATGATAGCATCAGTTGCTGCCAGGAAGCTTTATTAAATTATCTTTTCTTGTGTTGTAATAGATGCTTCTATTGGTTTTTTCATGGACATAAAGTCCTGCAGGGGGAGAGGGGTGCTCAACTGGATTTTCTTTATATAATTTGAATTTTATAATCAATTTTCTTTGGGGCTCAAAACACTATGTCAAACCAAGGCTAAGAAGAATGAGCCTGTTTTTGCTCTCTCTTTCTCAGTATCTGAATGGTTGGAGTAACTGAATGAGTTTAGTAAATGTCTGCAGAAGGGAATTCCCAGAAATCTCTTTAATATATAACAGAGTGAAATTGCAACTTCTTTCTGAAGAAGCTAAGAATTTTGCTCATTGAGTTGCTGAGCCCATTTGGTACAACCAGTCCTGGTTCTAAGTCCAGTTCTAAGGTTGAAGTGCCTGTTCAGGAAGAAATTGCTGAATATTTTTTTAATTGTATCAGCAGGAAGATGGTCACGATCAAGTCAATTATCTAAATAATTTTTTATACAAGAACTATTATATTCTATGATAGGGGTGTCAAACTCACCCTGTGTTTAGATCTGGCTCGTGGGGCCAGCCTAGAAATAGCAAAGAACTGGCCTGTGGTACCTCCTGCAGCACTCTGCAGGCCAAAATTGGGTGTAGGGGGGGGCGCTTGCGCCCTCCCCCGTGTCCAGAGGTGGTATTCAGCAGGTTCTGACCAGTTCTGGAACAACAGTAGCGGAAATTTTGACTAGTTCAGAGAACTGGCAAATACTAACTCTGACTGGCCTTACCCCCATCTATTCTGTGCCTCCCAAGTCCCAGCTGATCAGCTGGATCTTCTTTTGTTGCCCTGCACAGGAGAACGGAGCTGGAAAGCAGATTAGTGGGGTGGGAAAGGAATTGGATTTTGCACGCCCACCAAGCCACGCCCACAGAATCGGTAATAAAAAAAAATTAATCCTACCACTACCTGTGTCCTATTTTTGGCCTGGGCGGCCTCCTACAAAATCCTGCAGCAACTATAATTCGCTCACTAACCTGCTTTCCAGCTTTGTTCTCTGGCATGCAGGGCAACAAAGAACACTGTGGGACTACCAGTAAAAAAAAAGTTAAATTAGATCTTTTAACTTAATGAGACCTTTTTTTCCCCAAGAAGTTGGAAGGTCTGATTGCACTTTTTTTAAACTGATAGTCGCATGGTCTTCTTTTGTTGCCCTGTACACAGGGGAACATGGAAAGCAGGTTAGTGAGGGAATTGTAATTGCTCTGAGGTGGGGTGAAGATTTTGCATTTTGATCTGGAGTGGGGTTAGAGTGAGGATTTTTCATTTTGATTGCTCTGGGATGGGGTTGGAGTGAGGGTTTTGCATTATGATTGCTCTGGGCTGGAGTGGGAGTGAGGATTTTGCATTATGAGGGCACATAAATAAGACCAGTAAAAGATTAATGGAAAAATCCCTATCTGTAGATCAGCATTTTTCAGTCTTGGCAAGTTTAAGATGGGTGAACTTCATGCTTCCTGGGGAATTCTTGGAATTGAATCTAAATCTAAAACCATTTCTATCTATTGGACCAGACAGAATATGTGGCTACTTCTTAAAAATGCTATCCACTACCAAAGGCGAACCTCTAAGCATAATCTTTGAAAAATCTTTCAGGACCAGCTCCTTCCCAAACCTATGGTCACTAGCCACAGTCATCCACATCTTCAAAAAGGGAGACCCCAATCTAGTTGAAAATTACAGACCAATCTCTTTATGCTGCATCACCTGTAAAGTCATGGAATCAATTATTAACCAATCCATTATCCTCCACTTAGAGACAAACAACCTACTCTCTAACAAACAATTTGGTTTCAGAAAAAAACTATCCTGTAATCTGCAACTCTTACACTGCAAAAACATATGGACTATACAACTTGATCAGGGCAAAGCAATTGACGCAATTTACATAGACTTCTGTAAAGCCTTTGATTCAGTGGTACACGACAAACTACTCCTAAAATGAAAATCTTATGGTATCTCTGAACACATGCATAACTGGATTAGAAGCATTCCAGTCAAGCAGGCAACAAATGGTCAAAATTGGGAGCGTCCTCTCAAATCCTGTCAACAGTGGTGTCCCCCAAGGCAGCGTTCTAGGACCAACTCTCTTCATACTCTACATAAATGACCTCTGTGATCATATTAAGAGCAACTGTGTTCTTTTCGCTGATCATGTAAAGCTATTTAACACCACCGACAATACTGCTACCCTTCAAAAAGATCTCGACTATGTGTCAGAATGTTCAAACAAATGGCAACTTCAAATCTCAACAAATAAATGCTCTATCTTACATATTGGCAAAAAAATAATGATTTAAAATAAATAAAATACAAGCTGAATAGTCAAGACCTTGTTGATGACCCAAACTTTGTCAAGGACCTTGGAATACTCATCTTAAATGATCTAAGTGCTAGAGCCCACTGTAACTACAAAGCCAAAAAGTCATTAAGAGTTGTAAACCTAATCCTGCGTAGCTTTTTCTCAGGTAATATCACTCTACTAACTAGAGCATACAAAACATTTGCTAGACCAGTACTTGAATACAGCTCATCAGTCTGGAACCCGCATTACATATCTGATATTAATACAATTGAGAAAGTCCAGAAATATTTCACAAGAAGAGTTCTCTACTCCTGTACTCGTAGCAGAATACCTTATGCCACCAGACTTGAAATTTTAGACCTAGACAACCTAGAACCACGCCACCTTCAGTTTGATCTAAGTATAGTACATAAAATTATATATTGCAATTTCCTACCTGTCAATGAATACTTCAGCTTCAACCACAACAATACAAGAGCACACAATAGATACAAACTCAAGGTAAACCGCACCAAACTTGATTGCAGGAAATATGACTTCAGCAACAGAATGGTCAATGTCTGGAATACTCTATCTGACTCTGTGGTTTCTTCCCCAAACCCCCAAAATTTTAACCTTAGACTGTCTACTGTTGACCTCACCCCTTTCCTAAGAGGTCTGTAGGGGGCATGCATAAGCGCACCAACGTTCCTATCATCCCTGTCCTATTGTTTCTTTTTTCTTATTGGTATCCATTTAATGTATTCATGTAACCATGTTTATATTTATACATGTTATCTAATAATTGCTTGACAAAATAAAATAAATAAAATAAAATAATAAAATAAAAATTCTCCTTAAAGTTGCCAAAATTGAGAAGCATGGGTCTAGACTAGAGCATTAGGATTTTCCATTACTGTTTCATTTAGAGTTTGGTGCAATTAAATAAATCAGTTGTGGTTTCCTTAACAAATAGTGATTAAAGCGATATGAACTATTACTGGACTTTTTGTGAAAAACTGAAATTAAAAGTTGATCTGGGGCTTTGATGATTAGATACAGGATTATGGAAATAATATAGACAAATGTTGATCTTAAGAGTAAGAGTTTGATTTTTTTTTTACTTATACAGTTGTGCTAATAATTTTACATACCCTGGCAGAATTTATGATTTGTTGGCCATTTTTCAGAGAATATGAATGATAACACAAAAACTTTTCTTTCACTCATGGTTAGTGTACATCTGAAGCCATTTATTATCAATCAACTGTGATTACTCTTTTTAAATCTTAATGGCAACAGAAACTACCCAAATGACCCTGATCAAAAGTTTACATACCTCAGTTCTTAATACAGTGTATTTCCCCCTTTAACATCAGTGACAGCTTGAAGTCTTTTGTGGTATATGTGGATGAGGCTCTTTATCTTGTCAGATGGTAAAGCTGCCCATTTTTCCTGGCTAAAAGTAAATTCTTGGGCTGTCTTGCATGAACTGCATGTTTGAGATCTCCCCAGAGTGGCTCAATGATATTGAGGTCAGGAGACTGAGATGGCCACTCCAGAACCTTCACTTTATTCTACTGTAGCCAATGACAGGTCGACTTGGCCTTGTGTTGAGGATCATTGTCATGTTGGAATGTCCGAGTATGTCCCATGCGCAGCTTCTGGGCTGATGAATGCAAATTTTCCTCTAGTATCTTTTGATAACATACTGCATTCATCTTGCCATCAATTCTGACCAACTTTCCTCTGCCTTTGTAGCTCACACATCCCCAAAACATCAGCAATCCACCTCCATGTTTCACAGTAGGAATGGTGTACTTTTCATCATAGGCCTTGTTGACTCCTCTCCAAATGTAGCATTTATGGTTGTGGCCAAAAAGCTCAATTTTGGTCTCATCGCTCCAAATGACTGTGCCAGAAGGTTTGAGGCTTTTCTCTGTGCTGTTTGGCATATTGTAAGCGGGATACTCTGTGGAATTTGTGTAGTAATGGCTTCCTTCTGGCGACTCGACCATGCAGCCCATCTTTCTTCCAGTGCCTCCTTATTGTGCATCTTGAAACAGCCATACCGCATGTTTTCAGAGAATGCTGTATTTCACCTGAAGTTATTTGTGGGTTTTTCTTTGTATCTCCAACAATTTTCCTGGCAGTTGTGGCTGAAATTTTAGTTGGTTTACCTGACTGTGGTTTGGTTTCAACATAACCCCTCATTTTCCACTTGATTAGTGTTTGAACACTGCTGATCGGCATTTTCAATTCCTTGGATATCTTTTTATATCCCTTTCCTGTTTTATACAGTTTTCCTGCAGATCCTTTGACAATTCTTTTGCTTTCTCCATGACTCAGAAGCCAGAAATGTCAGTGCAGCACTGGTTGAAAGATATAAACGGTTTTCAAGATGGCTGCGCACATGGATGCTGCGGCTAACCACTCCTTCTTTCAATGTATGGTGTGTATGATTCTGTGTGTTTTGGATCCTTTCCTTGATTGCATCCTGTGGGGCAAAGAGCATCTATAGTTGGCAAGCCTTGTTACAAATTGGACTGAAATGTGAAAAGGCTATTACAGATGATTTTATAAATTCTCATCACATACCGAAGGAGGCAGCTAGGCCCCTGGGGAAGCCATGGATCACTATCCCTGTAGGAAGGAGGAAGAGGCGGAGAAAGAACAGGAAGAGAAAGAAAGGATGCCATGCTGGGGTTTTCTTTAGGCTGAGTAAGTTTCCACACAAGCCTTCAATTCCAGGTATATTTCTTACCAGTGCAAGATCTCTGACTAACAAAATGGATGAATTAAGGCTACAGATTGCAAAGATTGCAGTTTCATCAAGAACTGTTGTGTTTTGCTAATCACAGAAACTTGGCTTC
This sequence comes from Pseudonaja textilis, assembly GCF_900518735.1. The sequence continues at coordinate 302,664 of NW_020769358.1, read as the reverse complement.
ATTCACTCATTCCAGATGCAGCTATTGAGCTGGACGGCTATATAGCTCACCGGCAGGACAGGAATAGAGATTCTGGCAAGATCAAAGGGGGAGGTTTAAGCCTTTATGCGAACAAAAGCTGGTGTATCAATACAAAGACTGTAGGCAGCCACTGCTCCATGGATCTGGAGTATATAACTCTTAAATGTAGACCCATATATCTTCCGCAGGAATTCAGTGTGGTTTTGATTACTGCAGTCTATGTCCCACCTGATGCCAATACTACCATAGCTTTGGGATTCTTGTATAACATTGTTAGTAATCAGCAGAATAAGTATCCTGATTCTGTGCATATCATAGCGGGGGACTTTAATCAAGCTGATTTAAAATAAATGCTCCCTAAATTCTATCAGCATGTTAAGTGTGCATGCTACTAGAGGAGCAAACATATTGGACAAAGTATATACCAACATCAGACATGGCTATAAGGTTATACAATTACCACATTTGGGACAATCAAACCATATGTCACTGCTTTTAGCACCAGCATACATCCCTCTTAGGAGACAGGCTCTGCCTATAATAAAGACAGTGAAATCTTGGCCAGAAGATGCTTCCCAACAACTTCAGGATTGTTTTGAGAACACAAATTGGGACATCTTTTACCACCCTGACCTAGAGGTGCACACTGCAACTGTTCTGTGCTATATCAAACACTGCACAGCTACTATCATTGTGGATAAACGTATTAGGATCTATCCCAATCAGAAACCCTGGATGACCAAGGAAGTCCAGCACCTCTTGTGTGACAGGACGAAGGCCTTTAGGTCCGGTGATGGGGCAAGATACAGTGTTGCCAGAGCTAATCTGAAGAAAGGAAGGCCAAGACTGATTATAAGAGGAAGATTGAGGATAATTTTTATAGCAGTAACGTGAGACAGGTGTGGCAAGGGATTCAACAAATTATAAACCATCAACCGACCAATGTCATTCCTGCTGAGGGGGATGCTTCATTGGCAGAGGAACTAAATCATTTCCTTGCTCGCTTTGAAGAGGAGACATCAGAGACAGATAAAATACAACTACCAGCGAATTGTAGCCCCCACCTCATTGTGGAGGAACAGGAGGTGAGCATTCTGAAGGCTTTGGATCCTAGAAAGGCTGCCGGTCCTGACGGTATCTCTGGCCGAGTGCTTAAAGACTGTGCTGATCAGACTTCTGAGTTTGGGCTTCTTTGGCGATGGACTGAAATCGCGATCGTCCAGGGTTTCGATCCGTGCTCACCGCTGGAGCGCCCCGAGCAGCCCGGATTCAGAGCTTCACCACCCTGTAGAGGTGGTGAAGAAGGGGGAGCCATCAGCGGGGTTGAGGAGAGCTGCATCTCTCCTCCTTGGCTGGCCATTACTCCCTTTCCCAAAGGTGGTTGCAGTGGTGGTCAGAAATGGCCACCTCAAAGAAGAACCTGACCGGACAAGATTGTGCAGGAGGAAGTTTAAAGGAGAAAGTTTGACTGACCGGGTTGAATGGCGAACATCTATTTAAGGTACCTGGAACCTGAATTTTATTCCTAAAAAAGATTTTAAGCTGCAAAAGAGAAAGAGAAAGGAAACGGAATTGTTTTTTTTTCCTTCTAACATCGACAGTTTTAACTGACTTGGAACATTAAGAAAAAGAGATTCGAATAAGAAATTGATACTAATCCACTTTGACATTAATAGGCTATTTTTAGCTGAAAATAAAGTGTCAAAGGGATAAAGATTTTTGGATAATTTAAAAACTTTCTTTAAAAAAAGAAAGAAACCAATGGAGGGAAAAGGAAAAAAGAGAGTGGAATCTGGAAAATGGAGGAGACCACCTGGAACTTAAAAAAAAATTGATAGTGGAATTTTAACAAGGCTTGCAAAAGATACATTGTAGCTGAAACTTTGTTATAACAAAGCCCCTGGAAAGAGAAAAGCCCCTGAGAAAAGAAACAAAAAACAGTTTTGGATTATTGGATGATTCCTGGAACTTTGGATGGAGGATCCTAATGAAATAAAATAAAATCAATTGGGGGTTGTTTAAAAATTTTTAAAATGGCATCACTCCTTGAAGAGTTAAAAATGAGACTTAAAGAACAAAAAGAAAAAGCACAAGATGGAAGAGGATCTTTTGGCTTCGTATTTCAACTTTTAGAAATGGAGATCTTGAACTATGAAAAACAACAAGAAACACTGGCAGAACAAGAAGGGCGGGACAACGAAGAAGCCATCTTTAATGACCAAGCAATTTTAAGCGAGGTAAAAAAGGGAAAGGAGGAAAGGGAGTTAAAAACTTAAGTACTGAAGCAACAGCCAAAAAAAGGAGTAATTTGAAAAGTAATCATATCAAGAAGAAGCAGAAGGGAGTATCACAGAAGGGAGAATCAGATAGAAAAGGGAATAAAAAGGGGAGGGAGAAGAAGAGAGGGAAGAGGGAAAGGAAAAGAAGCTACAAAAGACAGAAACAAGATATAGAGGTACAGGAAAAACGTACAAGAATTAAAGGTATAAACCTATTTAAAAGACACAGAGACAATGGTTAAAATTTAACTTAAGGAGAGGATTCTGCAAAGGTGCATGAGATAGCATTGTTATATTAGAAATAGAAAATGGTTAGAAAATATGTTAGATGATTAAAGTGATAGAAAAAATTTCTATTGATGTGTAGTGGAATATTTGTAAAGAGAATAAGGCTCTCAACGATTTAAAAAGGTTTAAAAAAAACTGAAAAGAAACATGGAAGTTTTTTATCAGTTGACAAGATGAACTTGAATAAGAATAATAACTTTGTTGACTACTGTTAATAACTGTTGTTTGGTTTTTTATTTAAAGACAGTAATAAGTAAAATATGAAATATAGATGATTAAAGTGAAAGACAACTGATATTACTAGGTAATGTTTGTTAAAAGAAATCGAAATGCAAAAGATTGTTATTAATATTAATGGCAGAGCTGTACTTGAATAGAATAATTATTCCATTTACTATTGTTATACATATATACACAGATATATATATATATATACATATATACTTTTTTCTTTTAAGAATTTAGTGTGTATTTTAAGGGAATGTACCAAGCAGAATTCGATTGAAAATAGGTATGTGTTATAAAATAGAGGTTAGAAAATGAATGTTATAACTGTAAAAATGTAATTTAAATTTTTAAATAAGATTTGAAAAAAGATACAAAGATGTTACACTCCAGTCTAGTAATTACAGGGGAAAATTTGTTTTATGTGAAAAGATAATATGAAATTGTAAACAAGACAGACGAAAGTATAAAAACATTGATTAGAAAGATTTTTAAAATTAGAAAAAGATATGTAATTGAATTAAAAAAGGAATGAGAATTTAAAATAAGGCTATAGGAAGTAAAGAAAGGGAAAAGCTATTGGAAAAATTGTGAAAATAGTTATAAGATATGGATTAGAATGTATAAGATAAATATGCATTGAGTTTATGTCTGTATGGAGAAGTGATAACCCGGGGCCCCGCTGTTCTCAAAAAAAGACATTTTATTTGTATTTATATGTTTTGTGAAAACTTAAATAAAACTTTTATTAAAAAAAAAAGACTGCTTATCATTTGGCTGGAGTCTTTACCAGGATCTTCAATTGGTCTTTATCCCAGCCCACTATTCCATCTTGTTTGAAGGCTTCCACCATTATTCCGCTGCCAAAGAAGTTCGCTATCAATAACCTCAATGATTAAAGACCAGTGACATTCACTCCTATCATCATGAAGTGCTTTGAGAAATTGGTCTGCCAGCATATCATTTCTGGTCTTTTGAATACATTTAATAAACACCAGTTTGCATATAGAAAAAATATATCTACAGAGGACGCTATAGCCATCACTCTTCACACTGCTCTGACTCATCTAGAACACAGGGGGGCTATGTGAGGATGCTTTTTGTGGATTTTAGTTCTGCCTTTAACACAATTCTTCCACATAGACTAGTGTCTAAACTTCTGTACCTTGGGCTTTCTAATTCAATCTGCTTTTAGATTATGGATTTCCTGTCTGGCCGCTCACAGAGGGTCAGATTAGGTCAGATTAGGTAATCATACCTCTTCAGCCCTTATTCTTAACACTGCTAAACCACAGGGTTGCGTGTTGAGTCCCTTACTCTATGCTCTTTATGTGCATGACTGCATTCCCACTCATGCTAGTAATACTATTGCTAAATTTGCAGATGATACAACAGTTGTGGGACTTATCTCCGGGGGGTATGAGTCTGCCTACTGAGATGAGGTGGACCGGTTGCTTTCGTGGTGTGGAGACAATAACTTGGTCCTCAACACCAATAAGACCAAGGAGTTTATAGAAGGAACAGATCAGATATCCAGCCCTTGCTTATCAACGGAAACCGAGTGGAGCAAGTGGCCAGTTTTAAGTTTCTGTGTGTTACCCTAAAAAGAGGACCTCACCTGGGGTGCCCACATTGCGGCCCTGGTCAAAAGGGCCCAGCAGAGATTATACTACCTGAGACTTCTCAGAAAACAACAACTGAATGAAAAACTGCTGGTGACTTTCTACTGCTGCACCATAGAGAGCATTTTAACATACTGCACCACTGTATGCCAATTGCACAGTGGTAGATAGGAAAGCACTCCAGAGGGTTAATGTCATTGCCCAGAAGATCATTGGTTGCCCTCTCCTGTCTTTGGAAGAGTTTTATAGCTCCCGCTGCCTTAAGAAAGTTCAAAACGTTCTCAAAGTTCCATCTCATCATGGGAACCCTTTTTTTTTTTTGAACTATTACCATCTGGCTGACAGTACAGAATAATAAAAACAAGCACAAATAGGCTGAAAAACAGTTTCTATCCCAGGGCAGTAGCTCTTTTGAATTCTGCTGTATAGTGCGGTGTTGGTGTGGTGTTGGGGGTTTCCGGTTCAATGTGTGAAAGGTGAAGGATGTGTTTTGTGTTTATTTTCATGGTCATGGTCATGACCATGATGTGCACTGAAGATGGTGTTTGATTTCATTGTATGAGGTGCAATGACAATAACTTAAACTAAACTAAACGATAAACTAAATTAAACTAAACTAAACTAAACTAGGGTCTGTCAGGAGTCCAGGAACTCATTGACCTTTTATACACACACACTAATTACAAGCAAACAGATCACAGGTGAGGATGGTTACCTTTAATAGCCATTCAAACCCCTTTGTGCCAACCTGTGTGCATGTTATCAGGCCAAAATCACCAGGGTATGTAAACATTTGATCAGGGTCATTTGGGTAGTTACGGTTGTCATTATGATTTTAAAAGAGTAAACACAGTTGATTGATAATAAATGGCTTCAGCCAGCCACTGACCATGAGTAAAAGAAAAGTTTTTGTGTTATCATTCATATTCTCTGAAAAATGGCCAAGAAATCATAAATTCTGGCAGGGTATGTAAACTTATTAGCACAACTGTATCTGTATCAAAGAAAATTGGAAGCCATTCTTGTTTGGTTTTCCTTCTTTTCCTCTTTCTTTCTTTCTTTCTTTCTTTCTTTCTTTCTTTCTTTCTTTCTTTCTTTCTTTCTTTCTTTCTTTCTTTCTTTCTTTCTTTCTTTCTTTCTTTCTT
>NW_020769358.1:268533-297074 GCF_900518735.1 Pseudonaja textilis | reverse complement strand
CTTTCTTTCTTTCTTTCTTTCTTTCTTTCTTTCTTTCTTTCTTTCTTACACTTTCATTCTTTTTCTTTCCTGAGCCTTTTCTTTTTTCAAATCATTTTTATTTAGCGTTGTATTTTTTGATGTATGAAGGATCAAAGACTCAGCCATTATAATTATACATCCCTTATTTACAGAAATCATATTAAAATTTAGAATGAAATCCACTGTGAGCCATCTCATATAAGGCAGTCTCTGAGTCCCTCTAACCAAAAAGTGTTTATCGATAGAAGAGAATATTTGTACTCGATAGAAGAGAATATTTGTATGCGCCAACCACCTCTTTGAGCATTATCATTCTGTATCTTTACTGTTTATTATGGCAGAGGACAATCCCAGAGGACCTTCTTTGAAGGCCAAGTCAAAGACACACCATTTGTGCAGGCAGACCAGGGAGACTTCCAAGGCTTCTCAAAGGGACACCTTAAGGCGCCATAAAGCTTTGGAGAAGGAATTTGGCAAACGTTCAAGGGATTCACAATCTGTGCCCCCTGCACCTCCTATTCCACCCCCTTCTGCCTCTACTCATCCTCCCCCTCTGCCAGACCAGTTTTCACTTTCCAGGCGCAGTTCACCCGCTCGGAGCCTCCAAGCCACCCGAACACCTGAGGCTACTTTCACACTGACCACTGCTGGTCTCCGACCAGAGGAACCACCGCAGATCCTATTCCAGACAGGATTAGAGAATGGATGCAGTCAGCCATCCGTCAAGGGATCGCCGAAGGTCTCCCAACAAGTGGCCAAACCAGGCCTCCAAATGATGGCTCCCGAGGTCGAATCAGTTTCTGGCAGATCCCTTCCCGGACCGGAACCTCACCATGGTCAGGTACTTCCCCAGAGGGAGATCCCCTTTCCAGAAGAGGAGGAGGAAGAGGAAGCAGGTCTAGAGCCCTTCAGGGAAGAGGAAGAATCGGATAGGGGGTCCCTACACTATTTTGAACCCCTCTTAGAAGTGGAACCGATGGAAGGAGAAATGTCAGAGGACGAGGGTATTTCGCCTGACCAGCCCGCCTTTGTAGGCCTGTTCAAACCCCATCTGTTCAAGTCCTTGTTGTTCAAGGCGAAAAATATTTCGGGCCTGATGTCTCAGTTACCCTCTGATACTCCCTCAGCAGCCTCTGGAGATCCAGAGGATTCTATTTTCAAGCAACCGATCGTGGAGGCCGAAGTTATCCTCACACCACCCATTTTTTCTGACTTAGTAGCAAAGCAGTTGGGGTCAACAGGCCCCTCCCGCTCTCTCTGGTCAGGACAGGAGATTTTTTAATCTCGATGCCAAGTTCTCCTCCTTATAAGACATTCCCGAAGTTGATGATCCCATAGTGGGGTCAGCATCATCCTCTACTCCAACCAATGCTCTGGAAGTGCTAAAGCCAGAGGACAAACGGGCCGAGATGGCGCTACACCGGGCTCATCAATCCGATGCTTGGGCCATTCGATCAGCCACGGCCGCATCCTTTTTTACTCGATCCTCCATTAGATGGCTCCGTCAGTTGAAACAGCATGTCCCCCCATCCAACACCAGGGCACACCAAGACATTGCCAAACTTACGGCTGCAGCGGAATTTGCGTCCGACGCCACCCTCCATTCCGTTAAGTTTTCCTCCCGGGCTATCTCTTCACATGTTACAGCCCGCCGTCTGCTCTGGCTTAAACACTGGCAAGCAGATATCAAGAACAAAACTAAATTGGCTTCAGCTCCCATTTTGGGAGGCAAACTATTTGGTCTGGCCCTGGAACCCTTGTTAATGGAAAGCCGAAATAAAAAGAAATATCTTCCATCTTTATTTCACAGACCGGAGCCCAGAATGTCCCGGCCCTTTTGAAGGGGCTCCTTTCGCACCCCCTATCAGATACCCTTCTCCCCCAGATTTCAGACAACCCCGTCCTTTCGGCCGGCCTACCAGGACCAATCCGACACGGGCGACAGGAATAGGAGAGGGGCCAACTACAGGAGACCTTTATGGGGCGCAGGAAGTAAACCGTCCCGGCACCCCAGATAAATCCCTAACTCCCTATCCCATTGGCAGATGCCTCAAATATTTTGCTGACCAATGGGAATCATCCACTTCTGATGTTTGGGTTAGGGACACCATCAAATTCGGCCTCTCCCTTGAGTTTCAATCCCCCCCTCCGAGCATTTCATGGTTTCCCCTCTTTCCAAGGACCGCCCCAAGCGTGCTCTAATAGAAGCCGCTATCAAACATCTCACCGAAATCAGGGCCATTCAGCCCGTCCCATCTTTGCAGCGGGGAAGAAGGTTTTTACTCCCACCTCTTCATAGTTCCCAAGCTCTCCGGGACCTTCCTCTTGTGCTTTTGCCTGAGCTGCTGCTGACTGGCATCTTCATTGGTTGCTGTGCACTCAACAGCCCAGTGTCCCAGTTGATTGCACCAGAAACAATGGAATGGTAATCATACAGATCTTTCCATGGGACCTGGGGCAGTGGGGACAGGACGGGCTTCACCCATCAACCCTGTTGGTTTGTACCCCGGTTTCTTCGGACCAGTACCGATGTCGGCCTTGGAATGGAACTCTTGTAATCTCTTATCCAATGCTTGGAACCAATCACATAGCTGGTTCGGGATACCATGGTATACACAAGCGATCAAGTTTGCGATCGAGCCCCATCCAGAACTGGTGAACCACTAACTGTTCCAGCCAGGCCCGCAACTTACCAACAACTCTTCGAAACTCCCGGATGTAGTCTACTGCCAACCAGCCTCGATGTTTCAATGACAGGAGCTCTCCTTCTACCCATTGTGTCCACATCACATCCTCAAACTGGACATGCAGCGCTTCCAAAAACAAACCAACGGTTGCCAATTCTCATGCATGTTCACTGTGCAGATCAGCCACCCACTCAGCAGCCTCCCCTTCCAACACTGCTGTCACTGTTACAACCATTGCCCATTGCGAGGGGTGGTACTGAGTGTATTGGTCCAGATGGCTGATGGCTTGACTCAGGAAGAGGGCCATGCAATCAGGATCCCCATCAAATGAAGCCTGCAACGGTGGGGGGAACCCATGCTAGCTGCTGGGTCCAGAATCCCAGTGTAGCCATGCGGCCTTGTGAGACCTGGTCTGCTGGCCAGGTGTCTGGGACAGCACATGAAGAAGGCCTTTGAGCCGGCTGTTAAATCCCCAACCGCTGTCTCTTAGCTTGGCCTCCAAGGTTCTCTACCACGGTTGACCCATCCGTAGGTTGTTCCGGCCGCCTTACCAGCCCAGCCAGTAAGGAGCTCTGCTCCCAGAGGCCTGCCTGCGACCCTTTGTACCTTCAGGTAGACTCTGGACCCAATAATAGTTTCGGAGTAGTCAGATGGAACTGAGTCTGCTGCAGAGGTACCAGCTGAGGGGATGAACTTTGAAGCTGCCATGGCGCTGCCTCTGCTTCCGTCTACCATGGCTGCCAAGATGGTGTGTCATGAAAACTGGTCTCTCCGACCTGCTCCCGCATCATATCCATAGTGCTTCCATCTGGGACAGTTGAGTAGCTCCACTTCCCCTCATTGTCATCCGAACAGCGTCTTTCCAGCCACTCAGTCAACGAAGCCCCAGCAGCCCCTGCAACTGAAGGACTGTGCCACCACTCCCCAGTGAAGCCAACTGCCTGAACAGTCTCTGGTACCTTCTGGGCCTTGGCTGCACCTCTTTATGTTCCTTCAGTCTCATCATCGGCTGGGCTTCTGCTCCTTCCGTCTCAGCCTCAGGTTGGGGCACCTCCTCCTCCAATGCCTCCTCCACCTTGTCCACCTTTTGAATGGCCTTTTCCTGACCATCCTCTCCAGGCTGCGGTCATCCCTGCTGCTTGTGCACCTTTTTCTTCCACACTTTCCCCTTCCACATAACTTTCTATTAGTGTGCTTTGATACAGCACTTTGGGAACATCCAACTTCTTTTGCAATTACCTTTTGAGGCTTTCCCTCCTTATGGAGGGTGTCAGTGATGGTTTTCTGCACAACTGTCAGGTCAGCAGTCTTTCCCATGATTGTAATTCCTACTGAACCAGATTGAGAGACCATTTATAGGCCCAGGAACCCTTTGCAGGTGTTATGGCTTAATTAGATGATTAGAGTGGGATACTTTGAGCCTAGAATATTGAACCTTTTCACAATATTCTAATTTTCTGAGATTGTGGATTTGGGGTTTTCATGAGTTGTAAGCCACCATCATCTCAATTATGACCCATCATGGTTTGAACTATCTTGCTTTGCATGTAATGAGTCTATCCCATATATTAGGTTCACCTTTTAAGATGCATTACTGAAATAAATGAACTTTTGCACGATATTCTAATTTTTTGAGTTTCATCTGTATCTTTGTTCACTATAACTTTAACTTATTATCCTATTGTCATCTTTTCTATTCAACTCCATATCTATTATTTAGCCAATCATACAGTACATTCAATGTCAAATAACAATCCGTTTCCTCTCTTTCCTTTATCTCCTTTATGGTCAACTTATCCATCTCGGCACGTTCTAGTATTTTTCTTATCACATTTTCCTCTGGTGGCATACTATCATTTTTCCAATCCTGTGCATAAGTTATTCTTGCTGCAGTTAATAAGTGTAGCATTAAATAGTCTGTTTTCTTATCATATTTTCCCATTATTATATCTAATAGAAAAGTCTCCTGTCTTATTAAATTTGCTATTTAATTATTTCTTCTATTTTTTTGTCCTTATCCAATATTTTCTCACTACAGGGCATGTCCACCATGCATGGTAATCCTTGCTTTTGTTTTTATTTCCAAAACTCAGATGATCTGTTTGGGAAAATTTTTGCTAATCTAGCAGTTGGTAGGTGCCATTTGTAGACTATTTTGTACAATTTTTTTCTATATGATGCTGACACCATCAGTGTCAGTCTGTGCTCCATTCAAAATCCAAGAAAGAAATACTTAGACTCCATAGATTAGAGGAAAGAAATCTTTTACTGAAATTCGAAGTGGAAGCTACAGGTAGAATTCTGAATCTGAGAAATTAGGCGCGCAGATCACATATATAAAGTGATGGAATTGTTCCCACCCCCCAAAGTTCAAAAGATTCTTCCAATTAAAAGTTCAGAATATGATCATGTGGGCATCTTCAGGCGGTGATGAGGCCTCTGTCCGTTGACCTTGACATATTTTGATAAAGACTCGCAGTTGCACAAAAGAAAGCAAGCTAAGCAAGGAAATAGAAATTTAACAGCAGGAATTTATACTCCCCCCCCCCCACTCCTCATTTTTTCAACACAAGAATGTAACACCTCCAGCTCTCTTTCCAGACACAACCCCTCCCCCCCGTTACTCATGGCAGCTGAAAGATGCAAAGCAGTAGAAAAGATCTTGGAGGCTCACAGTCAGTTTATAATTCTTCTCCCACATTTTTTCCCATTTCTCCAATTCTATTGTGTAGCCAAAATTTTTCACCCAATCCTTGTTTCTTTAACCCTCTCCTCTTCCATCTTATATTCCAACAAATAATTTTATGTTTTAATCAATTTCCCTTCTGGACCTTGTAGTATCTTATTGCGATAGTTCTCTACATATCCCATGGTTTCCTGTATCTTTCTTGAATCTTGCTTGTATTTGCATATGCATCCACCACTCTATCTCGATTCCTTGCTCTTTTAATTTTTGTTTCATTTTTAATATCCCTTGTTCGTTTAAGACGGCAGTCGCCAACCAGTGGGCTGTGAGAAAATTTTGGTGGGCTGCAGAGAAATCTCACCCCCAGAGCACCCCCACAAAGCAATTAATCCAGGCTGCACAGAAACACAAGGCTGCACTGCCCACATGGCCCGCGGGAACACTTCCCACCCACTCACTCTTTACCCGGTAAACTTGCCTGCTAAATTGCTATTTTTCCTTTTTCCGACCATCATCTGTTCTGCTGTGCTGTGAGATTTAGATTAGCTAGGAAGCAGGAAATGGTTGGATTTCTTGCTTTCTAGTTAGTCTTTAGATCTTCGGTTCAGCACAGCCAAACCTCCCTTAGGGCTGAAGGTTTGCTTGCAAGTAAATTCAGTGCAGACTCACTGCAAGCAAATTTGAGAGACTGAGCTAGCCGATGGCAGATAGATAGATCACTGAATGATTCTGTGAGCAACTCAATCTGCCTGCTTTGCCTGATTTTGGGTAAAAGTTGCTCTTTTTTATTAAAAAAAATCAATATTTATATGAATATTTATAATATTTACATACAAGCCATGCCCAGCCAATCACATGATCACCAAGCCACACCCACAAATTAGGCCATGCCCAAAGAACTGGTTAGTGGTCCCTGGGATCTAAAATTATGAGTCTGGTGGTCCCCGAGGTCCAAAAGTTTGGCAACCCCTGGTTTAAGATCTCTTTATACCTTACTATCTTAACAAGATTTAACACATTTGGGTATATTAATGCTTCCATGGTTGATAATCAGATCAGAATTTTGTCATAATGATTTTTTAAAATCTTTTCCCAAATTAATAGTGATGTATTTCTTATTTGGTGTCTTTGGAAATAACTATGTGTCTTGATTTCCCATCCCATAAAAATGTGTGCCATCCTAATTGTAAGTCGTCTCCTTCAATTGTCAATATTCTTTTGTTTTTCAATATTACCCAATCTTTGATCCATGTAAGGGCTGCTGCTGCTGTATAATATTGTTTCCAATCTGGCAGAGCAAAACCACCTCTCTTTCTACTGTCCTATAACAATTTTAACTTTATTCATGTTTTCCCCCAGCCAAATAAACTTTGATATTAATTTGTTTAAATGTTCAAAAAATTTCTTTCCTAACTTTATCGGTGTCACTTGGAACAGAAACAGAATTTTTGGCAATATGTTCATTTTTATTGTGGCAATTCGTCCTATAAACGAGAGTTGTAATTTCTTTCAATTATGCAAAACCATCTTAATTGGTGTTATCAATTTTGTATAATTATCTTCTTTAACAGATATACTTTTCTCTGTTAGCCATATTCCTAAATATTTAGCTTTTTTGACAGTTTGAATTTCCAATTTTTCTTCCAATTCTTTGTTCTGTTTCTTAATAAGATTTTTTGTTATAATCTTTGTCTTATTTTTATTTATTTTAAGCTCTGCCACTTTTTCAATTCTTCTACTTTCTGACTTAATTTGGGTCCCGATTCTAACGGTTCCTCAAGCACAAATACCAAATCATCCGCAAAAGCTTGGACTTTATATTCCTCTTTTTAAATTTTGAGACCTTTTATTTCTTGTTCCCCTCGAATTTGTCCAAGTAACACTTCTAAAGTCAGGATAAACAACAAAGGTGATAGTGGACATCCTTGCCTTACTTCCTTCGATATTTGAAATTGTTCGGTTAACTCTCTGTTTATTATTACTTCTGTCATTTGTGTGGAATATATTGCTTGTATCATTCTTATAAATTGCTCCCCAAAATTCATAATTTCTAATTGTATTATAATAAACTGCCAATTCAAATTATTGAAAGCCTTTTGCGCATCTAGAAGCAACAATGCTAATTGTCTTCAATAATGTACTTCATAATATTCCAGTATGTTTATAATCATTCTCAAATTATTTTTCATCTCTCTTTGGTAAAAATCCATTTTGATCTGGATGTATACACTCATTTAACACCTTTTTTTAACCTTTCTGCCATTATGGATGCAAATATTTTATAATCAGTATTCAATAATGAAATAAGCCTATAATTCTTTATTTGTTGGTGGTTTGTCTTTTCTTTTGGGATGAATGCTATGTACGCTTCCGACCAGGTTTTGGGCAATTTCACTTCTGCCAGTGCTTCATTATATGCCTCTTATCATAGTTGTCTCTAATGGCTTTTATTTATTTTCATAAAGTTCTACAGGTATTCCATCTGGGCCTGGGGTTTTATTGTCCTTTTGTTTTTTTTAACTGCTTCTGCCATTTCCACCATCGTTATTTTTTCATTTAACGTCGTTCTTTTTATCTCTTCAATTTTGCTTAATTTTTTCTTATCCAAATATTCTTTAACATTCTTTTCTGTTATATTTTCATGACTATAAATTCCTAAAAAAAATCTTGAATATTTTTTGTTCTCTTCTGTTCTATGACATATAATCCCTGCCATCTTGCAATTGGTGTATTATTCTCTTCTCCTTTTCTTTTCTTAATTTATCTGCTAGCCATCTCGCCGTCTTATTCACATGCTCAAAAAAAAAAAAAAAGTTTCGCTCTTTTAACTTTTTGTGCCATTTCTTCCTGTACTATCAAATTCAATCTATGTCTTATAAATTCCATTTTCTTTTTAACTTTACCTTTTTGAGGGTCATTCTGTAATTCTACTTCCATTTCCTGAAGTTCCTCCTGTAGAACTTCTTCTTGATATTTCACACACCCCGCCCTATTTTTTCTTGCCATATATGCTATTGTCAATCCTTGGATGTACACCTTTGCTGTGTCCCACAATATTTGTTTTGTTGTTTCTTCTTTCCTATTTTTTTTTGAAGAAGTCCAACTCCCATCTCCATCATTTGTACATATTCTTTATCTTTCATTATTGCTTGGTTCTCTGTCCATCTTCCTCTTCTCTTCTGTCCTCTCCATATCACTTTTATTGGATTATGATCAGCCCAAGTGTTGGTCATTATTCTACTTCCTCTATATCATTTCTCAATCCCGATGTCATCCATGCCATATCAATTCTTGACCATGAACTATGTGCATTTGAGTAAAAGATATACTGTCTACTTTTTTCATTTCATTCCTTCCATATGTCTTGTAAGTTTAATTCTTTTGTCATCTGAAAAATGTACTTGGAAATATTCTCTTAATGTTATTATTTTTACTACTTTTATAGTCCTTTTTAACCTCCACCACTGCACTGAAATCACCTATTAAGCACACATTTTCATACTCAATCTCAATTATTTTTTCCTATAAAATTATTTCTGATTACTGTTTGGTGCATATATTACAATAAGCAAGATTTGTTTTAAACTTATTATTATTTCCATCATTAATTCTCTTCTGTCCCCATCAGTATATATATATTTGTTTTGCCTTTATCCTTTCCTTAATATATACAGCAATTCCCCTTTTTTGTTGCGCTAAGGATGTGTAGTGATTCCCCATTTTTTGATTTTCCAGTATTTTAGCATGGTGTTTCTTAACATGTACTTCCTGAAGACATTATATCTAGGTTCAATTTCTGTATCTTAGTCAACATTTGTTTGTTTTTTGCTGGGGAATTTAGCCCATTGATGTTAATTGAGAGCATCTTTGTTTCTTCCCCATCTTGTTATTTGTATATGGGCATATCTTTATGTGTTATTCAATTTAGTCTTGTTATGCCAAGTGACCACTAAAGCAGTAGTGGGTTCCTACCTTGGTCACTACCGGTTCGGTGGGTGGCTGTGCGTGCACATGTGTACACGTGTCCCTAAAATGCGTGCGCCTCTAACATGCACCCGTGTGCACCTGTGCGCACCCCTAACGCACCAATTAGCTGAGAGGATGAAGAAATGAAAAGCTAGGAGCGACCCTCCCACCTACCCATATGTTTGTTGCTTCTTTTATCCTCTCAGCTTATCGTCAGAGGAACTGCTTCAGTTGTACCAGTAGTTTTTTTTAACTACCGGTTCGGCTGAACCGGTAGGTTTTTTTTACTGTTGGTTCAGCTGAACCTGTCTGAACCAGTAGAATATCACCACTGTACCAAAGCATTCTCATTTCCATAATATGGAGATTCTGCTATTATTTTTTTGCTGTGGGCCAATGTTTCACTTCCACACATTGTAACTGGTCTAATGACTGTTAGATAGACTTGGATTTCAAATGTAGAGGGATTTTCTTGTTGAATAGAACACAGTTGGTGTCATTTCAACAAGGTGTCATTTCATATTTGGGCAGTCTGTGGTGTTCAGGAGCTATGTTTGGCCCCTGATGGAAACCTTATTTGATTTCAAATTATTAATCCTGTATTACTGATCACCAGTATTTTTAATATTGAACCTTGTTTCACAGACACATCTACTAGATCAGATTATAATGCAGCTGGAATAGGATTTGTATGCCATTGCTCAGGTAAATACCTACAGAGAGCCCACAGTCTGATTCTTTGCTTTTCACTTCAGATGATGGGCAGTTGTTTCACAATGGCTGATGTATGTTCTTTTGCTTTAACCATTCATCATTCTAGCCTTTATCTACTGCAGGATCTTCTACATGTTTTGAACTAATATGATTTTGAGCTTTCCTTTGCTAACAGTTCTTCTTGTTGTTTGACCAGCCCATTTCCATTTCAGTTCTTTTATTAAGAGGTCCTTGGTGCTCTCTGAGCTTGTTTGTTTTCTTACATTTCCTATGTTTCCTTACCCTAACTAGGGAACATCATCAATGCTAGTAAGGAGTGCTGTTTGCTGTCAGTTTATATTCTGGTGACTTGCCTGTCTGTATGGGTGGTCTTAGAGATTCTTTGGTTGATGGCTCTTTGACAGTTTCTTGATTGGGTATTGTTTATTTGATCGTTGGTCTGAAGTAAACATTGGAGTTAATCTATGTTAATCTCAGTGCTGATTACTGGCGAAGAGGTGTTGAAGTCTTTTCGTTCTCTTTTGTGCTTGTTGATTGTCATTTTGCATAATCTATAGATTGTCAACTAAAAAGATACTCCTTTGGCCTTTTTAGCTGCCAGAAAAAGGGAGTAGGGGAAAACAGTGCATTCCTTAAGTGCCTTGATAATCACCCCGGCAGCCCAAAATTTTCGGAGCGCAAGAAAATTACTGAAGAGCATGATTGATGACTCTTGGGGATGGATGTGTCCCATTGAAGAATACACATGCAGGGGGTGGAGAGAAGACCAGGGTCAAGGGAGAAATGAATGGTGTATTTTAGTATCGTCTGCATCCAGCTAACACCAACACAGCCACTTTTAATAAATCAATTTTTTCTGAGATGCGGCTAGAGACTTATGATTTGAATGGGTGTGGATTTGTTGGAGTCTTGACATAGATGTTGTTAATGTCTATATGTCTATTGATGGCTGATTTGTCAGAGTGTCAGGCTTCTAGAAATTCCCTGGCATTTTTGGACTTGGCCTAATCTAGGATTGTCACATTGTCCCAGTTGGCACTATGGTTAAATCTGTCTATGCATTATGAAATTAAATAATTTTTGTCATGTCTTCTGACTGCCAATTCATGGATACCTTCTATCTGTTTGTCCTACATAGTGGTTGTTGCAGTTCTTGTAGATGATTCCTGTTTTGTCTTCTGTGGTGGCTGCGTCTTTTGGTTTGCTTAGGATGTTTTGAAGGGCTTTAGTTGGCTTTTGTGCTACACTGATTCCATCTGATTGTAGTAGTCTGTTGGTGGTTTCTGAGATATTGATGTATGGCAGTATAATTCTTTTTAGGGTTTGTGTTGGTGGGGCTCTGTTGGGTTGAGTGGTCAGGGACATGTTGGAATTATTGTATAGATGAGGGGTGTCAAATTCAAGGCCTGGAGGTTGGATCTGACCCACGGGAAGCTTAGATCTGGGCCACTCTGAATATAGCGAAGGACAGGCCCGTGGTGCCTCTGCTAGCGAAAACGGAGCTCTGGAGGGTCACATGTGGCCTTCCCGAGCTCTGTTTTTGCTGGCAGAGGATTGCAGGAAGCCAGGCCAACCGAAAACAGAACTCATGAGGGCTGCGTGCAGCCCTACCGAGCTCTGTTTTCACTAGTGGATGTTTGCAGGAGGTTGGCCCAGCTAACAGAGCTCAGGAGCCGGTTTTCACTGGCAGAGCGCTTGGGCCACCACAGGTGCCTTCTCAACATGAGTGACATCAAGCTGGCTGCACCCACTCTGGCCAAGCCCTCCAGCCTGCCCAAGGTCAAATACAACCCTGATGTGGCCCTCAATGAAATCGAGTTTGACACCCCTGGTATAGATGCTGTATGCTGTTCTGGGTTGGTGCAGTGTGTTTGGGCTTGTTTAAATAAAGTCCTTATCCAGCTTCTCTTGTGGGAGATTAGTTTGTTGCTTTGGTAGTTGAGCACCTGATTAGTATGGGTGGGTTTTCTATAACTTGCATTTCTAGTTTGCCATTGTGGTTTCTGTTGATCAGGATGTCCAGGTAGAGTAGCGAGTTGTTTTCTTCTTTTTTGAACTGGATTCCTTTAAAATGTTATTGATGGTCCTGTGGGTATTTTCTAATTGGTCCTTTCTTATTATGGTGAGATGTCATCTACATATATGATCCATATTTTTGGTTCTACTTGTGGAAATGCTATGGCTTCTAGACGGCATTTCATGACAACCTGTGCTATAAGTCCTGAAAGCGGTTATCCGATAGGTGTCTCTTTAATTTGTTGGTAAATTTGGCCATCAAATTGGAAGTATGTAGTTAAGCAGAGGTTTATGAGATCCATTATCCTGGTGTTTTGATCTTCATGCATTAAGTTAAGTCAGGTGTACTGTGAAGTAATGCAGTCATGGGTTCTTTGGCTAATTCTAGATCTATAGATGTGAACAGGACTATGACATCAAATGAGACCATGATTTCATCCTCATCTAAAGTCACATCCCTGATTGTTTGAAGACGCTGTAGAGGTCTCTCAGCACCATCATTAATTTCAAACCATCACTGGACAAATGGTTGTAAGTTGAAGACTACTTGCAGAATACTTAGTTGGCAAAGTTTTTTTTAAAATAATGGTTTGGTTTGGTTTGGTTTGGTGCCTTTGAATCAGCATAAAGGTCTAGCAAGTTCATGCTGTTTCCTTGGCAAGATTTAAAATAGTTGCCCATAGCCTTCCTCCTAAGATTAAAAGAGATTGACTGGCCCCAGGTTGCTTTGTGCTCTCCAGTAGATGGAACTAGAATCATTTTGTCTTAACCATAATATCAAATTGGATCTCTAGCTTATAAGTTAAGACTTTAGAATACAGTTTCAAAACAAAACAAAATAAAAAAGAATGCAAAATTTTAACTGAGAAGGGGGATTCTGGAAATCAAAATGTTCAATAATACTTCCTTTTCTGTATTTGGGAACTGATTTATATATGTCAATATACATAAAATATCTGAAAGCTGGGTAAACTCCAAAATACATCCATTCAATTTGGAGCTATATTCATTCTCTCCCTCCCTCCCTCTCCCTCCCTCCCTCCCCCCTTCCTGTATACATACATACATACACACACACACATACACACCACACACATATACACATATGCTCTACTATTGGAATATGAATTCCTGCATCAAATAAAACTGGCAGGAATATTATTTTAAACAAATAGAATACTGTTGCAATTCTTCTGGCTATAGGAGACTTGTGTTTTATTATTCACAGTTGAAAATGAGAGCAGGAGGGATGAGTGATTCATCAAAATGGAAGAAGCAGAAACGATCACTAAGAAACTCTTGCCATGTAACTAAGGTATCTCAAGGAATAGAACAGTCAGCTGCCAATGGCACAGGTATGGTATGACAAATAATGGTTTATGTATTAAAATGTATGTACTCTAAATATGGGTAATCACTGAGAAAGTACTCCATCTTTCTTGTTTGCTATATTAGTTACATTCTTTTATGTAAATTGGTCCTAAATTGTGAGGATTTAAGAAGAATATAACAGATAAATGGAAATTTGGCTCAAGTTTGCCCTGAATTAAATTATTTTTGTTAAGATAAGGTGAGGTGAGGTAAGGTAAGATAAGATAAGATGATAAGATAAGGTAACCCTTTTTGTCACTTTTTGTCTGTGAACAAATTGGAACACATTAAAAAATGAAATTCTGATGCCCGGTCTCAAAAGAGTGTGTGTGTGTGTGTGTGTGTGTGTGTGTGTGTAAGTATGTATACACATACACCCATACCATGCATAATATACATATGCTCTCAATACACACGCGCGCATACACACAACTTTGCTGGCTGAGGAATTCTGGGAGTTGAAGTCCACAAGTTTTAAAGTTGCCAAGGTTGGAGACCCCTGATTTAGAATATATAGTAGAAAAAAGAGTCTAGAGAGTTGAGGAGGTGATATATATGGTATAAAGCTACTACAGAATTTAATTGTTCTGCTTTGGATACTGCAGAGTATCCAAGTATCCTCCCAGAGGTAACAAAGGAAATCCAGAGTATCCTCCCAGAGGTAACAAAGGAAATTGGTCATGGAGAGGATGTGTAGCATCCCAGACAATACTGCGGATCGTGGACAAGCCTTGCTTATATGCCATATCCTGGTGTTGTGGCCCTCCGGCAGCTGACAGAGTCGGCCAGTAGCGAGGAGTTTGGGGAGGAACCTGGAGGACTTGGACGAGGGCTCTGCATCAGAGGCAGGGATGGGGCCAGGGCAGGTTGGCAGTCATCAGCTGTCTTCAGACTCAGACAGCAGAGGTGGGGGAGTGTTTGGAACCGGTTCCCAACCTGTGCATGTGCAGAGCTACCAGAATACAAGAACAATTGAAAAAGCAGGGTCGACTCAGGAGTAAGGCCTGAGATGATTGGCCCCTCCCATAGGACATAAAAGAGGAGCGAACAGGATGTGAGCTTTTGCAGGAAGCAATTAGTTCATCTGATCAATTAAAGCTTTGAAAAGTTCTGTTTGACTCTGTGTCAACTTTGGCCTTTTCTCTGCACCTGGCAATTAATTCTCTGGCAGCATTCCAAGTAGAATAAGGTGTGTGTTTATAAACATTCCCCTGAAAGACTGTTTGTGAAGCTTTGCAGGCTGTGAATGAACGTACTTCACAGCCGTGGAAATAAAAGGTTTTGCCAGGACTAAGATTTGTACTTTATGCTTTCTAAGGAAGCTTAGGTCAGGACAGCTAGATACAAGAAAGTGAACTTCCAATAATCTTTTCTGCCATCCTCACCACTCTCTGCACAGCCTTCCTGCCTGAAATAGTAATACAGCCAAACCACACAGTAATACAATGCAATGTGGCAGGATGCTTTTCATTGTCTCTCGATAGAAAGTGGAAAGGATAAGGAAAGGATGATGTACACTTCTCATACAACGCAGAAAATACAGGTGCTGCTGTTCCTACTTTACCAGTGTCTCACTTTTGAATGACCAAGCTAACCCACTTGTCAGCTGCACACCCAAAAACTTGATACTATTAACCACTTTCACAGTTGAATTGTTAATACCGGTGTATGGCTCTGCTTGCCTTTTCTGAAATAGACAATGATCTCTTTTGTTTTTGCTGCATTTAAAACCAGCTGTTTTTATTACCCTATTCATCAAACCCTATATCTTCTCCCAGTAATTGCCCTCATTATCATCCTGAATAAGGCCTATCACTGTTGTATCATCTGCATAATCACAATATGGTTGGATAGTAAACCTTGCACAAAAGTCATGGGTCAGCAAAGTGAACAAATAATGTAAAAGAGGTTCCAACATGGAATAAGCTGCAGCTTTCTCTACTGGGCAGGATTGCCACGATCAAAATGAACATCCTACCAAAATTCCTTTACTTATTCCAGACAATCCCAATTAAATTACCAAAAATTTTTTTTGAAGATATAAATAAGGTAACACTTAAATTTATTTGGCAAGGGAAAAAAGCTAGAATCAATATTAAGGCTTTACAAGATGCAAAAAGTAGAGAGGGGCTAGCGCTCCCAAATTGGGAATTATATTATTGGGCAGCCAACTTATTATGGTTAAAAGACTGGGTTAATTTACTCAATAAAAGAACCTTAGCCTTAGAAGGGCACGATCTTCAGAGAGGGTGGCACGCATTTCTATGGGAAGTGGGGAAAACTAAACAGTCATATTTTCATAGACACCTTATTAGAGATTCATTATTAACTAATTGGAAAAAAATATGCAAAAAACATTATTTAAAAATTCCGATTTGGCCTTCAACAATGGAGGCAATGGTTCATCCCAACAATTTGGATATAACAAAAACGACTAAATATAAAGATTTATTAGACCCTCTAGGAAAATTAAGAACTCGACAGGATTTACAGGAACAGGGATTTAAAATTGACCAGTGGTTATATATACAAATCCATAGCAGATACAAACAAGATATCAAAGAGTTTAGAATCTATAGCAAATTACAATATTTAGATAAAATCTTATTAGGATCAAATAAAAAGAATATTTCCAAATTTTATAAATATTTATTGGAGGTAGAATTAGAGCAGGAGATAGTGAAAGGGAACATGATAACGTGGAGCAGGAATATTGGAAGAAGCATTACATTAACAGAATGGGAAAAGATCTGGAATAGAAACATCAAGATTATGAAATTGGTGGCGTACAAAGAAAATATGTATAAAATGTTATATAGATGGCACTTACCCCCTTCGAGGTTGGCAAAGATGAACCCTAACATGAGCTCAAGGTGTTGGAAATGCAAAAGCACTGAAGGAACATTTTTCCACACGTGGTCTTGTAAAACTACCCAAAAATTTTGGCAAAAAATCAGAAAATGGTTGGAGGAGATAACTAAAGAACAAATAGACTATAAATCCAAGCACAATATTTCTCATTGATGCCACAAAGTTTCACTTCGCTCATCTATTCGCAGAATATTCTTCCATAATAATCATCTTTGCCTCCCTTCCTTCATCTCACCTTAGTTTAAATACTGTTATCAATTTAGTCATAATGAAGTGAGCAGTAGCCCAGGAAACAATATATCTTTTAATAAAATTCATTAGTTTGAAAAAGTACAACTAGTCTCCTTCTGGTTTTAGTAAACAAAAATCTTCCATCCAGGAGCAATTTGTCAAATTCCAACATCAATCTCTTATTCCAGGTAACTTTTTAAAATAGTTTATGGAAAAGCTGTAGTATTATGCCTTGATCTTAGCACAGGATATTGACAAATTACTCTTACTCCTAGGAAGGGATTTTTCCCCTAATATCCAGAATGTGCATTTTTTTTTTCTGAAAGGAATTTATGATTTATTTATTATTCAAATTTACATAGCTGCCTACTTCACAAAATGTGACTCAGGGTGATGTACAACAATTGAGTAAGAACAAATATAAAAACAACAAATATCAAATTCAGATTAAAGTAAAAATTATGAAAATATTATGGACCTGGAAGCAAACTGGTAATATAGCTTGCATTATAGAAGTGTAACATGGGCTGTTCCAGTAGTGCTTGTGTCACTACATTTTGTAATGGCTGAAGCTTTTGAATTCTCTTCAAGGGCAGCCTCATGTAGATTGCATTGCAGTGATCAAATCTGGAGGTGACAATGACATGAATGACTAAGTACCTCGTGCCAATCCAGGAATGGTCACAACTGGAGCACAAGATAACGGTGTGCAAAGATGTTCTAGCCTTGATTGCCACCTGCTTCTTCAGCAGGAGTTGTGAGTATAGGGTGCAAACATGACCTATCTGGACAGTGCAAACACATCCAGCACCAAAAATGGCACAATCCTGGAAAGCAGTGGACTTCAGGTCAAAATCCACTCACCAGGATTCAGTGAAGTTTGTTGTTCCCCATCCAGATCCTCATAGCCTCCAGACACAGGGATAAGATGTTCACAGCATCATTTATTCATCAGGGACAGAGATGTATAATTGGATATCATCAATATAGGAGTGAATTAGGGGGAGAGTGGAAAACATATTAAGATATGGCACTGGTTCTCATGGTACTCTTAACAGTTTATTGAAGACACTAACATCATTTGTCTGAGGATAGTTTTAGTTATAAAAACCAAAGAGAATAATTGTCATTAAATTTGTCATTAAACTCTTCTGTAAAAATGAAAATAGCCAAAGGTTTCAGTACAGAGGTCTGGAAACATTTTATTGTCTTTTTTATCCTTTCTGAACTCCTTAATTCTCTAGAGCAGGGGTATCAAACTCGATTTCATCGAGGGCTGCATTAGAGTTATGTTTGATTCAGGGTGTAGTTGGGATGGCCGTGGGTGGAGTGGGCGTGGTTGGGGTGGCCATGGCCAGCTCAACGTCACTCATGTTAGGAGCACCTGTGGTGGCCAAGTGCTAAGGCAGGACTTCTGTGAGACCCTCACTCACTCTAATTTCCCTCCTTCACTCTCATAATTTTCCTTCCTTCCTTCCTTCCTTCCTTCCTTCCTTCCTTCCTTCCTTCCTTCCTTCCTTCCTTCCTTCCTTCCTTCCTCTTTTCTTCTTCCTTCCCTTTTTTCCTTATTTTTCCTTCCTTGCTATCTTCCCACCTTCGCATCTTGTTCTTTTTCTTTGTCTTTCCTCTTTCCCCTTTCCCCTTTCTCTTTCTCCTTTCCTGTCCCTTCTTGCATGCTCAAATGCAAAAGGGGAAAGATTTCTCCTTTTGTTTGTTTTTAGGTTCTTTTGCTAGCCCTCTGCCAGTGAAAATGGAGCTCGGGGATGACGACACAGGACGTGTGGCCCTCCCATGCTCCATTTTCGCTGGCAGAAGCACCATGGGCTGGTCCTTTGCTGTTTCCAGGGTGGCCCCGCAGGCCAGATCTAAGCATCCCATGGGCTGCATCCGGCTCGTGGGCCTTGAGTTTGACACACCTACTCTAGAGTTACAAGATTGTGGCAGGATAAAAGTCAAATAATTGAATTGATATATACTGGAATTTTTCACTGAACATTCTGAATAAATGAGCTTTGTTCTGATATTAGAGCTACTTAAGAAGATACATCTCATGTACATCCCATGTATATGAATCACTTTTGCCCCTGTCCTTACAACCTAGACTTATCTATTTTTCTCACCAGATCAGAAATGAGGAATTATGATTGTGATAATTTCAATAATTTTTCTCTTTATAATGTTTTCTTTAGAAGATATATATAACCTAACACAATAAATTGGCATAATAGTTTGGAATATAGAATAGAATGCTAGTTCTTAAAGCAAACACATTTGTTTCCAGTATTGTACAGCAGTTTCAGGGATAATAATGCTAGAAAAAGTCTCAGAAAGTACTCTCTGAGGCATCTTTTTCTCTTGCAGGATTGGCTCTTTAGATGCTTCATATCTGATTTAGTACACAAGTTGTGAGCTTCAATATAAATGCATTTAAAAGAATATGTATGTAAATCAATATTTATGCAAGAACATATACAACCTTGGAGAGGAACTCTGTAAATAATCTAATGTAAAATTGACTAGAATTATTCTGTTTTCAATTTTTCAGACAGTTGGAATTTTGTTCATGCAGTGCTTCTGGGGTCCAAATTTTCTACTTCATATAAATTTATGAGTTTCAAAGTTATATGCTCGGAGTTGGGAAGCAGGGATTTCATGATTTTTTTCTGTGAGGACTCTGGCTATTGATACATAAAGTCATTAACCTTGAGGTATGAATAAAAGACACTGAGGTCTTTTGTGAAGTGAATACAGTATGTTCTGTTTAATTAATTCCAGTGAGGTAGGCCACTGTTTGTTATATTATCTGAAATAATGAATAACAATGTGTATTATAATCCATTATTTCAGATAATATAATAAAATAGAAAGAGGACACCATGTACTATAAATAAATATATGACTAATATTTATGTTATTTATTGTTCACAGGTGAGGTCAATATTACTGATGGACCTTCTCCAATTTCATCTGGAAATTCAGAAAATGTATCTTCTATAGTTAGTCCTGTCATTGACAGTGGTTTAGAGTTATCTTCCCAAATTCGCTCAAAGGATGATCTTACAGATTTACAACTTGTCAAATCTTTGGAAATCAGCACAACAACGCCCTTAAATGAGTTTAGAGCCAGAGAGCAGTTAGAACTACAGGTATGAATTTCCTTTACAGCACAATTCAGCAGACAACATACCGGTGACAGTTATAAAAGTTGCTTTTATTCTATTCAGTTAGCCAATAATGTAATTTTAAATGGCTTGATTTTCATTTTCCCTCCAAACACAAAAGGTAGAGTCCATTAAGAAATTAGCATGTAAAATGTATGATTAAAATCAGCTGTGGTGGCGCGGTGGTTAGAATGCAATACTGCAGGCTACTTCTATTGACTGCTGGCTGCCTGCAGTTCGATTCTCATCTGCTTATGGTTTACTCAGCCTTCTATCCTTCCAAGGTCGGTAAAATTAGGACCCAGATTGTTGTGGACAATAGGCTGTAAACTACTTAGAGAGGACTGTAAAGCACTATGAAGCGGTATATATGTCTAAGTGCTATTGCTATTGCTAAAAGAGGCTGAAACAAAAAATAGGATGATTACTGTATTTTTTGAGTAGCCTTGTAAATGGATGTAAAGATAATGAGATGCTTTCTGTGTGTATGAATTTGATTTCCAACCTACTTTTTATGGAACTTGCAAAACAATTATTACATTTAAAAATAGTAAAGTGATCTATTTCAAATATTAGTATCTGCTGTTTGTGTAGGTCTTCTCAAGCATAGTTTGCATTAACAAAATTACTTTATATGAAGGTACAGTAGATAGCACTGACTTTACACTATTAGGATTTGTTTGGATTATGAATGTCACAAATCTTATAAGGAGAAGAGGAATTTTACAGTGGGATAAATTGCATACATACATTTTTGAATAAAGTAGACAAACTGGATGACTGTGAAATATTTAAGAGTATAATTTCCAGTTTCTCTCATCTTTGGCAAGATTGGTGGAAATTGAAATTTAAACTTTGAAAAGGCTTTTTACTGTTGAATATATTACTATTCTTGAAGTGTTAGAAATAGAAAGTCATTTGATGCTGTTGTAGATGCAAAATATCTAGCCACAGAGCTGAATCATTTTAATTAAGAAGACTGATTTTTTTTCTTTTAGAGTATGGGCTTATGTCAGTAGTAGTATATGGGATTACTTGTGTCATGTAGCAGTATTAGTCTGTGCTAATTTTCTGCCTTAATATCTTTGTGATTAAAGAATGAATGTCCTCAGAGGGAAAAGACTCCATCTGCTTCAGTAGAATCTATCCCAGAGGTTCTTGAAGAGGGTACTTCTGTAACTGATTCTGTTTCAATTCATGACATGGACTATGTTAACCCTCGAGGTGTACGATTTACTCAGTGTTCTCAAAAAGAGGGTGAGTGCATTGGAAAAATGTACTGCAATAGTAATTTCTGTTTTCTTTTTGTTCTATATCTTTAAAAATATCCAAATACCATTAATTTGTCATCATCAAGAATAATGTATCTCTGACTAATTGAAAGGATGCTGAGCAGGAATGCTATAGTTGGAATGTTTTTGTGTGTTCTCATTTTCAAGGAACAACATTAGTCCCTTATGGATTGCCCTGTATTCGTGAATTACTGCGTTTCCTCATCTCTCTCACTAATCCACATGACCGACACAATTCTGAGGTGATGATCCACATGGGTCTACAGCTACTCACAGTTGCTCTTGAATTGACTTGTGTTGCAAACTGCCCATCTCTCTTAGGACTTATAAAAGAAGAATTATGTCGGTATCTCTTTCAAGTAAGCATGAACATAATACCTTCCTTATCTTTAAAAATATTGCATGTATGTTGAACTCTTTTGGAATAATTATTTTTATATGATTTTAGATTGGGATGATGGAAAGAATAGATGTATATTCATTATCTTTGAACTTTTCATTCATTCCCAGTTATTGAACATGGAGCGGCTTAATTTATATTCAGCTTCCCTTAGGGTTTGCTTCCTTTTATTTGAGAAAATGAGAGAGCATTTGAAATTCCAACTGGAGGTGAGTCTTTTGAAATATGTTACGTAATCTTTGGAAGAAATTAATCCCATTTGGGGGAAGGTCTGGGAACATTTTGAAAAAATATTATATATCATTAAAATGCTCACTAGATATGTTCATATGCTTGCATTTTTGTGCTCATATATTTTAAGATATTCATTTATAATGATAACATTTTATAATCAAAATGTTTTGAAACTCCAATTGCAAAGTCTGGAATAGAAAAGTAAGAGTGGAGACCAGGAAAAGAAACTATCACTTATAATATTCACCCATGTTA
The DNA here is from genome assembly GCF_900518735.1 of Pseudonaja textilis. Next base: position 275,169 of record NW_020769358.1, on the reverse strand, counting down.
TAGATGAATCACATTTTGATGAATCACACCCTATAAACTGTTATAGATGAATCACATATAGATGAATTATACCCTATTAACTGAACTATCTCCTATCTTTCTGTCAGATGTATATCAAGAAACTGATGGAGATCATCACAGTGGAAAGCCCCAAGATGATTTATGAAATGAAGGAGATGGCCCTGGAGGCTATAGTTCAGCTATGGAGGATTCCTAGCTTTGTAACTGAGCTCTACATTAACTATGACTGTGACTATTACTGTGCTAATCTTTTTGAAGACCTCAGCAAACTGCTATCCAAGGTCCTGAAGAAGAATTTCTTTGATGTTTTCTTTTCAGTATCATTACAAGCACAAAATAATAAACCATGTTTATTTTATAAAGAAATCCTAGACTGCAGAAGTTCTCAATATGAGTACCAAGCCTCCCAAAGTTCTACCCTCCTTTCTCATGCCTCATGTAATTGCTATAAAGGGGAAAATTCATCATATAACCTGATCAGAGCTTTTTAGTACCCTACAAGTGCTTCAGAATATCATCTCAAGTTACCAGTAGAGGCTTTTAAAAATCTTTATATAGGTAGGAATATTTTCTGAAGAGAAATTCAGTTGAAAGGGCTGTTTCTACTCCTTTACCTTTTCCTCAGAAAAATGCCTCATACTGTAATCAGGCTCTAAAACTGAACAGTGATTGTTGGTGGAAATACTTCGCAATCTAATTGCAAAAATATGTGCTTGAGTTAATTAAGCCAGTTTTCGAGGGAAAGAAAATGTTAGATCTATGTGTATAAAAATTATTTTGGACTGTGATTCTGATCACTGGCATGCTGTTTCCAGAATGCTTTCTTTAAAGACAGTTTGATACTGAGGACAGAATATCCCTGTCTTATTCTTGGTTAGGTCTGTCCTATTTAGTAAATTATCCTTATTGTTTTCTTTTACAAAATGTGAAAATTTAGAATTGGGAATGTCATGTGAGGCATTCCTAACTACTGTGATCTCTCTTTTTATCAATAATAGTATAAAATCTGAAGAAACCGAAAATAATGAAAGGTCGGATTCTTTCACAGTATCGTTGTGGATGGGAATACCTTTAATTTACAAATGTAAATTAAATTTGCAGTGAATTTCTAGACCTGGGGACCCCATGGATAGCTTTTAGCACATCCGTGAATTGGGAAAGAAATTTAGTTTTACTATTTTACTTCATGAATTTAAATACATATTTCTAAGATGGAATCCTGGATTTCACCCTTCATAACGAAAAATTGTTAAAAACGCCAGATTTAATGACCAGCTACTGCCTACCTTATCATAATGCTGAGGATAATGTGAAAAAAACAGGGAGACAATCTAGAGATTTGGTTGACCACAATTTAAGCATAGGTATAAATAAGGGGAATGCCAGTTACTCTCAGATATAGTCTGAGATTGTGCCTGCTTAAGATTGTGGTCAACCAAATCTATATATCCTATGTTATTGGGCTTTTTAAAATAGAGAGCAGAGTAGACCAATGTGACACAAGCCTAGATTTAATTTGAAATGGGGACTGTGATCGTATTTGAAATGAGTTTGAACAAAGATGGGAAATTATTATTATTATACTGCTACATTTATCATACAAGCAAATGGAAATTGCTAGCAGGATATAACATAGTCACATAACATCTACAGAAAAGGAAACTTAAAACATGAGGGGGCTGGTGAAACAGAGACTGAGAAGAAAAGTCAAGAGGAACAGATTGTAAGGCCTAGAGGTTATTTAAAACCACTGTCATTAAAGCTTAATTTGTCTTTATTTCATAATGTAAGAAAGGATCAACCTAGTTTAAGGAGAGACCAGCATGGCTTTCAAGTGACCCAGAAAGCTCTAAAAACCAAGAAGGCTTTTTTTTTTCAGCACATTGTCAACAAAGAGAACAGAAAGAAGCAAAAACTCTGGTAGATAAAGTGTAAGATAATAACAAAGAATGAAAAAACAAAGAATCTCATGAGAGACTAGGGGGAAACAGGCTTTGTTAAATTCAATCAGGCTATAAGTTGATGAAATAATAGGGATTGTCAAGTATGATGGGGTGTTTGCAGAAAAATTATTTATTTGCATATCTCCTTAATACACAATATGTTGAAAATGTACCAGAGCCATTATGACTTTCTTAGGGAGGAAACCAGCACCAAGAAAAATTGAGGAACAAGAGAAGAATCATAAAAATTTGATGCTATCTACATAAGAATTTTTAAAGAATTGAAATTTGAAAATGTTTTAACTCCCTAGAAAAAATATATAAGTTATCATTCAAATCATATTCAGTGTCAGGAGTTTGGAAAATAGTGTTATACCAGTTTTTAAAAGTGAGATAGGGAAATCCAGGAAATGTCCAAATTATGCAACTAATGCATGGATACCCGGTAAATGGGGCATTTCTACCACATTTCTACTCTGTTCAGGATGGGCATCTTATAATTACTAAAATTCATGACTTACAATTGATCAGTTAACAGCCAAAGTTAGACAGATCCCCCCAAAAGCTACTTATGACCTGGTCCCGAAGTAATGGGTACTGCAGCGCCCCCATGTTTATTCACCCTTATGATTGACAACAGGGACACTGCAGTACCTTCATTTACCATTTCCTCCACTCTGGCCGTGCAAGCATTTTCATATCCCCAAGGACTCCCCACTAGACTTTAGGTCTGATTCCCACCACTCTTTCTCACCTTTTGAAGAGCTCCAAAGCCTTTCATAGTGCTGGAATGGGATATTTCGTTGCTTAGCCGCATAGCATGATTCTGGAATTGTAGCACGGATGAGGAACACATTGCTCTATTTTGCTGCCTTGATGGACCTCATGGCAGCAATCCAGAAATGACTGTCATTTTGACCCTGTGGACAACTACAAGGCAAATCACTCCATTTTGCTGCCTTAACAAGCTTGCACAGCAGTGCAGTCATTCATTCCAACACTCTGGAAAGCCGCAGAGCTCTCAAAAGGTAAGTGAGGTGGAGGGTAAGTGGAAATCAGGCCTAAGGCTTGGGTTGGACCAGTGGGAGTGGGAAAAGGCCTGTCAGAATCCAAGAGGCAAGATGTAAAGGGAAGGGTGTCTCGGGAGGTGGGGGAGGACTGGGGCACCCACCTGCTCCACTTAACCTGCACCTTAGTTTAACAATTGCTTTGGGAAGAACCGGATTGGAGATTGTTAAGTGAGATGCTTCACTTAATGATCATGACATGCAACCGTAGTAGGCAGCTCTATTGTGGTTGTATCTTGAGGACTACCTGTATTTTAGATGTTTTCTACTAGGAATATTAATGTAAATAGTTTAGCAAGCATATATTCCCCCACAAAGTATGTAAAATCTTCTGAGTAGAAATGCAACTTTATATACTGAGTCAACAATGTTTTACATAAAAGAAAACTACTCTTTTGTGGGACTTAGGTTTAAGGATTCCAATGAGTTATGAAGGCTTGCATAGCTGTGTAGAACTAAGTTAAATAGAAGTTGTATTTAAGTTTCCTTATGCAGTTGGATATAGCCTTAATTATGCTTGATTTTTCAGAATGCTTTTCCTGTTTCTGGACAACTGTACACTACTCATTTGCTGTCACTTGAAGCATTGTTAACAGTGACTGATCAAATTGAAGCACGGTGCCAAGCCAAAGTACTCAGAGGCATATATCAGCAAGAAAAAGAAATACTAAAACCAAATACAGAAATTGCCGATATCATTAGAGGAGCAAGTGAGAATCATTTATTTGATATTTCTTCTTAAGTAGCTGGTGATATTTGCCATTCTTGACCCTACTGTTCAGTGGTGGGATTCAAATTTTTTTACTACCAGTCCTGTGGGCTGTGCCTTTGTGGGTGTGACAGGGGAAGGATACTGTAAAATCTCCAGTCAGAGGCGGTATTTTCCGGTTCTCCAAACTACTCAAAATTTCCACTATCGGTTCTCCAGAACTGCTCAGAACCTGCTGAATACCACCTCTGCTACTATTCTGTTCCGTGTTATATTTTAACAAACTGTTATGTCTACGACATCTTAAACCTGCCTATGTCTATTGTGGAATTTTTTCTGTTCAAGGTTTCCTTTCATTTTTAATTTTGCAGAAAAATTTGACAAGGGTCATACTCATTTGGGACCCCAATATTGGAGGAAGTACCTTTTGTTATTTGTACCCACTTGAACATTAGTAGCCTCATTACTCATTTGTAAAATAATGAGAATAATCCTCTTTAGGATGGCATTTTTGTAGCAATGATTGTTAATAGTAGCAATAATTGTTATAAGGATTACTTTATGCTTTGAATCGCTTTTTATTTTTACCAATATATTTATGGATGCTTTTAGTTTAGTTTTACGCATTGCAAGCCATTGAGAATCATAAAAATATGTGGTCTACAAAAACAGATGATAGACAGTCAGACAGACAGACATTCTTCTTACCCTATAGTTACTGAAGAACTGCAAACAAAACTTAAATCATCCACTGCAGAATTACCAGAGACATGTTCATCGAGTAATGACTGCTTGGTGACCTCTCACTCGAAACAGCAAGGCTGTCTGAATTCAGATATGGAAAATGATACAGGTAAATCTGATTTTTAGTTTATTAGTGGTAGCCTGGAACAGTGAAGCATATAAATAATATGGACTTGGTTTTGCCTACATCGTTCTAGTTGGCTGTGAATAAGACTAGTGAATGTTTGGGGGAGGGGTGTCTTTTCATACATGTTTCATACCATGTTTCTTGGTACATTTTTCTTTTAAAAACAAAAAATTCTATGTCTATCTGAACAGCGTGTTGTCTGGGCACAATTAATTTTAAGTAAAGATACAACAATAACCAAAATCATACTAGTAATCTTAATACACATATCAATATTAATTACAGCATAATAATACAATTAATTTATCCATCTTGCAACATTTTCAATACAAATTATTATTTTTTAAATTGTTTCATTTATAACCTCTATTTTTGTTAGTTAACCATAAAATAAATCCCATGTTAAAAAATATTATATTTCTTCCCTTTCTTTTAAGTGTAATTTATCCATCTTAGCACATTCTAATTTTTTTTAAATTACACTTTCATCTGTCAGGACCTCATCATTTTTCCATTGTTGTACAAACACTATTTTTTCTGCCGTTACTACATGCAAAATTAACTATGTATTCCCTTTATTATACTGTTCTGGCAGTATACTCAGCAGGAACATTTCTGGTTTCAAATCTGTGTTGCTTTATCATTTTTTCTAACCAAGTATGTATTTTAGTCCAATATTTTTTTGTCTTTGGACAAGTCTACCTCATATGATCATCTGAACCTGGTATTTGATTACACTTTCAACATTTCGCTGATAGATTTTCAAACATCTTTGTTAATCTCTCTGGTGGTAAATGCCACCTATAAAACATTTTGTATAAGTTTTCCGGGAGAAGGCGGAGCCACGTTGCTGCGATACAGCTGCAATCTTGGGGCTCTGAGATTGCAGCTGATACCTTCGCCCCTGGTTGGTCCTAATGGACCTAAACCGTCCCGTAGAGACGGTGATAGTAAGGGGCGTGTTCTGCTGATCCCAGGGAAAAATGATTAAAAAATTATACACTTATTTGTTGGAAATTTTATTAGAGGAGGAACAAGTTAAAGAAACGATGACTGTTTGGGGGAAGAATTTTGGATATGGGATTGATTTGGAGAAATGGGAAAAATTGTGGTCTCAAAATTATAAAATGACAATGTCAACAGCTTATAAAGAAAACTTGTATAAGATGTTTTACAGGTGGCATTTTCCCCCGACAAGAATTGCAAGAATGTTTAAGAACAAATCTGAAAAATGTTGGAAATGTCATCAGATACCTGGCTCATACTACCATATGTGGTGGACTTGTGAGGACGCTAGAAAATATTGGACTAAAATCCACATATGGTTGGAAAAAATGACAAAGACACATATAGACTTGAAACCAGAGATTTTTTTATTGGGAATCTTACCTGATATATATAATAAAAATTTGAAGTATTTGATTGTAAATATATTAACAGCGGCTAGGATTGTATTTGCTAAGAACTGGAAGAGTGAGAAAACTCCATCAGAAGAAGAAATTATTAAGAAAATATTGGATTGTGCTGAAATGAGTAAATTGACATTTGAAATCAGAGAACAAGAAGATAAACAATTTTATGAAGTTTGGGATCTTTTTTATCAATGGTTAGATAATAAAACATAATGATAGAATATTCAGATTTAGCATAAAAAAAATTTTTTTTCTTGATATTATCTTTATAAAACATTATCAAGGTAGATTTGGTATGATCTTATGATTTATTGCAAAATAAATTAAGCAAATTATAGTTATCTCGTTAAAATATGAATTCACAAAATTATAAATGATTTTTTTTTAGTGATGATATTAGGTTATACAATTATTGATTGATAATATGAGCTATTATGTAATATAATTATACTAGTGACTAGGAAATGGATGCACAAAAAAAAGTGGTAAACCAATCGATGCACTGTATGTAAATTTATGAAGAAGGATATTTTTATGTTTTTTGTGTTATGTGTTGGGTATATGGGTACACCAACTGGTTTGGGTGAATGAATATATAAACCTAGGTTTAAGT
>NW_020769358.1:150710-268523 GCF_900518735.1 Pseudonaja textilis | reverse complement strand
CTGGCTTGACTGCTGCTGTGCACTCTGCTTGGGGGTTTGTCCCCAATTACTAACATTATGTTTATGTTTATTTTGTTATGTATGCTTATGTTTATCTTGTTATTAAAAAATAAAAAAAAATTATTTAAAAAAAAACATTTTGTATAAGTTTTCCTTATAGGTTGTTGATATTGTTAGTTTACAATTTCTATCCAACAGTTTCTGCCATTTATCTAATACTATTGAATAACCAAAGTTTTTAGCTCATCTTATTATTTCTTTCACTTGCTCTTCTTCCATTTTAATACTCAGTAAGTAGCTATACTTTTTTTTAAATTAATTTTTCATCTGTCCTTAGTAATATCTGTACTAGTTCTGTTGGTTGTTTATAGAAACCATACATTCTTGCATCTTTCTCATGTCTTGATAGTATTTGCATATGTGGCTACCATGCTAAGTCAATCCCTTGATTAGTCAATTGTTTAGATTTAAGTTCCCCTTTATCATTCAAAATGTCCTTAAACCTTACAATTTTTTTCCATATTAATCATATTCAGATGTATCAGTGCCTCCACCGTGGAGAGCCAGACTGATATTTTCATGTAATGTCTTTTTTAAAAATTTCCCTCATACTAACAATAGTGCATTTCTAACAAGGTGTCTTTGAAAATATCCATGTATTTTATTTTTCCCATACCATAGAAAGCTATGCCATCCTGGTTAGAGATCATGTCCCTCCAAAGTTAATAGTCTTTTATGATTCAGATTTATCCATTATTTCATCCAGACAAATACAGAGGCCTGGTAGTATAGTTCCCAATCTGGCAACTCAAAGCCCCCTTTAAGTTTAGTATCTTGTTAGCAGTTTCAGTTTTATTCTTGCTTATTTTTCCCTTGCCAGATATATTTTAATATCATTTTATTTATTTCTTCAAATAATTTTTTTTCTAATTTTATTGGGATTGTTTGAAATAAGAATAACACTCTTGGCAAAATGTTTATTTTTATTGTGGCTATCCTTCCTAGCAACGATAGCTGCAGGTTTTTCCATTTCTCCCAAGTCTAACTTGATTTGTAACAATTTCATGTAGTTATCTTCTTTAATAGTTGCGCATCTTGCTGTTAGCTGAATTCATAAGTATTTAACTTCCTTAACTATCTGACTATCTTCTCCATCAATTCTTTTTTGTTTCTTTGTAACATTTTTAACTAGTATTTTAGTTTTCTCTTTATTCATTTTCAGTCCTGCAACTTCACCATACTCTGCTATCATTTTTATTAACTTGTGGTTCTTCTAAAATAAATACCAGGTCATCTGCAAATGCCTGTAGGTTATACTTTTCTGTTTTTATTTCCATTCCTTTTATTTCTGAGTCTTGTTCAATATTTCTTTTTAATACTTCCAGTGTTAATATAAATAGTACAGGGGACAGTGGACATCCTTGTCTCATGCCTTTTCTTATGTTAAAATTCTCTGCCGTGTCCCCATTAATTATCACTTTTGCAGTTCGTATGGAATATATTGCCTCAATCATATTAATAAATTTCTCTCCAAAGTCCATGTATTTTAATTGTAATAACATAAATTGCCAAATTACATTTCAAATGCTTTCTGTGCTTTTAAGAATATCAATGCCATTTGTTTTTTAGGATGCATTTCATATTACTCCAACATGTTCAAAATAATTCTCATATTATTCTTATTTTGCTTTTTAGGTAAAAATCCATTCTGGCCTGACATATAAATTCATTCAAGAATCTTTTAAATCTCTCTGCAATTATTGAAGTGTATATTTTGTAATCTGCATTTAGCAGTGATATTGCCTTGTAATTTTTTATCTCAATTAAATCTGATTCTTTCGCTATTAAAGTTATATTTGCTTCCATCCATATATTTGGTATTTTGGTCTCTAACAGTACTTCATTATAAAGTTCCAGCATTGGAAACTTAAAGTATCTTGTAGATATTTATAAAGTTCTGCCAGTTGTCCATCTGGTTCTGGTGTTTTATTATTTTTTTGTCTCTTGATCATCTCTGTTAGTTTCATCATCGTTATCTTTTCATTTAGTATAACCTTCACTGTTTCAGGCACTTTGGGTAATTGAGCTTTCCCCAAGTATTGTTTTATCTTTGCTTCTGACACTTTCTCTTGATTATATAATTTTTCATAATACTGGATTATTTTCTTTTTAGTTTCATTTTGATGGTAGAGAATTCTCTTTTCATCTAACAAACTGTGTATCAATTTCTTCTTCTTCTCCTTTTTCAGTTTATATGCTAACTTTCTTCCTGGTTTGTTGGCATTTTCAAAGTAGTTTTGTTTTGCTCTTTTAATCTTTTGTGCTAATTCTTCTGTTTCCCATTAAATTGAGTTTGTGTTTTATTAGTTCCATTTGTTTTTTTATTTTTTATTTTTTTGCTGTTCTTTCTTTAACTGTGTTTCCAGTCTTATAGGTTCTTCTGCTAGTCTCTTTTGTGTTTGCATCTTTTTCTTATTCTTTTTTGTTGTATAGGTGATCACTAATCCCCGAATATATGCGTTTGCTGTATCCCATACATTTTATAATGAAGTGTCTTCTTTTTTATTCTCCTTTAAAAAGAAATCCATTTCCTTCTCCATTATTTGTGTAAACTCTTTATCTTTTAATATTGCTTGGCTCAACATCCATCTCACTTTTTTCCTTTGACCTTTCCATTTTATTTTTAATGGGTTATGATCTGCCCATACATTTGTTTCAATTTCTATCTCTTGTACATTTGTTCTTAATTCTGGTGTCATCCATATATCTATTTTTGACCATGATTGATGTCTATCTGAGTAGAATGTATATTGGTTTTTATCTAAATTCATTTCTCTCCATGCGTCTTGAAGTGATAGTTCTGTCATTTTAGAGAAAGCCCTTGGCAGAGTTTTCTGTACCTTTTTACCTACTTTCCTGCTTCTGTAATCCGATTTTTGCATCCACAATTGCATTGAAGTTCTCATAATCCATTTCAGTTAATTTCATGTGGAGTTTTTGGTAGAATTCTTCCTGTTTATTATTTGGCATATATATTGCTATCAACAGTACTTGTTTTTGGTTTATTATTACCTCCACCATAAAAATTCTCCCTTCTTCATCTGTATACATTTGCTTGGCATTTATTGTTTCCTTTATATATAAAACCACCCCCCTCTTTTCTTTTGTTGTGCTAATGAAAAATATACTTTCCCCATTTTGGGGTATTCTAAATGTTTACTAATGTTGTTTTTTGATGTAGATTTCTTGGAGAAAAATTAAATCAAATTTTAATTTTTGTAATTTTGTAAAGGTTTTTTTCCTTTTCATTGGTTAATTCGATCCATTTATATTAATTGATTGATAGCATCTTTAATTCTTCTTCTATTTTCTCATTCATATATAGGTTGTGTTGTCCTAATTGATCTTATTTCTCTCTGTTCTTTTGCTTTTGTTCCTTCTCGTTCTGCTCGTTCTACTTTGTCAGTCTCGCTTTTTTCTTGCCATATAGTCTTTTCCACATTGACTGGTTCTTTTTGTCCTTTAAATTCTACTTCCTCTCTCCTTTCCTGTTCTTCAGTAGTACCAAATTTATATATATATGTTTTCTTAAGTTTTCGCGGGTATTTATATGTATGGTATTCAGCTTTGTTCAGGTATTTTCCCACGTCATTATAGTTGTGCTTTTAAAGTTGTAGCAATGTTCCGGCAGAATCTCATCTGCCATCATCAGGCTTCTGTATAATGTTCGTCCGTGAGTCAGACTTTGTGAAAGTCTGTGAAAGTCTGACTCACAGACGAACACTATACAGAAGCCTGATGATGGCAGATGAGATTCTGCCAAAACGTTGCTACAACTTTAAAAGCACAACTATAATGATGTGGGAAAATACCTGAACAAAGCTGAATACCATATATATGTGTGTATGTGTGTGTGTGTGTGTGTGTGTGTGTAGGTCTAGGTGTGTTGGGGCCTTTTCCCATGTAAGATTAAGAGTATCTTGGAGACGTTTCGGCGAGGTCCTACTCGCCATCCTCAGGCTGGTACTTTCGACTGTGAACCAGTGCAAGCAGTGTGTGATTGGAGCTGCCGTCTCTCTATATATACTGGTGGCGAGGGCTGGTGTGCTGGGCTGGTTGGCTGCGCTGTTGCCTCTTGATTGGTTGATGGAGTTGATGTTGGTATAATGGGCTGTTTGATGGCCCTGTGAGTTTTGTTGTGGAGATATCCTGGATCTTGTGCTGTAATCTCCTGGGTCGTTTGTTTTGTAGTGATCCTTTTTCCATTAGCCTCTTGTGTTTTAACAGCTTGGGTAATGGGTTGTGTGATGGGCTTGCGAGTTCTTTTGTTGTGGTATCCTGGGTCCTGCGTTGTAATCTCCTGGGTCATTTGTATTTTGATCTCTTTTCCATTAGCCTCCTGTGTAGTAACGGCTTGGGTAATGGGTTGTGTGATGACCTTGTGAGTTTTATTGCTGTGGTATCCTTGGTCTTGTGCTGTGATAACCTGGGTCATTTGCTGTGTTGCAACTTCTTGAGTTCTTGTGGTGTAATTTCCTGAGTTTTCTGTTGTGATGTCCTTAGCGGGTGGCTGTGATGTAGCATTCTGGGTTTTAGTCTGGCTTCAAGTTTGGGGTCTGGGTCTATGTTCTTGGCATGTGTCAGCTTGTTTGGTTTTGGGGTCGGGGGGGTGCAACAGCTGGCAAAGCAGCCGTGGTCTGTTTTCTGGATGGTGGTTGTCCTTCGTTTATAGGATGGGCTTGGGCCTGGGTCTGATGAGGGGGAATTGGCGGTGGTATCCCATGTTGTTTTGGGTCTGGTGTTGGTTTTCGTGGTTGGAACTCGTTTGTTGGTGAGGGCTAGCTTCTAGATGTCTGGTAGGTGGGAGGTATCGTCTCATCTATTCATGTTATGGGGGTGTTTCTCTATCTCAATGGCTTCCCTGATTATTCTCTTGCTGGAGTGTTCAGTGTTGGATATTAATTTGGTTCCTTTGAAATTAATTTCATGTCCTGTGGCTTTAAGGTGCTGGAAGAGGGAGGAAGTATTTTCTTCTCTTCTGACTGCATTTTTGTGTTCTGTGATGCATGCATTTATTCTCCTGTTGGTTTGTCCAATGTATGTGGCTGGGCAATTGTTGCATGATATTTCATAAACTCCGAATGGCCTTTTCCATTTGCAACAAAATCACGTTTTCCTCCAAATCTTTATTTTCTTGTGTAAGGCTTTGGTTCATTTCCTCCATTTTTTTCTCTTCCTGTTCTGATTTTTCTTCTATTACCTGAATCCTTTGTCCATTTTTTTAATTATCTGTTGGAAATTCCCTATTCTTTCATTCATATTGTGTATTGTTTCTTTCACTTCTCCTAACTCACGCTTCACCTCATTATGATTCTTTGTTATTGCCTCCTATAAAGATTAGAACATCATCATCATCTTTTTTTGGAATGAATTTTATTTTTCTGCTTGTAACATGCTCTGTCAAATTTTTGACTTGATGGACTTGATGCTGCAGATGATGGTGCATATGTTTTCTTTCCTAATTTGCTTAGATTTGGACTACTTGCCTTTTCTGCTTTTGTATCTATTAACTAGGTTAATTTAGGCATTCATTTAATAAAATAGACCACAATAATCTCTAATCCCTAACCTACTTTTGACCGCCCCCATTTTAAACCCAGAAAAGAACACACTTTTCTTTTCTTTATTTTGAAAATTTTATTTGGGTTTTCACAAAAACAAAATACAAATAAAACATCTTTTTTGAAAATAGCATGGTCCCAGGTTATTACTTCTTCATACAGACACAAAACTCAATTTCATGCTTATTTTTATATTCTATTCCATATCTTATTACCATTTTATATATTTTCTACATAGTTTTTCCCCTCTTTTAATTTTCTCAACTTTGTTTTAATTATCTCAATTCAAATCATTATATTTATATTTTTGTCTGTCCTGTTACAATTTCACATTATCTTTTCTTATTAAGCAAATTTTTCACTGTAGTTACCAATTAGAGTATGACACCTTTATATCCTTTAATTTTATCCATTCAAGCTCTTATTTAAGCTTCAAGAGCTTCATAGCTTTAAGATTATAGCATTCAATATAATGCATAACTTCCAATCAAATTCTGCTTGGTACATTCTTAAAATAGACACCATATTCTTAAAAAGAAAAATTATATATATATGTAAATAAAACACATTCCATTCCAATTCAATTCTATCATTAATATGAATTAAAATCTTAACATCTTTAACATTTCTTTTCAATTAAATATCATACTTCCATGGGAACACTTATAAACTTTCCATAGTTCATTATTTTTTTCCCCATATTTCTCACTTATATTTTTATAAATCATTACTAATAATTAAAAATGTTCCCTTTTAATTCTCTCAATCATTTTAATTCATTTATTTATTAACAAACATTCCACTGCATTACAATAAATATTTTATCCATCATCATATTTTCTAAAGTTATTTCTATTTGTAATATAACAAAGCTATCTTATGTACCTTTGCAGAATCCCTTTTACAATTAAATTTTCACCCATTATCTCTAAACAAACTTACGGTTACAATCCTTATATCTTTTCCCTGTTTGTCCATTTCTTGTTTCTGTCTTTTACAACTTCTTTTCCTTGCCTTCTTCCCCCTTTTCTTCTCCCTCCCCTTTTTACCCCCTTGTATCTCTACTTCTAACACTCTCATCTGTAATCCCCTCTTCTGTTGCTTTCTAATATTATATTTATCTTTCAAATTGTTCTTCTTTTTTTGGTTGTTTTTTCTAATCTTAAACCTTTCACTCTCTTTCCCCCCTTTTCTTTTTTCCCCCCACTTAAAATTATTTGATCATTAAAGATGGCTTCTTCTTTGTCCCAATCTTCTTGTTCTGCAAACGTTTCTTGTTACTTCTCATAGTTCCAGATCTCCATTTCTAAGAATTGAAACACGAAGCCAAAAGAACTTCTCCCTTCTTGTGCGTCTTCTTTCCATTTTTTAAGTTCCGTTAACAACCACCCAGTTAACTTTAGTCATCTAGATGCAAAAACCAAAAATCACCAAGTAATCCAAATAATCCAAGGCTGTTTCTACTTGCTTCTTTTTTCCACTTTCTCTTCCTGGGGTTCTATTATTTTGTTACCAAGTTTCCATTAAAATGTATCTTTGAGGAATCTTGTTAAAATTTCACTGTAAGTTCCTTTTTAATTACAGTTCCATTCCTTAATTCCAGGCAGTCTCCTCCATTTTTCCAGATCCTGCCCTTCTATTCTTTTTTTTTCTCCTTTCCAGCTTTTAAAAACTTTTAAATGTCCAGAAATCTTTATTATCCTCTTGACTTTTATTTTCAGCTTAGATGCCTATTAATGTCAAAGTGGATTTTTTTTTCAGTTTCTTGTTTAAGTCTCTTAGCTGTCAGTATAAGGAAGGGAAGAAAAAAAAACCAAATCTTTTCCCTTCTCTCTCTCCTTCGCAGCTTCAAAATCTTCTTTGGGAACAATGTTGTTAAGTTTAAATTCCAGGGTACCTTATTTGTTGTTTTTGCTGTTTGACCCAGTCAACCAAAACTTTCTCTTCTTATCTTCCTCCTGCACATTTTTTTCAGGTCAAGTTCTTCTTTGTGGTGACCATTTCTCACCACCGCTACAACCGCCTTCAGGAAAGGGAGTAATGTCCATCTGGAGAGGAGAGATGCGGCTCTCCTCAATCCTGCTGGCAGTCTCCCCCCTCTTCACCACCTCTATGGGGTGGCTCAGCCCTGAAACCAGCCGGCTCGGGGCGCTCCAGCAGCGAGCACGGATCGAAGCCTCGGAGAGACGAGGTTTTGGTCTGTCACCGAAGAAGCTCAAACCAGAAGTCACACTTCCCAATACACTTTTCTCTTCCAATTTCCCACCAGTATCACAATGTTATAATTTTTATAATCCACCAGATCAGTCCAAAGATTAATTTTGTAGTAGCATGGAATGCTTCTTTGCAAATAATTATTTTTCTTTCTTCTCCTTCTCTTTTTTAATATCTATAATCCACAAGGCCCACCAATTCCCCAAGGTGTTGTAACTCTCAGTCCACTGTTCAAAATTCACAGCAGCTTCTCTGTTTCACTTTCTGAATTGTATTTGTAATTCACAATAGTTCAAGACTTTTCAATGTTCTCACATGTAAACAGTTTACAGGTATTCTTCTTCTCTCAGTCATTGGCATTTGTAATCCCCAAGGCCCACCAATTCCCCCAGACTTTATAGATCTCAGTTGACTGTTGAATATATTTATAACCCAAAGTGTTAGAGTGGGGCAAGAAATAAAACACACTATTTTCAGTATCCAGTCCAGGAACCAAAAAAGAGGAAAAAGAATAAACAAAAGAGAATTCATCCACTTGGTCTTAAAACAAATCCAAGCTGTTTCTGTTCTTCACTTTGCTAATTCAATTTGTAATCCACAATAGTTCAAAGCATAATTCAAAGCATTTCAAGGTTTTCACTCTGTAGCTCCAAACCTTCAAAGTAAACACTCTACAGGTGCTATTTTCTTTCTTCCAAAAATAACCACCCTAGTCATAACAGACTTCTTCCTTTCACTTGTAATATTCTCTCCAACCAGTAGGTATCGTGCTTGTTTAATTTCTCCATTTTTACTACAGTATTTATTTTAAAAAGAAACTTTTTAAGGTCCATCCAAACTTAATAAGCATAGAATCAATTCCAGTATTTTTTTTAAATGAGGGAAAAAAACAAAGTGAAACAGTTCAGGCTTTCCTATAGTTTTAGCCCATGCCTCTTATTTTTTAAAAATAAATCAAACTTTTTCTGGATCTGTCAAGGGGTCACTGCTAAGCTTTGGGGAGCGGGAAAAAGAATATCCTGCCTCCCCCTCTTGAGTCTCACTCTCAAAAAGGAAAAAATTGGTGGTGGGGGAATTCCATCCATGGGTTAGGAAAAAAAAAGTTTTGCCCAGATCACTCATGCTACTGCTCAGTCTTTCTCAGTCACTTCTTCCATCAGGCTGTCCCATCTTGGTCTGGCCATAATGGCTGTCGTCGTCTCCTGCCAGTCTGAGGGCTTCCTTCAGACCTGCGAGGGGTTGCTTTCCTCCTCGTGATCCACGGAGTGTCCCCTCTTCACCACCTCTCTGGAGTGACTTTTGGTAGAATTAGGCTCAGTTAGCTAACCCACCACTGCATCGCTGCGACATCAGCCCCACCCCCTCACAAGTATTTTTTTTTTAGTGTCCCTCTATTTTAATATATACAGCTGTATCCAAAGGTCCTGGTTTTGTTTTGGTTTTTTTGTTAACTAATAATCTCTGTCAGAATTGGCGCTAATAAAGAAGAGCAGTACTGCTGGCTTGTGAAGTTGAAAGTTGTTCTAATTGATTATAATCAGGAATACTAACTATTTGAAAGGCTGTACTGTAAAAGCAGTCTTTTTTTTTTCAGCAGAAAAGATCATCCCAAGAAAGCCTACTCGATTTTCCTGCTTCCTACCCAGAACACAAGAACTGATAATGATTAAGAACAAAAAAAAGGTATGGCATGTTGTTTCTGAAGTATCTATAGTATGTGTCCATTATGTATACAGTAAAGATGTGGGTTCATTCTTAAGTATAATAGTAAATATAAAAGAAGAAAGGGGGGAGGGAATCAGATTTGAATGTGCTAAAGTGATCTTTAAATATTTCCATTAGCATTTGAAAATATAGAAATAAAAGGACCCAAATAAATGCTAGAATCCCTATAGGTGGAAAGCATCAGGAAAGAACTGACTTGGGGATTTACAAAGGCAGTGGAAATGAAGATGATTTGGAAATTCATCTGTTGTTAAAACATAAAACCAATTCTTTTCAGTGTTGAAAACCACTTGCAAAGACATTAGAAAATACAAGCATTAAATAAGAAAATAAAATGGAATAACAATGACTAAAATACTTTATTTAGTAATTTGTTAGATTTTTATCTTACAATGTATTTAGGAGTTTAGAGGGTTGCTTTTTTGTGATGGAAATGGGAAAAACCTTGGGCGACAGCACGAACAGATGCTACTTGGAGAACAATCCCTAAGATAAGAGAGGTCATAGCTCACACCTGGATACAGGGCAGAGCAAGGGGCTCAAATGGGAGCCTCATTAGTTTTTTGGGCTGTAAAGAAGATAATGCTTTGTATTTTCAGACTTGCAAGATTCTGTTAATGTAGGTGTATACCAGGGGTCCCCAGACTTTGGCAACTTTTAAGACTTGTGGACTACAACTCCCAGAATTCTGGGAGTTGTAGTCCACAAGTCAAAGTTGCCAAGTTTGGGGAGCTCTGCTTTATATTAAGGTAGCAATAAAGGAGAATATTTGTTGCTCAAGGTTGAAATGAAATTTTGGTGCTCTCTGAGCTTGGTTGTTTTCTTGCAGATGTTTCATTACCCAAACTAGGTAACATGGTCATTTATGTTTAGATAATATTTAGGTTTGAGATTTATTAACATTTTGGATTGATTGAAAGCTCTGTAATTGTTCAATAATAACATTAATCCTCCAGAATACAACTTGCCTAATAATTGTGCACACAATGTAGAAATTTGATGTAAGTGTGAGCATTGGTCAAAATTGTTTTATTATCATTGCATTTTTAAATTGTTGCGAAACAAGGTAGCTGCTAAGGAAGAAATGACTGTATTGAATTTTACTAACGTAAAACTTAATTGTGTGGAATAAGGTCTAAAAGTGGTCTCCAGACCTAAAGATTAAAGAATAACATATTGAATTATATTACTGTACAGAGAGTATATGATTTGATATAAGAGTAATGTCACTATAAAGTACTTAATTTATTCATTTTGACTTTTTAAAGCTCTTGGTAAGTGGTTCAGAGCACTTCAATCAAAAACCAAAAAAAGGAATACAGTTTCTTCAGGAGAAAAATCTCTTGGCTACCCCAATGGATAACAATCAAGTGGCCAAGTGGCTGAGAGAAAATCCTAAACTGGACAAGAAAATGATTGGGGAATTTGTGAGTGATCGAAAAAATGTTGATTTGCTGGATAGTTTTGTCAGGTGAGTAAAAATGTATCTTAACAATTTGATGGATAGGTAGGTAGGTAGGTAGGAAGGTACTATATTTTCCCAAAAATATGATCTACCACGAAAATAAGCCCTAGCCTGATTTTTGGGGATGGGCATAATATAATCCCTACTCCAAAAATAAGCCTTAGTGAAAGGGGTATGGCCAGCACAGGAGGCAGCCTGTCAGCTGGTGCTCCATTCAAAATTCAAGAAAGAAAACTTAGACTCTTTAGATTATCTTTTACTGAATTTGAAGTGGTAACATCAGTAGAATTCTGAATCTGAGAAATTAGGCGCGCAGATCACATATACAAAGTGTTGGAAACGTTCCCACCCCTCATAGTTCAAATTATTCTTCCAATGAAAAGTTGTGAATATGATCATGTGGGCATCTTCAGGTGGTAATGAGGCCTCTGTCCATTGACCTTGACATATTTTGATAAAGATTTGCAGCTGCGCAGAGAAAAGAAAGCTAAGTGAGAAATAGAAACTTAAGAACAGGAATTTATACCCCCCCGCCCACTCCTCATTTACACAACACAAGAATGTAACACTTCTAGCTCTCTTCCCAGACAATATCCCCCCTCCCCATTATTTATGGCAGCCAAAAGATGCAAAGCAGTAGTAGAAGATCTTGAAGGCTGACACAGCCCTTCTCTGGTCACCTCATGGACGCTTGGGCCCCGAATCATGGCCCATGGATCAGCTGAGCCAACAAGGGGTGGGAGCTGCCTCTCATCCTGTCTCTCTGTGGAGATCTCCCAGTGCAATGCTCTGCTACAGCTTTGGAGTAAACTTCCGCCTTCCCTGTGCAGGATTGCAAGGCTGAAGGCTTTGGAGGGAGCATTTTTGGGATGTGCGTCTGTGCAGAGCTCCCCAAGGATAGAATGATTGGCAGGGAAATGGGAGGGGGGGATTTTCCTACTGATCGGAGCAAGGCTAAGCCTCCAGCCTTGCAATCTTGTGCAGGGAAGTATGCTCTAAAGCTGTAGCAGAGAGTTGCACGAGGAGACCTCCACAGGTACCAGTAGCATTTCTGAAATGTTAACTTTTAACACAATGCTCACAGGAAAATCCCTGCCCATCATGGTTTGATTTGCTTTCTCTGAAGCTTTGTTCTGAGAAAGGTCTGTGCTTTCTCGTTCCCTTCTTCCCCTCCCTCCTCTGGCTGTCCATCTCAGCTTTCACAGACAACTGTCTGCCAGGGTTGAGCCTCCCTCGTGGGGTGTGATCGAACTTCCAACCCAGATAATCCCAGATCGAAAACCTCCGAAAACTTTCTAAAGCCGCCAGCCTGCCAGGACCTCTTTGCAAGCAGCTGCTGAGTGCAAGCCTGCACACCTATTCGGTGCTGCAGGCGCCGGGCTTACCGTACATCTATGCTGAGCCTGACACTCTTTGGACCCTGGTGTGGGCACTACAACTCTCTTAACGGCTGTGTGAGGCAGGGGTGGGGCTGCCCCTGGTTGCCTTTGGTGCCTGCCTCATCTGCGGTGGCTCTGCAGCCACCTCACCTTCCACCCAGCCAACCCCACCACCAAGGCCTTATCGAAAACCTCTGAAAAACTGAGCACTGCCAGCCTTCCAGGGCCTCTTTGCGAGCAGCCACTGGTGGAGTCTTGCCACCTTGTCCGCTGCCATCCAACTCCCATGAGAGTTGCAGCGCCCACCAAGGCCCAAAGGTCTTTGGAAGTTTTTGATCTGGAATAATTCAACCTGGCTAGGCAGGAGCAGTCCCGCAGTGCTGCCGAGAGCTGTGCTGCCAGGAGGGCAAAGAGGCCAGCAGCAGCTTGGGCAGCTGCTTGGATATTTAAAGACTTGTGGATTTCAACTCCCAGAACTCCCCACAGCCCCCCATCAGAGCCTTCCCCTTTCTGGGTTGGGGTAACTCATGCCCACCGGGTCCATGAGGAAACTTCCACCCTGGCAGACGGTTGTCTGAGAAAGCTGAGATGGATAGCCGGGGGGGAGGGGAAGAAGGGAATGAGAAATTACAGATCTTTCTCAGCATAAAGCTTCACAGAAAGCAAATCAAACTGATTGGCGGGGGGAGATTTTCCTGTGAGTACTGTGTTAAAAGTTAACATTTCAGAGATGTTACCTGCAGAGATCTGCTGGTACAGTGCTCTGCTGCAGCTTTAGAGTATACCACTGCCTGCCCTGCACAGGATTGCAAGGCTGGAGGCTTCACCTTGCTCTGATCAGTAGGAAAATCACCACCACCATTTCCCTGCCAATTGTTCTATCCTTGGGGAGCTCTGCATAGACGCACATCCCAAAAATGCTCCCTCCGAAGCCTTCAGCCTTGCAATCCTGTGAGGGAAGGCTGAGGTTTGCTGCAAAGTTGTAGCAGAGCCTTGCACTGGGAGGCCTCCGCAGAGATAGAATGAGAGGCAGCTCTATGTCCTTGCTGGTTCAGCTGATCCACAGGCTGTGATTAAAGGCCCTGGCAGGCTAACAGTGCTCAGGAAGTTTTCAGAGGTTTTTGATTGGGGCTTGGTGATGGACTGAGCCAGGCATAAGCCGAGGTGCCGCTCTCAATCATGTCTCTGTAAAAGGTGGCCAGGACAGAAAGAGAAAGACCTATCTGGAAAATAAACCCTAGCTTGATTTTTACACACAATATAAGCCCTAACCCCCCAAATAAGCATAATGGTCATGGCATAATGCTCATTGCAGCAGTGGAGTTGCTCCTTGCAGAATGTCCCGAAGCTTGTTTGGGAGGTGGAGCCACTCATGGCAGAATGCCATGAAGCTTGTTGTGCCAGGGAGCCGCTCACGGCTGGATGCTGCATGTACGTTGTGCTATCGTGCACGTTCATAGCACCAGTGAGAAGAGTCATATGGTGCTGTCCCACCATGTGTCTCTTCTTCTTCCTGGACGAAGAAATGATGAAGACTCAAAGTTTTGTCTGCATGCAAAGGGGATGGTTTGAA
Source organism: Pseudonaja textilis (assembly GCF_900518735.1). Next base: position 254,546 of record NW_020769358.1, on the reverse strand, counting down.
ACAGAGCAATTAGCTCCATTTCAGACCATTCCCTTTGCAAGCACACAAATTTTCATCTCCCTCTTGGCAAAAAGTGTTTGGGCATCTACCATCGGCCCCGCCCTTTCCATCCCACTGTCTGTTTGCCTGTGGCCTCAATTGGGGCCAAGTTCTTAGCAAGCCCCAGCCTCCACCTGCCCTGCCAGGAAGGCGAAGAGCTCCTGCGAGGTGCTGTGGCCAAGTCGCCAATTTAGCCATCTCTGCTAACTCCCATCACCTTTTGCTGCCATTTGTTCATTGTGGGGATCGAAGTGTCCTTCCATTTTTGTACATAAAGTTATCTTGCTGCCATCAACTTATATAACATCAAAGTTCTAATTTCCCCTCCAAATCTTTTTCCATTAACCCCAAAAGAGAAGTTTCTGGTTTTATCTTTGTATTTATTTTAAGAATCTTCTGCATTAGAATATGAATGCTACGCTAATGTTTCTTTGCTTTATCACATGTCCACCACAAATGATAGAAAAGTCCCTTCTTTGCATTTGCACTTCCAACGTTGATTTGAAGTCCCTGTCAGGGTTCCAACTGATGCCCTAATTAATCATGAGCCTCAAGCCAAGCTTCAAAAGAAATCCAGTTATTTATTAGGAGCTTCATGTCAACATGGACCAGGTGGAGCCAACTCTGAGCTCATTCATTGCCTCTGATCCTGTTTCCCCCTTCCCCCAAGATGTGTCATCAGTCACATTCCCCAACGAAGCAATTTCATGGGTTTTCGAAGTCACTCCCTCCATCACTGTGGGTTTCTATAGAGATGACTCTGATGTCTTGGCTGGAAGATGTTTTGATGTTTTGACTGAGATGCAAGCTCCTTGATGCAGTTGTGAAGGTCGATTCCCCATCCCACTTGCCTATGGCAACTCTAGAGCAGGTCAGGGATGCTTTGTGAATTGACAGTACCTTTATACATTCTTGATAATTTATCTGGTGTTAAATGCCAATTATACATTAGCTTATAAAAATTTCTTTTAATTGTAATTTAGTGTAAATTTTAAACCTTTTATCCACATATTCTTCCATTGTTCAAGCTTTACATTTTATAGACCTTAGCAATAACATGTTCATCACTACCACACAGTAGACTTTCCAAGTCAAATCCATAACTCTTCTTGTCTAGTTTAAATCTTTCTTTCAATTTTAAATATAAATAATGGCAGATCTGTTTTGATTCTAGCTCTTCCTTGGGCTTGAGGATAGGATCACCAAAATTAAAAGGTATTATTTTACCATAGGTCTACCAGTCAGGCTTCACCACCATTTCTTTTCTGAAAAAAAGTTTCTTGAGGGGACACCCAAAGAGGCATCCTTGTTTTATACTTATTCCCAACTCTTAGAATGGCACATCTAGCAAAGTTAATGCATTAACAAGAGTTGGAAGGGACCTTGTAGGTCATCTAGTCTAACTCCCTGCCCAAGCAGGAGACCCCACACCATTTCTGACAAATGCCAGTCTAGTCTCTTATTGAAAGTTTCCAGTGATGAAGCTCCCACAGTTTCTGAAGGCAAACTGTTCCATTGGTTGATTGTTTTCACTGTCAGAAAACTTATCCTCATTTCTAGATTGAATCTCTTCTTGATCAGTTTCCATTCATTATTCTTTGTCTGGCCTTCAAGTGCTTTGGAAAATAGCTTGACCCCTTCTTCTCTGTGGCAGCCCCTCAAATATTGGAATGTCTTTCCTGGTCCTTCTTTTCACTAGACTAGCCATGCCAAGTACCTGCAACCATTCATGGCATGTTTTAGCCTCCAGTCCCCTCATCATTGTGGTTGCTCTTCTCTGCACTTTTTCTAGAGTGTCAGCATCTTTTTTTATAACGTGGTGACCAAAACTGTATGCAGTATTCTACGTATGGTCTTACTAAGGCTTTATAGAGTGATATTAGTACCTCATCTGATCTTGATTGTATTTGTTAATTCATTTTAGGATTGCATTGGCTTTTTTGGCTGCTACCACACACTGTTGGTTCATATTTCATTGGTTGTCCACTAAGACTCCAAGATCCCTCTCACTGCTATTAAGCCTGGTTTCACCCAGTCTATATGTGTACTTTTGATTCCCCCCCTCCTAAGTTTATTTTTCTCTACATTGAATTTCATTTTGTTAGATAGGGCCCAGTGTTCAAGTCTGTCAAGAATGCCAGCTTAGTATTATCCACAAATTTGATAAGTTCCTTTTCTATACCCTCATTTAAATCATTTATGAAGATATCTTGTCATATCATAAATACCTGTGCCATCCAAATCTTAATACATGATTTTCTAAATCAAGTAGCCTCTCATTCTGTAGGTTCACCCACTCTTTTAGCTAGACCAAACAAGAAGCGTCAACATACAGTTTCAAGTCCACTAAACCCAAACTTCCTCTTTCCTTAGCATCTTGCAGCAGTTTATATTTATTCTTGGTTTTTTCACTTGCCATATACATTTTGAAATACCCCTCTGCCATTGTTTAAATGGAGTATTAGTTGCAAGTATTGATAACATCTGAAACAAAAAAAAAAGTATTTTGGTAAGACATTCATCTTAATTACAGAAATTCTACCCAATAGTGACAACCAGAGCTTATCCCATCTTAATAAATTCTTTGTAATGTCATTCCAGAGAGGCACATAGTTCCTTTTGAAATGGTTTTGTGCTTGTATTTGTCAATATTATCCCCAAATATTTCACCTTTTTCTCAACTGTAAAACCAGACTTTTTAGTCAATGTATCACAGTCCTATGGAGTTATATTCTTAATAAGTATTGTTGTTTTCTGCTTATTTATTTTAAATACCCCAAACTGATTTAATTTCCTCATCAAATATTATATATTATTTTTAGGTCTTGCAAGAATATAACTAAATTGTCAGCAAATGCCCTCAATTTATAAACTTCCCTCTTGATACTTATACTTGCCTGAAATCTCTTCAAAATTTCCAACACCAAAATAAACAACAAGGAAGACAAGGGACATCCTTGTCTTGTATGTACCCTTTTGAATTTCACATGGTTAACAATTTTTGCTTGCTGGGACATATGAACAGCTTTGATCTCTTGAATAAAATTCTCTCCAAAGTTCTTTTCTTCAAGAACTTTCATCATAAAAGCCCAATTTAGATTGTCAAAGGTCTTCTCTGCATCTAAGAATATTAAAGCTTCCTGTTTCTCATTATGGTATTGTAAATTTTCAAATAATATTCAAAACATTGATTTGAAGTACCTGTCAGGGTTCCAACTAATGCCCTAATTAAATCATGAGCCTCAAACCAAGCTTCAAAAGAAATCCAGTTACTTATTAGGAGCTTCATGTCAACATGGACCAAGTGGAGCCAACTCCATCTATAACTCAAATTCTTTTTTTCTAAATACCAAAAGAACTGGGTTATGGTCAGAAAAAGACAGGTAAAATGTCAACTTTTAGAATTTTATTTACAAGGTTTTTACAAGCCTTAGCAAGACCACCTAGAATAATGTATCCAGTTTGGTCACCACACCATAAAAAAGATATTGAGCCTCTAGAAAAAGTGCAGGGAAGAGCAACCAGGATGATTAGGGGGCTGGAGACTAAAACATATGAAGAACGGTTACAGGAACTGGACATGGCTAGTCTAGTGAAGAGAAGGATCAGGGGAGACATCATAGCAGTGTTCCAATTTTTGAGGCACCCAATGGCCAGACAAGGAATAATGGATGGAAATTGATCAAGGAGAAATTCAACCTAGAAATAAGAAGAAATTTTCTGACAGAACTATCAACCAATGGAACAGCTTGCCTTCAGAAGTTGTGGGAGCTTCATCACTGGAGGCTTTCAAGAAGACATTGGACTGACATTTGTCAGAAATAGTATAGGGTCTCCTGCTTGGGCAGGGGAGGGGGGGTTGGACTAAATGACTTACAAGGTCCCTTTCAACTCTTCGAATCTGTAATCTGTAATTTCTTGTCTGTATCTATTGATTCAGATGGGTCCAAAATTAGTTTATGCCTGATCAAGAAATCCTTGACTTTTTCGATAGAATTCAGTCTGAATCTTTGCTCTTGATTGAAGTATTGTTCCTTCAAGTTTATCCCAGTGGAAGAGAATTTTTCTTTTCTTCAGAATATCAGTAAGAAGAACAGACTTTCTTTTTTCTCAAGATTCTGACAGGAATTTCCTTCAAAACAATTATATGCATGTTTTCCATTCTTAGTTTGGATATGAAGTGGCAATCCAGAGCATGGTCGCTTCGTTGTTCTTACAAAATGAACTAAGACATCCCCTTGGTAGTTTTCTTGTAATAACAAATCTGGAGTTTACTCTTTCTCTATTTCAGAGTCGGGGATCTTTTCCCCCAGTTAATTAACTAAGTTGGCTTTAATCATATTTAATCTAATACTCTCTCCAGACAATTCAGGAATTGTCAGTTTCATACAAAACATATTTCTTCTCCAGTTAATGCTTCATAAGTTCCACTCTATCCTTCACCTGTTTAATATCTGCAGTCAAATGTATCTCCTCACGACTTTACTTTGAAAGTATATCAAGCTTTGATTTCATTGCCTGAATTAGTTCATATATTTAGCTGTATATTCATCCAGAAAAGGTCTTAAATATTCTGCATCTCCTAATATTCTTTTCAATTTCTCCATTCTCTTACTCCATCTTGTAAAATTGTAACTAATGTTTTGATTTTAAAGTTGAAAATTTTAAACTTGTAAGTTTACGTTAAATCCAATGGGTTGAATAATATTGCTGGAGTGTTAAAAAATTAGCAATAGTACAGTCTCTTGGCTCCCTCATGTGGTCAAAACCACCACAGTAATATGAGCTACAGAAAAGAACATAGTCTGTGCCTCTTTGTATAACAACTGGTTCAATCAGAAGCAAGTAAAATCAGAACTATTCTTTCCCCTCCTCACAGCAAGATCAAAATAGCATTTAGGCATTTGTTTTGGAAGCAGAAAGTTTCAACAGTTAATTAAAGATACAAAATCCTCTAAAAGATTTAAGTCTAGAAGTTTCAAAAGTAGTTTATATCAACTCTGAAGCTGACCTGGCTGAAGCCATCTTTCTTCTGCCTCACAGTTGCCACGAACTTTGAAAGCAGGAAGGGTGGGGGAAGCAGATTGACCGACTACCCATCAAAACAAAAAGTTTTCCTGGAGGAACCAAGGTCATTTCAGCAGATAGCAGAGGAGTGACCAAGCAGCCTCCCAGCTACCTTCATTGGACAATATGACTGGTGACAACTTGAGGAGGGAATATTTGCTCTTTTAATTGGGGGAAAATGGTGGGAATCTTTAGAGTTGGTTTTCACTAGCTGTGTTCAATAAACATGTTTTTTGAGGAATCCCCTGCTTCTGAGTTCTGCTTTTGATGGATGCATAACTCAGAACCCTGACAGTTTCCACAATTATTTCCAGCTTCTTTTTTTTGGCTTGGATACACCAACTCCTTGCTCCAAATAAATACATTTAAACTGAGATAATATGGAAAAAAGAAGGAAAAGTTGGGTGTGTGTGTTAAAGGTATCAACTTCCAACTCTTTTTAGCACAGTAGAAGTGTTCTGTCCTCTCTACACATTACTCTGTATGGCCCTTGACTTACAGCTAACAACCTTTCCTCCAATAAAACAGACTGTGTGTAAATCTGGATGCTTTGTTAAAGGAACAGAATGGTGAAACTGGAAAAATAGAAATGCATATAATAAGAATCCAGATACAAAATAAGCAATGTTGAGTTGCTGGTGAACTAACAATTAAGTACAGATAGTAGTGAATATCTGTAACTTGCGTCTAGGATGACAGTAAAGGTTCTCGGAGCTTGTGTGTTGGTTTCCAAACTTTTCATTAATCTTTACCCACACCACCAACAAACAGCACCAGTTCGATTGGAGCAACACCGAAATCATTGGCCATGATACCACCTGCCATGCTCATGAGTTCATCAAAGCCTGGCACTCCACAAACAATTCTATCAATAGACATGTTGACTCACAACCAAACCCTCAGAATCCAAATCAACTGCGTAGCCAACCAGAGACAGCACCAACCATCAACCAGCCCATGCAGTCCAGCAGTTCACCTCCCAATGATCCTGACCTGATGTAATCTCCTTATCACAAGACCCATCACAAGACTCACTGAAGACTCACAACTGACTCATTGTCAGCTCAAGACCCCCATTTGACACACCCACACCTGAAGCCCTTATAAACAGAAGAACACTGATATCCCCTAAATTTCCACTGAAGATATTACCTAGCCTGGTAATGAAATGTTTGGAAACCAACCCACAAGCTTGGAGAACAAACCTTTACCGTCAAATATTTATAAATCTAAATCTCACTAGCAATGCTGTGTGTATGGGATGTGGGGTTTTGTCCTCAGATGAACACATACCATGGATTAGGCTGGATTCTTTCTTGTGCTTTTGTTTCCTTCCAAATGCTAAAGGAAATGGAGTTGGCTTCCCAGGATGCATTTGTTTTAAGAGTGAGGGTGATGACTCAGAGTGTAACACAAACGTAACAAAATCCAAAAGGTAAAGAAATGTCCTTTAATGCCTCCAACTTGACCCCACTGTTCAATAATTCTCAGTTGGAGATAAAACTTATTCAAAAATAGTCTTCAAATGAAAGCAATACAATCCAAACTTAATGAGCAGATAAAGATGAAATAGAAAACCAAAACAAACTACAATGAAAGAAATTCCACAACAAACTAGGATAAGTAATTACGAACTTCAAGGAGATAACAAGGCACAGTCTGTTTGAAAGACGCCAACCAAGATAACTTCAGCCCAAAATAAAACACGGCAATACTGTGTTTTAACCATCTCTCTTTTATACTGTTCTCCCCAGCTGCAACCAATGAGGGGGATCATGGCCGCTTCCTCTCGTAAGACAAGTTGTTTCCTTCTCCATTCCTCCCTGCATGTCCTAGGATGAAAAGGGGATGGGCCTGGTTCTTCCTCTGACTGCCCAGCCAGCCTTTGCCCTTCCCCAGCCTCCTCCACAACCTCCGAAGCCACACCTCCACTCGCTGTCGGCTGTTCCTCCTCTCCCTCAGAATCCCACTCTAACAAGGGCATGAGAGAGGGTTGCTGGGAAGATGATTCTCAAAAGGGGCAAGGTCAACTTCTGACCAGGGGTCTCCAATCTTTTGGACCTCAGGGACCACCAAATTCATAATTATAAATCCCGTGGACCACCAATAGGAATTTTAAAAAAAAGATAAATTTATTTGTAAAATAATGAAATGCACCTATTTAATATAACAAAGTTATAAATGCTTAATTATAACAAAATTGTAAATGCTTATTTAATCATAACAAAATAAAATGTTTAATTGTAACAAAATAATTAAAGTTAGTGCAATTGTTGCAAAATATTGAAGCATTAGTGTGATATTTGTTCCTGTTCGTTTGAAATAAGTTTATGGATTTTTGGTTCCAACGATGTTATTGCAAGATGGAGAGTCGTTTTTATTTCAAGCCAAGACCGAGTTTTAATTACTATGACAGATGAAAATGTCTTGTCTCACAAATACGTTGAAAATTGAATCAAAATTTCCATTGCTTTTTTAATGAGCAGTGGATATTCACTTTTTATGGAGAGCCAGAAATGAGGTCTTGGGATGGATGACTGGAATTTAGCTTTGAGATAGTCATTGCATTGATGAGGCTTTCTTTTCCATGCATATTTAAATTGCTATCTTCAATGTTTGTTGCATATGGATCTATTATTCACCTATTGCCATGTCTGGGAACTTTCTTTGGGTAGTAATGACCAAAAGATTCTGTGAGTGACTGTAAGTGCTGTTGAACAATGGTTACCACCTGCCAGTTGACATCTTTCTCATATACTCATCAAAATTTGAAAACATTTGCAGGTCTTCTTCAGTCAACCGTGTTTGCCACAGTAATATTTTCTTTTGAAAAGCATCCATTTTACCTCGTAGTGTGAACATGTCCTGAAGTTGTCCTTGCAAAGTTCATTTAACAATGAAAAAATATCTGCCAGGTATGCAAGCTTGGCTACCCACTCATCGTTGGACAAGAGTTCTTAAAATTTTGGATTATTTTGCTGGTAGAAAAATATTTTGATTTCTTCATGCAGGGCGAACAGTCGGGTTAGTATTTTCCCCCTTGACAGCCATCTCACCTCAGCGTGAAGAAGATGAGTATACTCGGAACCCATTTCTTCACAAAGTGCCTCAAACATTCAAGAATTGAGTGTTTTGTGTTGAATTTCATTTTCAGTTTTAATAACATCTGATAATACTTCGTGTTTTTCCCATTGCAAGCTGAAAATCCAGAAGCAATTTCCAAATAGAAATTAGTTTAACCATCTCTGGTTCTCCTTGCTGTGGGGAATAGTATATGCTTCTGTTTACTGATTAATCTTTATAACGTACCATAATTTATATTAAAAGAATTCCCTATATTATTTCAGACTTTTTAACCCTAAAGAGAGAAAATAATTTTTCTAGTTTTTAAACACAGACATGATATTCTTCTGACTAAAATTGGAATTCCGATTTTGGGGGGAATCGCCCCCCCTTTCCCCCCTTCTTCTCCTCCTTCCCCTCCCCTCTTCGACCTGCCGCCTTTGCTCCGGCAACGGCCTGAGGAGAGGCAGAGGCAGAAGTCTTCTGATGGGGCTCCTCCCATGGAGGATTGGGGGCGGCAGCGGAGGCAGCTTGAATTACCCCACCCCACCGTCTTCTCCAGCTGGGAAGGAAGCCATAAGGCCCCCTTTCCAAAGAAAGCGAGTCTAAGACTGGCGGTTCACGGGGAGAACACGAATTGGCGCCTTTCTTGCCGCTCCAAGCGATTTAGCTAACCCTGCGCTGGCCGGCGGCTTCGGGGAATGAATGGAAGCCCCGTCCCCTGGGTAATTGCGGGACCACCACCGCGTTCTCCTGCAATGAGTGGAGAGGCCACTCAGCGCGCCGGCGGAACATCCCCGCTCTGTTCGGTGGAGGAGATTCCCTGAGGAGACCAGAAGCACGAGCTCAAAGGATGGAGCGGGGGGGGGGAACCCTGGGAAACACAGGCGCTGTGCTCCGTCCCTGCACCAAAAATGCCCTTGGGGAAACTACTTGTCCCGCCTAAGAAAGTAATAATAATAATAATTTTAAAAAGCATCCTGCACACCCTTAGGCTCCCCACGATCTGCCTTCTGACCTTGTTACGGAGGCTACCAAGCCGAAGGAGCAGGGCGGAGCGGCGAGGTTTACTCTGCCTGGGGTTTTGGGGGGGGGGGCAGTCCATTCCTGACTGGAAAAAGCTCGCCTGCAAGGTCATTTCTGACCGCAGCATACAAGAAGGGAGTAACTCAATGTGGAAGTGGCTTGGGACCAGGTTAGCTATTGCCGGTCACATCTACCTGACCCACCAGAGCTGGGAGGTAAGGAAACATCAGAAGAAGGGCTATCTCCGTGGTGGCTCCCTCTTTCTGGAACATCATACCCCCCCACCCCCCAGATTAGACTGGCTGTCTGGAATGCCCTGAAAACTTGGTTCTGCCAGCGGGCCTGGGGAACCCAGAGCGGGATGGAGGCCATTAATTGGTTAGTTTGAATGTGTGTTGTCGCTAGCGTTGGTGTTGTGTGTACGATTTCTTGGTGCGTGGTGCGGGTTCTCTTTTGGCCGGCCTTGAAAGAGCGTGCACGGGGCAGGCGGTGGAGACGCGGGAGCGAATGCGGGAAGGAAGTGAACCTCGTTGCAAAGTTTTGCCTGATACTCTGCTAAAGCTTCAAGGGGGCGTTGCCAATTTAATTCCCACTGGGGCACTGTGCGGACTGTGGCAGGTGCTTAGGCAACCCCTGCACCCCTGGCTACTTTTCAGATTTTTTTTTCAGAGGGGAATATCATGCCTGTAAACAGTAAACTTTACTTTTTAAATTTCCTCTTAACATGGTTGTTGTTAGTTGCGAAATCGTGTCCGACCCATCACGACCCCATGGACAACGTTCCTCCAGGCCTTCCTGTCCTCTACCATCTTTCTGGAGTCCATTTATGCTCACACCTACTGCTTCAGTGATTCTGTCCAGCCACCTCATTCTCTGTCGTCCCCTTTTATTGCCCTCAATCTTTCCCAGCATTCTTCTCCAGTGAGTCCTTTCTTCTCTTTAGGTGGCCAAAGTATTTGAATTTTAACTTCAGGATCTGGCCTTCTAAAGAGCAGTTTGGGTTGATCTCCTCTAGGACCAGAGGTAGTATTCAGCAGGTTCTGACCAGTTCTGGAGAACCGGTAGCGGAGAATTTTGTGTAGTTCGGAGAACCGGCAAATACCACCTCTTACTGGGCCCATCCCAATCTATTCTCTGCCTCCCAAGTTCCCACTGATTGTCTGGATCTTCTTTTGTTACCCTGCACAGGAGAACAAAACTGGAAAGCAGGTTAGTGGGGTGGGGAGGAAATGGAGATTTTGCAGTATCCTTCCCCTGCCATGCCCACCAAGCCATGCTCACCAAGCCACGCCATGCCCACCAAGCCATGCCCACAGAACTGGTAGTAAATTTTTTTGAAACCCACCATTGTCTAGGACTGACCAGTTTGATCACCTTGCAGTCCAAGGGACTCACAGGAGTCTTCTCCAGCACCATAGTTCAAAGGTCACAATTCTTTGGCGCTCACCCTTTCTTATGGTCCAACTTTCACAGCCATACATTGCAACGGGGAAAACCATAGCCTTGATTATACACACTGTTGTTGGCACAGTAAACATACATGCTTTAAAATTCATATTCAATGATATTTTACAAACTTTAAAAAGAACTCTAATATTATAAAGGGCAAAAAAATAAGAACTTGTTTCCTATTCTGCCTTTTACAGTATTGCTTTTGAAATGTTGGATTATTTTTCTTTTGTGCAAAGACAAATGCAAAGAATGAATTAAGCAGTTCCGCTTTCTCCCTGTTACTTGCCACTTCCTTGCCATCTTTTCCCATTAATGGACTGCCAGGACTGCCTTCCTGCTATGCTTGCAACATCATGCTTCACTTGCTGCCTGTCTGCCATATATAAGGGGTGGGGAGAGATGCTGGGGTGGTATTAAAGGGGGATGGAATGAAGAGAATTGAAACTACTCGTCTGTGCCATCCTATGAGAGCCGCTGGCTGTTCCAACGTCACACTGTGGAATGCAGAACCATCTGGCCCCAAGCCAGGGACCATTACCAAAACAATTTGTTTAAATACAATTGGACAGTTAATGATAACCAGGGGAAAGGTGGGGAGAAGGGAATAGTTAATCTCATACTTGGGCATGAAAAGTTTCTGTGTAATCATGGTTTTAGTAAAGTATACTTTCACTGATAATGTATCCGAGAGGTTTTCTTTTCTAATGTTCCAAGTTGGGATGGCGAACATTGACTTTTTTCTTGTTTTTTTATAAGAAAAAAGAGGTGAGAGAGAATGATTTTGTATTACCAGCAGGACTGAAGTAGAGGTCTGAGCCTGGTTTTTTTTCCTGAAGCTGGAGGAGATGGATGTCATTGCTCACTTTTTTTCTTGCATTAATATAAAATATATATAAAAAGGTAGAATTTCCTTCCATTGCCCTTGCTTTTTGGGGATAGTAGTACCCAGGAACCAATCTCTCAGACCAAATTCAGTTCATTGTCTCATTATAATTAATACATTTCTAAGGTAAATAGAATTTCTCAGTAGAATTTCAGTTATGCCATTCTCTGAAAATAAGCCATAGTTTCCAAATGATTGAAAATAAAAGTCAGCAAATAAAACATATTCTTAGCATTAGAGGTTTAGCATTCCACTTATGACCACAATTGGGCTTACATTCTTGGTAGTTGAGTGAAGGCAGATGCCATGTGACTGCTTTGCTCAATGGCTGCAATTCTGGCTCTCCCAGTTGTGATTGTTAAGGAGTGTTATGGACTGTTAAATGAATCATTGAAGTTGAATGACCATGAGAACAATGGAAGTTTTGCCAGATCTGAGCACCGTTCCTTCAGTACTCATGAGGATTTTTCCCATCCCTGCTCAGACTGGAAGAAGAGACCTCAAATCCAACATCTCCTTCATTTGAACCTTCCCTGCCAGCTTTCCTATTGACTTTCTAGAGAAGCCAGTAGAAAATATTTCAAATAGTGATCATATGATTGTAGGGCATTTGGCAACCAGTGGTAAATGTGAACAAGTTGGCCGCATCTGAAATGTCATGTGACCAACCTCCCCCCCCCACACACACACTATGTTTTGTGACAGTCAGAAGTGCTTTACAGGTCATAAAGTACCTTTCAGAGCCCATTGAGACTACGAACAATTGATAAAACAACCAGTTACAAGTCAAGAGCTATCTGTAATGATGTGATGTAGTTCTGCCTAATAATTCTTTTGTTCTGCCCACGTATCTTGATTTTGTATTTTCTTTTCAGGACTTTCCATTTCCAGGGTTTACGACTAGATGAAGCTTTACGACTCTACCTAGAAGCCTTTCGTTTGCCAGGAGAAGCTCCTGTGATTCACAGGCTATTGGAAGCCTTTACAGAACATTGGCATGTATGTTTTGAATTACCCTATATCTTTGTTTTTAAATAATATATTAAGTAATGGAATTGGAATGAAGAATGCTTTTCTCTATGCTTACTTTTGTCATTGTGGAAAAAAATAAGTGATTTTGGTTAGATTATATTTATTTTTTTTGTATGAGTGGCAGTGGCTGAATTAATATATGAACTATGATTTATTACCCAAACAAAGGAAAAAAAATCAAACAAATCAGACTATAACTTATAATCCTGTGTTAATTTTCTATTTGAAAAATATCCCAAACTGACAGCAAGATAGTAAAAGATAAAATGAAGTAAAAATAATATAATAGCAGAAACTGTGACAACACTCACATGATAAGAAATGGTCTGAAATGGGATTGGGTATGATATTTACTCAAAAGTAACACTAAAATTCAGTGTGTGGGGGCGGGCAAAATGTTATATTCTCTGAAATAAGACATGATAATATCATTGAAAGTAAACAAATGAAAAGAGACATAAATATGACAATGTCTGCTGCAAACATTGAACGCAATAAAAAGAGGTGGATGAGACTGGAAATTTTCTCTATATTTACCTGGAAGTAAAAGCATAGAACTCAATTGAATAAAATTTCTGCAAACCTAAATATATTCATTTATCCTTGCACCATAGTACATATGACTATCATTCAGTTTCTTGGTTACAAACAGAAAAAACAGGTTTTCCCCAGTTTCTGTTCCAATTTGTAACTTTGGCTAAATGTATCTATCCTCAATATAATAGCAATATATGAACTGAATGGAATTTTAAATAAGTCTTAAATTTGCTAAACTTAAACTGCTGCATTCTCTTGAACTGTACTCAAGAGTGGTTTTTGTGAGAATGTGTGAATGGAGAACTATTAACTTTACAGAAAGTTACATTATTTTACAGATAATTATTGATTTATAATTAATAAATGTTAATTGAATGTTTGTCTTTGCCCTGTTCTTTTTTTTTTTGGAGCATGGCCTATGATAGTCCACATGTACCTACAGAGAATATAAAAAGTCTATATAACCGCTGTTTAAATGCCAAGTTTTTGAGATGTAAAAAAATCAGACCAAGATTAATCACTTCAGAATTCTTTCCATCTTTATTTAATGTAACATATAAGCTGTACAATTCAGTTAAAAAACAAGCTGAAATTTTTTAAGGAGAAAAAAATAACAACAATAAAAAATTAGAATAACATGATTGCATAAAGATGCACACCCTTAAACTAATACTTGTTAAAGCACCTTTTTATTTTTTATGACATCATCTAGTATTTTGGTGTAAGAGTGTATTAGCATGGCATACCTTGCCTTGAGATTCTTTGCCCTCTCTTCTTTGCAAAAATGCTCCAAATCTGTCAGATTTCAGGGGCATCTCCTGTACACAGCCCACCACACAGATTTTCAGTTGGATTCAGGACCAGGCTCTGGCTAGGCCATTCCAAGATATTAATATTCTTCTGATTAAGCCATTCTTTTGTTGATTTGGAGGTATGCTTTGGTTCATTGTCATGTTAAATGATGAAATTCCTCTTCATCTTCAGGATTTTATGAGGTCTGAAGGTTTTGAGCCAAAATTGACTGATACTTGGAACTGTTCATAAATCTCTCCACCTTGATTAAAGCACTAGTTCAGGTTGAAGAAAAGCAGTCCCAAAGTATAATGCCACCACCATGCTTCACTGTGGGCATGGTATATATTTGGTGATGCTCAGTGTTGCTTTTATGCCAAATATACTCTTTGGAATTATGACCAAAAAGTTCAACCTTGGTCTCATTAGATCTTAACACATTTCTTATGTGCTTTTGTGAGAGTTGATATAGGTTTTGCCAAATGTAGCCAGGCTTGGGCGTTTTCTTCATAAGAAAAGCCTTCCATTATGCCACCCTAACCCATAGCCCAGACATATGAAGAATATGGGAGATTGTTGTCAAATGTAGAACACAACCAGTACTTGCCAGAAATTCCTGCAGAACCAGTTTTCTCCTTGTTTTTTCATCAATTTTGGAAGGACAGTTCTTGGTAATATCACCATTATGCCATATTTTCTCCACTTGATGAGTCATGTGTTCCATAGTATATCCAATTCTTTTTGCACCCTTCTCCTGACTGGTAGCATCCAACAGTGAGATCCCTTTTGATACTTTATAAGCTCTTTGCATACAATAGCTTTTTCTGTAAGAGGCAACTGAGTAAACATCAGAAAAATCATACTAGAACAGCTGATCTATGGACTTGATCAGACTTTAATTGGTAGCAGGTGTGTACTATTTAACATCAATTTGAATTTGATTGGTTAATTCTGAACACAGCCACATCCCTAATGAAAGGGTGTGAACACTTATGCAGGTATATTCTTGTAGCTTTTAATTATTATTTTTTGCACTCAAGGTGGTGAACATACCTGACACAACTTCCTCCTCCTATTTTCCCCACAACAATTAATTGACCTGAGAGACAGTGACTGGCCCAAGGTCACCCAGTTGGCACTTATGACTAAGGCAGGACTAGAACTCATGGTGTGTATGTGAGAGTATGTGTGTGCATATATATGTGTTGTGCCTCCGAGGTTTGAACCAGGTCAGTCAGCAGATGTAGGCTTGAGTGAGGAAGATCTGGCACTGAGATTCGAGCCTGCATTGCTGAGCGACGTTGAGAGGAGTCTGGGGGAGGGGGAGGAGTTGAATCTGAGAGATGAGCCTGATTTATTAGAAGTTTCAGAGACATCTTCCTCTTCTGGAACTCCCTCCCTGATTGCACCTCAGGTGTTAACTGTTAATCAGGAAAGTGTGCCAGAGGCTTCAAGCGATGATGAAACTGCCGGATGCTGGCTGGATGCTAGGACTAGGAGAAGATTGAGACGTCAATCTCAATTAGAAAAGAGACGTCCAGCCAAGGATTAATTAATGAGACTGACACGCCCCTTCAGGGGATATATAAGGAGCGTGCTAACGCCTCTCCCCCGCTCGAAGCAAAGTGAATTTTTAGTGCTTTTTGGATTCGGAAGAATATGTTTGAAGTGGCCGTCATGATTTATGAACAATTCAGATTTGCCAGACAGATTCCAGGAAGACTGCTAAGGACTGTGAAAACAGAGCAGTTAACTCTTTTGGGTTTTGTTTTGTTTTGCTTGAATATTTGAACTCTGGAACTATGTATTCTCACCTGTGGATACAGGTGAGACATAACATATGTGTATATGTATGAATGTGTATATACAAGTCACTAGATGTGGGACCCCATTAATTGGGCTTTAGGAAGGCAGGATTGCTGCTGATGTATCAGCCTTCCTGCTATAAAGCAACCTCCCTGCTGAGATCTTTTAACTCCATTTCAGGATTATTATTATTATGGAATTCTTCAGATTTATGGTTCTTGGAGACTTCAGTCTGCCTTCTCTAGTGGTGGAGTCTGAAGCATCTCATGTCAGACTCAAAACCAAGAATGACGTGGCAATTCTTCCAAATGGAGGTCTTTATTGTTTTATACCAGGGGTGGGCAAACTTTTTGGCTCGGGGGCCTCATTGACTTTTAAAATTTGACAGACGGGCCGCCACCTGGTGTCGAAATGCCTGTCATTACAAGTCAAAATCAAATGAATGCAATCATTCAATCATTCACATCAAACCTTAATTCTGTACCAATCTTCAGCGGGCCGGATTAAAAAGACCAATGGGCCGGATGTGGCCCGCGGGCCGTAGTTTGCCCACCCCTATTTTATACCCACAGACAAAATCTTGCCATACTGAGGACTCTACTATATGTATTCTCTATGAACTTACAGGGAGGAGCTGGCTTCACTCTTTTTCTCCAACATAATATTTGGACTGAGTTGCTTCTTACTGCTCTAGAATCCCCCTGCCCCCAGTTATCCACCTCCTCATTATATTCCATCACAGCTCGGGAGTTCATGCCCACCATGACAGCCATGGGCCTATCCCAGATCATACAGAGCCTAACTCAGGGCAGTGGTCACATACCAGATCTGGTATTCTTATTGGAGTAGAAGCTATGGTATCTGAAATTGGGGGGCTCTTGGTGTTTTTCTTGTCATGGTTAGATCACAGCCTGATCTCCATGGGGTTTTTCTAATGCCACTACCTACTGTAGGGAGGCTGGAACCGTCAGATTGGTCCACCCCCAGTGACTAATGGACCTGAAGGTGTTCCAGAAGGAACTAGAGATTGTTCCTGCTGGTTTGTAGCATGGTCCATCTGAAGCCTTGGCTGCTACTTTGAAACAGAGGGCAGTTGAGGAATTGTCACTCCCCATGGGTCACAAAGGAATTGAGAGAATAGAATAGAAATAGAAATAGAGCTGGAAGGGACCTTGGAGGTCTTCAAGTCCAGCCCCCTGCTCAAGCAGGAGAACCTATGTCATCTCAGACAAGTGACTGTCTAGTCCCTTCTTAAAAACCTCAAGTGATCGAGCACCCATGATTCCTGAAGGCAAGCTGTTCCACTGATTAATTGTCTTTGTTGTTAGGAAGTTTCTCCTTAATTCCAGGTTGCGTCTCTCTTTGATCAGTTTCCAACCATTATTTCTTGTCCTGCCCTGTGATGCTTTGAAGATTAATGTGACCCTTCTTTGTGGCAGCCTCTCAAATACTGAAATACTGCTATCATGTCACCCCTAATTAGCCAAACCCAAAACCTGCAGCTGTTCTTTGTATGGTTTAGTATTCAGGCCTTTGATCATCTTACTTGCTCTTCTCTGAACTTTTTCCAAAGTCTCATCATCTTTTTTGTAGTACGGTTACCAAAATCAGTTGCAGTATTCCAGGTGTGGCCTTACTAGGGTTTTGTAAATGCACCACTAATATTTCACGTGATTTTGATTCAATGCCTCTGTTTATACAATCCAGGATTGTATTAGCTTTTTTGACTTTATCAAAGAATGAAATAAGATTTGTTTGGCATGGTCTGTTTTTAACAAACCCGAGCTGGCTACTAGTTATAACTTTTATTTGCTTCTAGTTGTTCGTAGATCTGTGTTTTGATTATCTTTTCCAGGATCTTCCCAGGTATTGATGTTAGACTGATTGGTTTGTAGTTTTCTGGGTCTGTTTCTCCCCCCCTCCTTTCTTGAAGATGGGAACCTTTTTCAAATCCTCAGGTCCTTTTCCAGTGCTCCAAGATTTTTGAAGGATTTGGTACAGTGGTTCTGAGATTACATCTGCCAGCTCCTTCAGAACTCTGGGATGTAAATAGGTCAGGTCCCGGTGATTTATATTCCTCAAGGTCAGATAGTTGTTCTCTTACCATTTTCTTGCTTATTTTAATTTTTATTTCTGGTTTGTCTCTTACAGTAGCTTTTTTGGTACATTGGGCTATAATTTCTTTTTGCATGAAGACTGATGCAAAGAATGAGTTAAGCAGCTCTGCTTTCTCCCTACTGCCTGTTACTTTGTTACCAACTTCTCTCTTTAGTGCAGTGGTCCCCAACCTTTTTTGTACCAGGGACCGATTTCACGCAGAAACACTTTTTCAAGGACCAGTTAGGGTTAGTTAGTTAGTTAGTTAGTTAGTTAGTTAGTTAGTTAGTTAGTTATTATTTATTTATTTATTATTTTTATTTCTTATTTCACTTACTATTACACTATAATATCAACTCATCAAAATGTAGAATCAGTGGGAGCTCTGGGCTTGTTTTCCTGCAACTAGACGGTTCCATCTGGGGGTGATGGGAGACAGTGACACTCAAATTGTACTCCTTATATCCAGTCTACTCCGTAGTCTTGTTTTTGTTGCTGTCAATGCAGAAAACCCCGCCTCACAAAGATAAGAGGTTGAAAATGGAAGCAGGACTTTCAGTGCTTTTGTGGCAATGTCAGGATGTTCCGCTTTGACTTTACTCCAGAATGAAAAGAGATTTGAAGTTGTTTTACACATGGATTGAAGGCCACCATCATTTGCAATTTCAAGTAGTTGTTCCTCTTCTTGTAGGGTTAAAGTTGATTCCCCTGGCTTCTTTACAAATGGGTTCCGGATCCATTTCTTCCCCAGCCTGGGGTCTTTTGCGGTGGGGAAGTAATGCTCAAACTCTTTTGAAAGCTGCAACAGGTGATCATGCACTAACTGGGTGAATGAAGGTCCAAACTCAGTCTCTTCCATAATCCCTGCTACTATGTGAAACATGTCAAATATCCCTGTGTTCACTCTCCGTCTCCATAACTGCAGTTTGGCTTTGAATGCTGCAACCTTATCTGCCAACTTGAAAACGGTTGTCATTTTCCCCTGAAGTGAAAGATTGAGTTCATTGAGCAGGTTAAAAATGTCACACAGGTAAGCAAGTTTCAAGACCCAATCAGAGTCACTGAAGTATGCTGCCAGTGGTGACTGGTTTTCCAAGAAAAATCTCTGCAGTGACTCTCTTAACTCAAAAACTCTTGCCAGCGATTTACCTCTTGAAAGCCATCTCACTTCTGTGTACAAGAGAAGTCGTCTGTGTTCTGCATCCATCTCTTCACAGAGCTGTTCGAACAGATGTGAATTCAGGGCATGTACTTTTATGTGGTTAATAATTTTTACCACAGCTTGCAAAACGCTCTTAAGCTCAGGTGGCATTTTTCAGCTTGCCAGCATTTCCCTATGGATGACACAGTGTGTGGACTCACATTCAGAGGCGACCTCCTTGATCCACGTTGTCAGACCTGAAAGCCGCCCAGTCATTGCAGCCGCTCCGTCCATGCATACACTGACACAGTGCGACCAATTAAGCCTCCCAGATATGTACTCGTTCAAGGACATGAATAACTCTGCAGCTGTGGTGTTAGTTGGCAGAAATAGTGCACATAGCAAATCCTCATGTACATCCTCCTGAAAAATGTATCTCACAAAAACGAGCAATATTGCTTTGTTGTCAACATCTATAGATTCATCCAGCTGAATCGCGTACCATGGTGACTCATGAATCCTCTCAAGTAACTGTGCCTCGATGTCCTCTGCTATATCAATAATTCTTCTTGTTACGGTGCTCGCCAAAAGGGGGATGTTTTCAACCTTTTTCACTGCAGCCTCTCCGAAAAGTTCACCGCAAATGTCCTTTGTAGCAGGCAAAATCAATTCTTCCCCAATAGTAAAGGGCTTCTTAGCTTTAGCAATGCGGTCCGTGATCAGGAATGATGCTTTTAGCGCGGACACATTTGTTGAAGTAGTGGCCTTCAATAATTATTTCTGTCCTTCATTTTCCTGTTTTTTTCTTTCAAAATATTCTAGGGGTTTTCTTTCAATGCTGGGTGTTTTGTCTCCAGGTGGCGGCGCAGTTTTGATGGTTTCATGCCTTCATTAGCAAGTCTGTCACTGCATATTACACAGAGTGGGTGGGGGGCTTGTGAATCACCTGTTGCGATGAACCTGTAACTCAGGTAGGTATATCTTGGTATATCTTGGTATTTTCTTTTAAATGCCGCTTTCTTTTTGCAGGCAGTCTGTGACCCTTCTGCTGTCTCATCGTTGTCTCGTTTACCCTTTCCAAAAAAACTCTCCAGTGAACTCTGTTTCTGGCTCATTTTGCAAGGGCTAGCTTACTAGATGAGATTAGGCAGATGAGAGTGAGAGGTGTAGAGTTGTAATTGCAGGAATGTTCTTATCTTGGATGGCAAACCAATGGGGAAAATGTATTAGAATCTTCCAGTAGCAATAACATAGACTTTGACTAGAGATAATTAATTGTATTAATTACTATGCTAAACAGTAATGAAAGTTAAGCAGAAACCAAAAGTAACCAATGTTGGAGGATTACTAAAAATGTGTATAAATGCTAGACTAGACTCCAATAAAGTCATCATGATTCAGTTGATCATGATCAAACAAAAATATATTTTTGGCAACATATATGTTTTCTCCAAAAGCGTTTTGTAAGGTAGTAATCTGCAATTCAGATTTTACATTTAGGATGGGTTTGATCTCCCATATGGTCTTCAGCTTTCCACAATCTCAACAATTGTAAGGTGTGTGGGGAATTCAGAGAGTCCAAGTCCACACATTTTAAAGATTTGTCATATATATATAGTAGGGATTGCACTAAACATATGTAAATGCAAAGAAACCCTTTGCCTATCCAGTGTTTTCAACTCCAGCAATTTTAAGATTATGTGGACTTCAACTCCCAAAATTACCCAGACAGCATTCCAGACTTCTTAAAATTGAGAAACACTGCTCTTCACTTTAAAAATGTTAAACAGATAGCTACACTTTCCCACTCATCCCCACACATTCCCCTTCTTCCAAAATATCTACAGCCCAAATATTGTCTTCACCCATTCTAGTGAGATCTGGATGCCACAAAATGGATGCTGGTAGATCGCCATTCTTCTTGGTTCATTTGATCATGATATGGAGACAATATTCCACTCATAATCAAAGTTGGATTGGATTTAATAATCATGGTTAATGCAGGCATGATATTCCCCTCTGAAAAAAAAATTGGAACTGGCCAAAAGAGACCCCGTGCCACGCGCCAAGAAATCGCATGCACAAAACCAACGCTACACACCCTTCCTTTCCAGCCAGTCAGGTGTGGATCAGCTCCGGAGCTGGGCAGTCGCTTCCCTGGTGGCGGGGCCGAGGCCGCCACCCAGGGAGTGCCCGCTGCTTTCCCTCGCCAGGGCCGGGCGGTGGCGTGCTGGCCTGAGTCACGTGGCCCCCGCCTGGCAGCGCGCTCCTTGGCACAAGGCAGCCGGGTTGCGCAAGGAGCCCGGCCGGCCAGGCGAAGGGAAGGCAGCGAGGGCCCTGCTGGCCCGGGGTGGAAAAGCCGCTTGGCAAGGGGCCGGGGAAGCCTGCGGGCGGAGGACCAAGCGCGCTGGGAGACAGAAATTCGGCCGAGGCCGTCAGATGGAGACGGCTGGTCTGTGGCTGCCCAGCTCCCATTTTCTGCTGCTCACCTGAGTGGTCTGTAGCCGCGTGTTGGTGAGGCGATTGAAGAAGAGCTTCTCGTGAGCCTTGACCAGGTTGCCGGCCGCTTCCAAAGAGGGCAAGGGAGTTCGTGCAGGCTGGGATTGACGTAATCGGCAGCAGCGTAGCCTCCCTTCACCAGAGCCTCGCAGAACTCCTGGCATAAGCCCGGTGAATCAGGAGCCTCCTTCTTAGGGAGAGCAGCTTCTCCACGGCTACCACATTTCCCTTTTCTCTAGCCACGCATGGCGTGGAGCTGATGTTTTTGGTCGAGCGAGACTGAGGGACGGCGTCAAAACCAGCGCTCGATCCAGCACGTCGGAACAAGATGGCGCCGAAGCAAAGTAGGTGGACCGGTTCCAAATGACCCGCGGACCGTTACCGGTCCGCAGACTGGTGGTTGGGAACCCCTGCTTTAGTGGACCTACTGTTTTCTTGACTTTGCTCTTGTTATTAATATATTGAAAAAAACTTTTTTTTAGTTATCTTTGACTTAGTTTATTCTGAGCCTTTGTTTTCCTGAACATGTCTTTTCATGTTCTGGCTATCTGCTGATAATCAGCCTTAGTTATGTGTCCCTGTTTCCATTTTCTGTGCTTAGTTATTGTCTTTCAGTTTGTCAGAGAGATCTTTGTGCAGCCATGCTGGTTTCTTCTTGAATTACTTTTCAGTGGTATTATGGTAGACTGGGCTTTTATAATAATATTTTTTCAGAGTTTCCCAAGCTTCTTAAGTTGTTTTTCCCCTTTAGGATTTTCATCCATGGAATCTTTCCTAGGATCTCTCTGAATTTGTTAAAATCAGCTCTTTTAAAGTTTAAGGGACTGGTTGGATTATTTTCTATTGCTTGTGTTTGCATTATATTGAATTCCAGTATGATGTGGTCACTTTCACTCAAAGTTCCAGCAACTTCAACTCCCTCTGGCACTTCTTCTCTGTTAGTAAGAATTAGGTCCAGTATAGCTTTTCTTTTAGTTCCCTCCTTTATCTTTTGGATAATAAAGTTGTCAGCTAGGTTGGTTAGGAATCTGCTTGAGTTGGTCTTCCAGTGGATAACTGGATAGTTAAAGTCTCCCATTACTACTATGGTATGCTTCCTGCATATATTTGTTAACTGATTGGTTGGGTGGCCTGTAACATACACCTATGCCAGTGTCACCTTTCTTCCTTTTTATATTGACCCATATACATTCTGGAGGAGTTTTATCTTTGATCATGTGCATTTCTGTAGATATGTATTGATCTCTCACATGTAATTACCCAGATTCAGAATTTTCTTGTTGCTACCACTAACTTCCAGTAAAAGACATCTTTTCTCTAATTACAAGAGTCTAAGTATTTCTTTCCTGGATTTCGAACGGAGCAGCAGCTGACATTATTCTGAATCTCACTCTACCAGCCCACCCGGAGAGATAACACAATTTCTTCCGAGGGGGTCTGAACATCATGTCAACTTCAGCCAGTGACCAAGAAGCCCTGGGTGCCATTGGAGGGGAAGACTCGTTCCTGCTAGAGGCAGTAAGAGAAGCTGACTTGTTAGCAGAGCTCAACCTTGAGGAAAAACCAGCTGTAAAACCCAAATGGTCATTTGGAGTAGGTTGGAAGGATCCTGAGGAGCCCCCCCACCCCCCCCAGGAGTCAGCATCACCTGTCAGCGTGGAAGAGAGGAGCCAAGGCAAGAGAGGGAAAGGAAAGATTTTTTTACTAAATCAAGCCAAACGCCTCATAGACAAAGCCCACGGAGAGCCTCACGCTGAACAAAGGTATAAGGGAGAGGAGTGGGAGGCAGCCCCAGCCAGAAGAAGCCGAGCAGCCATCCCCATAAATCACCCTGGGTAGCGCAACAGCAAGCAGCAACCCCAGGGCCCTCAGAGGAAGGAGTAATTGCCAGAAGACGTGGAACTCCAAAGTTGCCTCCGTTGGAAGTAAAATATGGGGAGGATGCCAAGGAGTTGGGATTTTTCCTAGCACAAGTTTGGGGCTATATGGAGGAATATGGAGGGATTTTTCCTCAGAAGCAGCCAAGGTTAGATGTGTTACCAGGGCTCTGGAGGGAACAGCTGCAAAGTGGATGGTGACTTTGCATAATGATAATGCTCCCCAGCTGTTGAATTATAACCTGTTCATGACTGCGCTGAGGGCAAGGTTTGAGGACCCACTGGCAGAACATAAGGCCAGGATTAAGATTAAGACCATAAATCAGGAGCGGAGATCAGTGGCTGACTACACCCAGAAATTTAGAGAACTGGCGTGTCATATTCGAGGCTGGTCCCAAGGGGCTCTGATAGAATGCATTGCCAGAAGAGACCCCAATGATCTGTAGCTGTGGTACGTGCTGGAAGCAGAGGTGGAACTTGATTTAACCCGAAACAGACATCGAGGAGGCTCTGGTTGGAGCAAGCCCTCCCCCGCACGGCCTTCAGAAGCCTTCAAACCCCAAAAGGGAGGGATGGCGGCAAGACTCAAGACTACTGTCTGCGACTCATTGGACTAACGTCTTTTTTCTAGGAGGGCCGAATGTCAGCCTTCAAGTTCTTCCTGCTTTCCTTTGCTCCTTTCTGGCTGCTATGAGTAACGGGGGGTGGGTGGGGGGTGGAAAGTGTTGAAAGTGTTAATAACTAATATTGTATAAACTGGGGAGGGTTTCTCACTCCTGCTTAGCTTTCTCTTCTCTGCGCAACTGCAACCCTTTATCTGAGTAAGCCAAGATCAACTAATCATTACCACCTGGAGATGTCCGCATGATGTAGTTCACAACATTTAATTGGAAGAGCCGTTTGAACTGTTGGGGGTGGGAACATTTCACTCCCTTGATATATGTGATGTGCGTGCCTAATTACCCAGATTCAGAATTTTCTTGTTGCTACCACTAACTTCCAGTAAAAGACATCTTCCCTCTAATTACAAGAGTCTAAGTATTTCTTTCCTGGATTTCGAACGGAGCAGCAGCTGACAATTTGTTTGAAAAAAGAGATTAAAAAAAAGTTTTAAAATGTTTATTTTGGTGGTTCATTTAAGGATGTGGAAGATTTTGCCACAGTTTTCCAGAAGAAAAAATTAAGTTAATAGTTTAAAAATGTAATAGTTCATTTAAAGTTTTCAAAATTTAAAAGTTTTAAGGTTTAAAAATTTAGAATTTGAAAATCCCTTTTTTTAGTGAGTGGATGTGTTTTGCTCTTAGCATTGTTTCTACCTTCCTCTCTATGGCAGCCCCTGGAATATTGGAACACTTCTATCATGTCTCCCCGGTCCTTCTCTTCTATGCACGCACATGTATCTCCTCCATTTCCTCACATTATCATGCTTTATCAAGTTGATATAAAATGTGTCTGATAATTATCCCTATTTTTTTTCTATCCTTTTTTTCTGTCTATGTGCTCATTTTTCTACCTTATTATTAATGTAACTTGCTTACTATTATGTTAGTTTTATTTATCCTTTTCTTCCCTATATTTTTTACAGTTTTTGAACTCCAGTTCCTTCCTACCTTATTATTTAAGATTTGCCTTAAGATTGATCTTTGCTAATCCTATTCTTCCCTGATTTCTAATGTTTTGTTCTTGTCCTTATTATTTGATTATTTATTTGTCCTTTATTTTCTGTCCTGTGCTTATTTTTATTCTCTACTGGGGTTTTCCCTCCCTTCCTATTGGGACCTCAAGCTTAATTTTTGCCTTCACTTGCGTTGATTGCTGCTTTGGCATCTTGTTTTCTCTGCCAGCTCTCTTCTGTCCTTTGGTGCTCGGGTCTTTTCAGCCTAGTCTTTGCTCTGGTCAGCTCTCTTGGCCTGCTGTTCAGCTTTCCAGTTGGCTCAGCTCTGCCATTTGGTCTGCTCTGCTCAACCCTCCACTCATCTTTAAAGATCAGATTTCTCTAACTCCATGCCTCTTTGCTGCTATACTGCTTGTCTCTGCTGCTACGGTCTCCCCTCCACTGATTCTGCTGCTGCGTTTCTCCCTTCTTCCAATTCTGCCACCACCAATTTCTCACAGCCACTGGTTCCCTCTGCTGGATGGGTTGCTCCAGGCCCTTTGTCTTCTGCCAGACAGGTCGCTAGGAATGGCTCCTGGGCTAGCAGGAGGCGGGTGTGTGGGTGGTTGTTGGGGTGCCTCTAGTTTCCTAGGCCCTGGGGCCTGCGATGACTGCTGCCCCTTCAATCTGGGCTGCCTAAATTGGAGTCTAGGGCTATGCAATTACCGAATATACTGGGACCCACTGGTTTGCTACCTCTAACAGCCTCCCTTCTTATCTGCTGTTCAGCTACCAGATCGCTGCTCTCAGTTGCATCTTTTCCAATGGTCTGCTACTTAGTTGGGTTTCTGAGCTGAATCTGTTGTTTTGTGCTATCTTCAACTCATGTGCAACCATTTATTTGTTACATTGCTGTTTTGCTGGCATTTTTCTCCTTACCCCATTTTTTTTCTTCCTTTATCCTTTCTATCTTCCTTATCTAACTTTCTGCTCCTTTTTCCTCCCTCCCCCCTTACACTTTCCTACTTAATTTAATAACTTCAAAATTATTATTCACCTTCTCTTATGCCTTGGTTTTTATATTTTAATACTGTTTTTATATTTTAATACATTTCTTGTTTTAGATATTTTTGCACACTGTCCAGAGTCACTATTTGTGAGATGGACAGCCTTATAAATCTGATTAAATAAATACATGCATAAACATAGTTTCAAGATTCGAAGCACACTTTTGCTGTTGCAAACTTCTCAGCTTGTGAATGAACTGGGCGGGGGGGAGGAAAAGGGGAGATGGAATGAAGGTTCTAGACATCAAGAAGAGAAGCGTGAGAGCCAAGAACATTCCAGCATGTGTTTGCAAAAGGCAAATGCTTTTTCTCACAACAATATTGTGAGGCTCAATTGGACAATGTGACCTTCACTAAAGGGGAAGGGAGAATCCTATACTTTAATTATGTGGGTTTGCATGGGAATTAGTTAGATCTGGTTTAAACCTAATCAGTGCCAAAATGATGTACTCAATATATCAAGTTTTGCATTCAGAGATTGGATCATCTTGCTTGTGTTTGCTTGGTTGAGTTTGTCAGTCGGAACATTGACATTAAACCAGATTTCCCAA
Organism: Pseudonaja textilis; assembly: GCF_900518735.1. The sequence goes on along the minus strand of NW_020769358.1, from coordinate 228,023 downwards.
ATTAACAAAGGACAAGGGTGTCCTGGGTTTCCACAGCCTGTCTGATCACCTCCGGAAGAGCTGTGAAGACCCAGGAGAAGATATCCAGGGTGGAAAGTAAAGGAGAGCAGATGGCCAAGCCCGGGACCCCAGCAGCAGGCCAGGTGGATTTTGGCACCCAGATGTGGTAACCCATGTGAAAGGGCAAGCAGAGAAAACTCAACAGCTAGCAGCATGGGAGGAGGACGTGCCTTGGGGACTCTGTCAGGCGAGCAAGGAGCTGTGGTGGGGTGTGATTAAAGTATAGAATCTTATAATTATGTGGGTTTGTGCGGGAATTATTAATCAGTGCCAAAATGATGTACTCGATAAAGTTTTGCATTCAGAGATTGGATCATCTAGTTCGTGCTTGCTTGGTTGGGTTTGTCAGTCAGAACATTGACACATAGTTTGATAAGTAAATAAATACACACACACTTGCAGTTGAGTCATATATACAAATTTGGTAGGAGGAAATATTTTCCAAATTACATTTTTTGGGAATTGGCAATCTTAGATTGGCAAACCTAGGCAGAAAATCTGGGCAATTCATAGGACTTTTTGTGTGTGGATTTATAAACAATTTTCTATTTACAGTTTTCTATTTAGAGGGGAATGGCTTAAAATCATGGTATTTGACTTTCAGTTATATACAATACTATGGTTACATTATCTTGGATCTGTTTTCCATTCTCATTTTCTTTTCAGATATCAAATGGGACTCCATTTGCTAATAGTGATGCCTGTTTTGCTCTAGCCTATGCAGTTATTATGCTGAACACTGATCAGCACAATCATAATGTTCGCAAGCAGAATGTACCTATGACATTAGAGGTAAGATATTTCTTCTTCCTGGGATCTGCTAATCTGAATATTTTGACTTTTTTTGGTGGTGTCTTGGGCTTTATTAAGATTATATTTTCATCCTCAGATTTCTTGTTCCTATTTCTTTTATTTTCAATAAAAGGATCAGGAAAATATTTAAAATTAGAATATAGTAAAATAAAGTTCTTATAAAAAGCGCTAAAACAAATTCCTTACTGTAAGAGTCCATAGTAAATAAGATCACTTTCACTATGTAGGAAAAAATCTTCATGCCATTGACTTCTTTGTGATAAAAACAAAAGTGTTTCGTTGGTCCAGAAAAAAAAGCAGTAATAAAGAATAAAAACTTCATGTTTATAATGCACCAAAGTGTGTGTGTGTGTGGGGGGGGTAAGTTTAGTTCAGCATTCCACCAGATGTTTAACATTTAAAATGTAAAGCAAAAAGAAAAGAAAAGAATTTCACATTTGGAAGCATGCTTAAAATTTCGAACAACTAGAATATTAATGATTAAAATGACGATATGTCAAAAACCAATGCTATTAGTAGTTATATATACTCCCAATGACAACCAGAAGGAGTTTTACAGTAAGTTGCATGAAAAAAATTATTGGAATAGGACAAGGGAATATATGTATAGTTGGTGATTACAATGCAATAGTGGACATTAAAAACAATTATGTTAGTAATAAAAAAACAGAAAGAAAAAGAAAACTTTACCAGCAGCCTTTTTTGAGATGACAGACGAACTGAATTTGATAGATATGTGGAGGAATTTAAAACCAAAAGAGAATAAATTCACTTTCTATTCCAATTCCCACAAGTCATGGTTAAGGATTGACATAGTTTGGATGAATGGGAAAATGGGGAAAGAGATAGAGGCAATAGAAATAATGCCAAACATGGACTTCTGGGTTGAGCCCTCCTCGCCGCCAGACTGTAGATCATGACTGTCCATGGCTATGGTCCATGCTCTTTCATTGGAGAGCCCCAATCATTGCAATTAGGGCTGAAGCTGCCTTGGAGGGGGGTGGAGTAAGGGGAAGCCGCCAGCCAGGTGAGGGGAGCCGCATCTCCCCTTCTGGGCTTGGTCTTTTTCCCCCTAAAGACAACTGAAGCATTGGTCCAAAATGGCCACCCTGAAGAGGAAGACTTAGCTGGACTAAGATTTGTGCAGGAGTGAAGAAAGAGGTGGATAGCATTTGAACCGGGACAATTGGACGAAACAACCAAACAAAAAGTACCCCGGGATTAAGGTAACATTGAACTTTTAAGAAAAGAAAAGTGAGCGGTGAAAATACAAAGGGACAGGGAAAAAAATAAGAAAATAATTTTGACAGCTAAGCAGGGCTTTGAACCCGGAAAGGAAGAAGCCAGAACTAAAGACTTAATTAAATTGAATTAAAATATTTTGACAATAAACAGGCATAAAATAAAGCTGGACTTAAGATTGTCAAATAATAATAATAATAAAATTTACAAATTGGAGACTGAATTGCTTTGGAATATTGAGGTTCAAAAAACCCTAAATAATAAAATAGTGGGATAAGGCATAACAGAGAGTGCCATCTTGTGGACAAAAACTTAAATTCAAACAAAAGGGAAATCATCCTGTTTCTTTAGGAAATTGTGTTGATACAATGTTAAAGAAATATTGAAACAAAGTAAGAATCTTAGAAAGTGAAAGCTGAACCAGAACAAAGGAAGAAGCAAGGAAAGACTGACTGCGGGATTGATTGATGTTTTTGGTATAGACCCTGGGTTGGAACCATTGAGAACTTTAGAAAACTTGAAGAAGAAAGAAGGAAAGTAAAAGGTTTTTTTGTGTGTGTGGATTTCAACGATTATAAAATATAAGAGCGTGTAATAATATATCTCTTCGGGAATTAAAAATGGAACTTAAAAATATGAAAGAATTACTACAGGAAAGAGGCGAATCACTTTGCTCTGTGTTAGAAGAAATGGAAATGGCGATTGAAGAACAAGAAGAACTTTAGAGGAGGCGGAGTCGGTTCAAGGAGAAGACATCTTAAATAGACAATTAACACAAAGAACACTACAAAGATGTGGGGAAAGAAGGAAGGCTAAAAAGTTGAGATTTAAGAAGGTAATTAAAAAGGGGAATACCTGTGAAATCAGGAGAGGTAGAAAAGTGCAGCAGAAAAGGGGAAAGCAAGATATCAAGAAAGAGAGGGACATAAACTGGAATGAGAAAAGATATGGGGAAAAGAGGGGGAGGAGAGGCAGTAAGAAACAGGTGCAGGAAATAAAGAAACACAGAAATAGTAAAATGATGAAAAGAAATTGTTTTTATAGAGATAATGGCTGATGAATTAAAAAGGGGATTCTGCAGGGTGACAAGGGGTAACAAGAATATATTTGCAATTAAAAAATACTTAGAAAATAGGGCAATATAGATTATCAAAGGAGGGATAGATACTGATAAGTCTTATTGGGTGAATATACATTTTTATCTTTATCTTTAAAAAAAAGTTAAGGGAAAAGTTAAGGGCTTTGAACCTGGAAAGAAGAAATTGAAGAAATTGTAGTAATTGAAGTGAATGTGAAGATGTTTAAAAATGAGGTCAATATCAGTGACCAGGAATTAAATAGTCAATTTTTCCCTTTTACTCTTTTGAAATTAGAAATAAAATTAAGGGGAGAAAATATATTGCAGAATCCAAATGAAAAGATTTAATGATTATTATTGTAACTACTTAAAAATAAAGGTTTATTGGGAATTAAGATGAGGGAATAAGGGTATATTTTAATCACTGAGGTGTCACACTCAGAGCATTAAAAGGGGGGAAACTTATGCTTGTTTCTTTTTCTCTTGTGTTAAAACTTGTACTAATCTAGAATTTATAGAAAGAACGTGTGATAAAAAGAAAATATGACAGATTAAAGAACTATTTAAATTGATATGCTAATACAGGCTATTAAAAGGAAGGAGAGACATTAGTAACCTTTTTTTATTAGGAAAACATATATTGTTATTTTTATTCTTAAAATAAATATTAAAGAATTATATTTGGAATAATTGAAATGAAATGAAAGGATGTTTGGATTGAGATTAATGTAAGAGATTAGGATTAATTTGCTTGTTTTTTTTCTTTTCTGAAAGTTTGGAATGGAAAAGGTAATAATAGAATTAAGTATGCATATATGAATGTATAACTATTGTCATTTCTGTATGTAAAAGTGATGATCCAGAAATATGTTGTCCACTAAAAAGAGCTTTTTGTTTTTATATGAAAAATTGAATAAAACTTGTTTTTTAAAAAAAGAAATAATGCCAAACACATGGGCAGACCACAACCCCCTCAAAATAACCTGGAGAGATCAAAAGAAAAAAGAAGATGGACATTGAATCCACAGATTTTAAAAGAAAAAGAATATTTTCAAAGGATTAAAAAAGAATTGGAACTATTCTTTAAAAAAATATATGAAACAACACACATCATTATGGGATACCATACAACTTATGGGATACCATGAAAGCATATATATGCGGAATAACAATAGCATACACGGCAAAGAGAAACAAAAAGAAATGGAGACAACAGGAGGAGATTAAAAAATTAAAAACCCAATTACAAATAAAACCACAGAATGATCAAATTAAGGAGGATATGAGTTTAGCTAAATATAAACTAAATATATTAGACAAAGAAGAAAATTCAAGAAATCTAAAATTTGTAAAATAAAACTTTTTTGAACATGCAAATAAACTGGGGAGATGGCTACCTTATAAATTAAAGAGAGAGAGAGAGAGAGAGAAAGGATAATACAGCAGTTGCAGGATGAAAATGGGAATTTACAACATAATATGGAAGAGAAAAAAAGAATTACTCAAAAATATTTTGAAGGACTCTACAAACAAGAAGAAATAGCAAAGGATAAAATAAGACATTATTTGAAAGTGGAAGGTTATTCGATAGCACAAGAAAAGAGAAAAATGCTAAACAAGGAAATAACACTAACAGAACTGAAAAAGGTAGTGCAAAAGCAGACAAATATCAAAACTCTGGGGCCAGACAGACTTCCACAAGAAATATATAAAAATATGGGCGAATTGCTAGAGCTGTTAATGTTGGAAGTGTAAAATGACGCATTGATGGAGCAAGGCTACCCGAATCTTGGAAGGAGACATATATCTCCTTGATACTGAAAGGGGGGACAGATAATAAACAAATAAAAAACTACAGGCCCATCTCACTGCTAAATACCGACTACAATATTCACAAATATAATAGCAGAAGGGATGAAAAAATTATTAAATGATACATCCCGATCAAAATGGATTTTTGCCGACAAGACAGATTAGGAATAATACAGCAATGGTAGTAAACATACTGGAGTACTATGAAGCCCATCCAGAAAAACAAGCTGCTCTAATTTTTCTGGATGCCCCAAAGGCTTTTGAGAATCCAAATTGGCAGTTTATGATCCAACAAATTAAAGATATGAACCTTGGAGATAAATTTGAAAAACTGATAGAGGCAATATTTACCACTCAAAAGGCGAGCATAATATTAAACAGGGATACCACAGGGACATTTAAGATAACGAAAGGAATAAGACAGGGATGTCCGTTATCACCTCTACTTTTTATCCTGACATTAGAAGTATTATTAATTTGAATTAGACAAAACCCAGGAATAAAACGAACTAAAATAAAAAAAGAATACAAAATCCAGTCATTCGCAGATGAGCTGGTATTTTTCATAGAGGAGCCAATGGAGGCGGGAACTATTTTAATACAAGAGATAGAAAAATATGGAGAGGTGACAGGCCTCAAAATTAATGGAGAAAAGACTAAAATATTAGTTAAAAATTTAACAGAGAATTAGAAAGTAATGGGGTTGCAAGTTACAAAGAAGGTCAAATATCTAGGAATATGGCTAACTGCGAAGTGTTCCTTGAGAAAATAAGATAATTACATGACACTGTTTCAGAAAGATTTGGAATCATGGGGGAAATTACAATTATCTTTATTAGGAAGAATCACTACTATTAAAATGAATGTTTTACCTAAATTACTTTATCTATTTCAAACAATTCCCATGAAATTAGACAATTTTTTTTTGCTGAATTAAATAAAATCACTATAAAATTTGTATGGTTAGGCAAGAAGGCTCGAATAAAATTAACAGCACTACAGGATAGTAGAAGTAGAGGTGGCTTCAGACTCCCAGAATGGGGATTTTTTTTTACAATGCTGCAGCATTGGTATGGATTAGGGAGTGGGTAAACTTAAATAACAAAAGGATTGAGTAGTAGGAATAAGAATAGTAGAGATAAGAAAAATGTATATAAATTAATATAAACATATGTAGATTTGTATATGTAACAACAATGCCACAATGTTGTTAAAGATGAGCATGAGATATGTAAATGTGAAAAAGCATAATAAAAATAAATAAATTAAAATTCAAACAATAGGAAAAGGTGGAGATCTGACTCTCTGGCCCTAGAGCCAGCTATTGTGGCAAAATCAACTGTTTATCAGAAGGGAAAATAAAACTACTAGAGCACCATTTTCAGAGGATCCCTTTGCTTCTATTTTTATGCTGGTTTTTTTTTAATTGTAGTATCTTAGAAACTAATCCCAAAATGTTCCAAAGATGTGTTGCTTCTGAATTTCATAATAAAATATTCAAAATATATCACAATAAAGCTTATTTGCAGAATTCAGAATTCTGTATTGAATGTTGTACTTTCATTGCTAATTACAGGAATTCCGAAAAAATCTGAAAGGAGTAAATGGTGGCAAAGATTTTGACCAAGAGATGTTAGAAGATATATATTATGCTATCAAGTAAGTATAAATTAATCATTGGAAGGAGGGAGTTATCAGAGCAATCTGATTTTTTAAAAAAGTTAATTTGATGTAGTGGCTAAAGGGCTAGCCAGTAGACAGTGAGTTCTAGTCCTGCTTTAGGCATGAAAAACTGTATATGTGTCTTTGGGCTATTCACAGTCTCTCAACCCGACTCATCTTACAGAAATTGTTGTGGGGAAAATAGGAGGAAAGAAGCATATTGATACATTTACCACTTGGTGTTATATATGAAAAAGTGGTATAAAAATGAAATAAAATAAATCCTAGCATGTTTTCTACGGTGCATCTTAACTTATCATTTAATGTTTCTATATTCATCTCTGATAGAAATGAAGAGATCGTGATGCCCGATGAGCAGACAGGTTTAGTAAAAGAAAACTATGTATGGAGTGTGTTGTTGCATCGTGGAGCTACTGAAGAAGGAGTCTTTCTGCATGTTCCATCTGGCAGCTATGATCATGACCTCTTTGCCATGACCTGGGGACCTACTGTTGCAGCTCTTTCCTATGTTTTTGACAAGAGCTTAGATGAAACAGTCATCCACAAGTCTATTTCTGGTTTCAGGTAACACTCCATCACAGTCTACAAAATTATTTTATGTACCATCTCCTTATTTTGACCAAAAACTTCGGATGCATGCTGATGTTTTCCACAAAGATATCTAACAATGGCCTGTATAAAATGGGTCCACTGGTCTTCGATGTCTACCAGTGGTGGGGTTCAATTTTTTTTACTACTGGTTCTGTGGGCGTGGCTTGGGCATGGCATGGCTTGGTGGGCGTGGCAGCGGAAGGATACTGCAAAATCCTCATTCGCTCCCCACTCTAGGGGAAGGTTACTGCAAAATCCCATTCCCTCCCCACCCCATTAATCTGCTTTCCAGCTCCGTGTTCCTGTGCAGGGCAACAAAAGAAGACCCAGCTGATCAGCTGGGACTCGGGAGGAAGAGAATAGATGGGGGCAGGGGCAGTCAGAGGTGGTATTCCAAGTTACTCAAAATTTCCGCTACTGGTTCTCTGAACTATTCAAAATTTCTGCTACCGGTTCTCCAGAACTGGTCAGAACCTGCTGAATACCACCTCTGTCTATGCTATCATGCAGTAGTTATTGAAATCTGTTAGTCAATGTAAGTTGGAACTGCACAACAACTGCAGCATCCTTCAATTGCTTGAGTGCAATAGGGCATATTGTTTGGCATTGTTGTATTTTCTTTAACTTGAGTCAGAGTGACACCATGACCAGGTAATGGTCTGAGTTCACATCTGATCCTAGTAGGTGTAATACGTCAAGCAACACTGAATACCACTGCATATAAATACATATATAGTTCATTTTGTTGCTTGTGGAACTGTCAGGAGAGTGCCATCTTGCCTTGAGAATGCAGTTATGTTCAAAAAACACTTCAAAAAAAAAACTTGAATCAGCCAGCCCCCAATATGACCTATGAGTTTAGTAATGCAGATTGCATTGCACTACTGGATATTGAACTGAGCATAATTACAATCTATGAAGTTCAATGTTCAAATAGTTCCTTGAAGAATAATAAAGCTGCCAACATAGATAAGATCTTAACAGAACTTTTGAAAGCTGGTGGAGATCTGGTGATGGAGCTCATTACATTATGAAACATGTGTTGGCACACACAATGCTTTCCTGACAATTGGCAAAAGAGAGTTATTGTTAAAGCTTCCCAAGAAGGGAACCCCAGAGTCTATAATAACTGAAAAGTTATCACTTTTCTTTCCGTACCTGGCAAAGTGTTCCCAATCATTCTCCTTAGGCTCCTGCAAGGAAAAATTGATAAAATGCTATTGGAGGAGCAGTCTGGGTTTCGTCATGGCCATTCACACCCTGAACAAAATTTCACTTTCTTTATATATATGTATTTGTATGTCTATATGTGTGTATGTATGTATGTATGTATCTATGAACTATGTATGTATGTATGTATATGTATGTATATATATGTATATATATGTATGGTATTCAGCTTTGTTCGGGTATTTTCCCACATCATTATAGTTGTTCGACAAACACTATACAGAATCCTGATGATGGCAGATGAGATTCTGCCGAAACGTTGCTACAACTTTAAAAGCACAAGTATAATGACGTGGGAAAATACCCGAAAGCTGAATACCATACATATAAATACCTGCAAAAACTTAAGTGTATGTATGTATGTATGTATGTATGTATGTAATTTATATTGCCACCTATTCGCCCATGGCAACTAGAGGTGGCTTACAGAATGTAAAACCATATTTAAAATTAAAAAAAAAATAAAAACTAATAAAAAGAATCAAATAAATTAATAAAATACAATAGAACAAAATCTGGAAAAAATAAATAAAAAATCACCCCCAACTCCCAACCCCTGCCCCAATGACAGCAGATCACACGAGCCATTTGATGGGCTTCATCCCGCTTTGAGTTTCCCAGGCCCACTGACACAACCTGGTCTTCAGTGCCTTCCAGAAGAGTATTAGAGAGGGGGCCATTCTAATCTCTGGGGGAATGATGTTCCACAGAGAGGGAGCCACCATAGAGAAGGCCCTTCTGGGTCCCACTAAGTGTATCTCCCTCAGGAATGGGACCTGCAGCATTCCCTGCCTCCCCTCTCTAATGGGTCAGGTAGATGTGACCGACAAGATACGTTCCCTCAGATAACCCAGTCCCAAGCCATGAAAGGCTTTAAAGGTGACAACCAGCACCTTGAATTGCACCTGGAAGCAAATTGGCAACCAATGCAGCTCCCACAGGAGAGGTGAAACTTGTGCACACCAGGGTCTGAACAAAACCATGCGGGCAGCTGCATTTTGCACCAACTGGAGCTTCTGGGTGTTCTTCAAGGGCAGCCCCATGTAGAGCATGTTGCAATAATCAAGACAGGAAATGACTAGGGTATTTGTGACTGAGTAGGGACCGTTGGTCCAGGAAAGGGTGTAATTGGTGCACCAAAAATCTGTGCAACATTATTGAGCAGTGTATCAAATTCCACTGATCACTTGCTATAAATTTTATAGACTTCAGGAAGACTTTTGCTAGCATATAACGGGACTCCCTGTAGAACCTGTGTAGAATATATGCAATCCTTGATCAATTTATTAACCTCTTCAAAAATCTGGATCATAACAGAGTTGCTGTGTAAAGATCAGTAGTGGAACCACCAACTTTTCGAACATTGATATTGGTGTTAGACAAGGCTGCATTTTATTACCCTTTCTGTTTTTCCTCATCATATTCCAACTGTCAGTCCTGCCCCGACTTGGTCCCTTAAGAAAGAAAGATTTTAATTTCATTTGTAGTGAAAAATATACTTCACTAAAAGGCCAAGTGGTTTACAGTATAGGAGAGCCAGAAATGAGTATCTGCACCAACTTTCTCCGGTTAACTTTCCCCCTTTATTTCCTTCCCATTACTGATTTCTCATTGTCCATTCAATTTTAAAAGAGATGTTTTGGAAACAGTCGTTCTGTGGATGGGTGGGTTTCAAAAATTTCAGCAACCAGTTCTCTGCCCAGTTGCTGGGCGGGCGTGGCCTAGTCGGCTTCCTGCACCACAGCAAGATCTGGAGGCCTCTGGAGGCTGGAAATGGGCCTTCTGGAGCCTCCAGCAGGCCCATTTTTCACCCCGAGCCTCCATGTGGGCCCTGTACTTACCTGGGATCCAAAACAGGCCTCATGGAGACTCCTGGGAGGGGCTAGGTGGTAGGTGAGGCCAGCCAGGGGTGGGATTTGCCAGTTTGCTAAACTGGCCATAAAATTAGCCAAGGGTTTGCCCGAACCAGGGCGAAGTGGTAGCAGCCCATTGAAGTATTGAAAAGGTACTTTTACTGAGTTTGAAATGATAACAGCGAAAGCAAAGCAAGATCTGAGCCAAAAAGTGTGAAAGTTACATATTGAAACCCAGTTCTTGCAACTGTTCTTCATATGTTTTAGTCTATAGGCCTTTAACCATCTTAGTTGTGCTTCTCTGCATTTTTTCCAAAGTCTCAACATCTTTTTTGTCATGTGGTGACCAAAACTGGATGCAGTATTCCAGATGTGGTCTTACTAAAGTTTTATAAAGCGGTACTAATATTTCATATGATTACTGCACATTACTGGCTTATATTTAAGTGATTGTCCACTGGGGCTCCAACGTCACCCTCACTATTTATTTACTTACTTACTTACTTACTTACTTACTTACTTACTTATTTAATTAATATTGCCCGCCTATTCGCCCATGGTGACTTGAGGCGGCTTACAGAATGTAAAACCATATTTAAAATAAAAAACAATAAAAATTTACAAAAAGAATCAAATAAATTAATAAAGTACAATAGTACAAAATCTGGAAAAAAATAAATAAAAAATCATCCCAACTCCTAAACCCCACCCCAATGACAGCAAATCACATGAGCCATTCGATGAGCTCCATCCCGCTCTAGGTTTCCCAGGCCTGCTGGCAGAACCAGGTCTTCAGTGCCTTCCGGAAGAGTGCTAGAGTGGGGGGGCATTCTAATATCTGGGGGAATGATATTCCAGAGAGAGGGAACCACCATGGAGAAGGCCCTTTTTCTGGGTCCCACCAGTTGTATCTCCCTCAGGGATGGGACCTGCAACATTCCCTGCCTTCTCGCTTGAATGGTTCAGGTAGATGTGACCAGCAAGAGACGTTCCCTCAGATAACCCAAGCCATGAAGGGCTTTAAAGGTTGACAACCAGCACCTTGAATTGCACCCGGAAGCAAATTGGCAACCAGTGCAGCTCCTGCAGGAGAGGTGAACATGTGCACTCTGGGGTCTGCACAAAAACATGTGGGTCGCTGCATTTTGCACCAACTGGAGTTTCCGGATGTTCTTCAAGGGCAGGCCCATGTAGAATGTATTACAATAATCAAGACAGGAAGTGACTAGGGCATGAGTGACTGTGAGTTGGGACCATTGGTCCAGGAAAGGGCATAACTGGTGGATAACCCGCAGTTGCACAAAGGCCCTCCTGGCCACAACTGCCACCTGCTCTTCAAACAGGAGTTGTGAGTCCAAGAAATCCCCTAGATTATGCACAGGATCTGTTTGGGGTAGTGTCACCCCATCGAAGATCAAAGTTGGCTCAGGGAGCAATTCTCCCTGAGCCAACAAACCTCAAACCCAGAGTCACTTGGTTTTGCAACGGTTTAGTTTCAACCTGTTGCTCCCCATCTAGCCCCTAACAGCCTCCAGGCACTGTGAGAGGGAAGACACAGCAACACTTAACTCACCACGGGGCGAGACATACAACTGAGTATCATCAGCATATTGGTGATACCTCAGTCCATGGTGATGGATGATCTCACCCAGTGACTTCATAGAAATGTTGAAAAGGAACGGAGAGAGTACCAAGCCCTGCAGAACCCTGTAAAGCAGTGGGCAAGGGCTGGATCTCTCCCCTCCTATCAACACTGATTGAGAGCGGTCACAGAGGAAGGAAGTGAACCAGGACAGCACAAGGCCTCCCACCCCTATCCCCAGGAGAATCCCATGGTCAATGGTATCAAAAGAGGTCAAGTAGAGCAAGGATGGATGCACTACCCCCATCCCACTTCTGCCGTTTTATCCAGAAACCTCGAGCTGCTGTGCAACGACCACCTTAACAACCTTCCCCCAAAAGGGAAGATAGAATAGAATTCTTTATTGGTCAAGTGTGATTGGACCCTCAAGGATTTTGTCTTGGTGCAAATGCTTCAATATACATAAAAGATATATTCGTCAAGAATCATAAGATTGGAGACAGGTCGGAAGTTATCCAACCAGGTGGAGTCCAGCGATGGCTTTTTTAAGAAGAGGGTGGACCATAGACTTCTTAAAGTGCTGGGGCATCCTCCCCTCCTGTAGAGAAATATTAATCACCGCCAGAGTCCACCCGCCTGTCACCTCCTGGGAAGCTTTCACAAGCCAGGAGGGACATGGGTCATTTTACAGGTGCTTGCGCACATACTCCCAAGGATTCTGTCCACTTCATCAGAAGCAACAGGGTCAAACCGTTCCCAGATAACAGGGCAACAACCTGCCTCAGGAGCTTCCACCAGACCAGCAACCACGCCGGCATCTAATTGGGAATGAAGTCGAGCGATTTGTCTTCCAGAAAATCTGCAAATTCCTCAGTGCACCCCTTCAGGTGGACCTCAATCTCCTCCTTCCCTAGGAGGAGACAGCTCACCTTAAAGTGGGTTTCTGGGCAATTATCTACAGACGTAATTAGTGTGGAGAAGTATTGACACTTCGCCACATGAATTGCCACTGGTAGGCCTTAGTAGCAGCTCTTATCCATGTTCAATCGAGTTCATCTCCTGTCTTCTGCCAGCAGTGCTCTAGACATCTCCTGATGCGTTTCATTCCTCTCAGTTCCTCTATATACCACAGGGCATAGAGATGTCTACAGCTGAGGAGCAGTCGCAAGGGTACAATCCTATCCAGAGCCTCAGTCACCTTCCTATTCCAAACAGTGACTAAGAGCTCAGCTGGACTGCACAGTAGATCTGCAGTTATAACCCCCAACTCCTGGAACCCATCCGGGTCCATTATTCGATGGGGGGGACCAATCTAATAGGTCCTGCCTCCCTGCAAGGGGTTGCAGCTTTTGAGAAACTCATTGCCATCAGACTGTGATCCAACTATGACAAGGGGACCAAGGAGAGGTCTACCAATTCCAGATCACATAGACACTGCTCTGACAAGAACAGCAAATTGAGTGTGTGACCACTATTACTTGTCAGGCTCAAGATGATCTGGGACAGGCCCATGGAAGTTATGGTTTCAAAAACAATTGCTGTTTTTGAGCCAGGTTTTGCCTAATCTGTACTTGTACTTTTGTTTTTTCCTGCCTAAGTGTAAAACCTTGCTTTTCTCCACATTAAATTCTATTTTGTTTGATAGGGTCCATTGTTCAAGGCTGTCAAGATCTTTTCGCATCCTGAACTTGTCTTCTGAGGTGTTGGCTATTACTGCCAGCTTAGTGTCTTCTGCAAGAGGAGGATAAGGCAGTGGCAACTAGCAAACCCTTCCATGTCTCACCCGGTGGCGGCAGCCAGCAGGGCAGCCCCGGCCACCACTCATGTTCCACCACCAGTTGCCTGGAGCCCTTAAGGGGTTTGCTTTGCCACCTCCTTTCCAACTCCCACTCAACTCCCCTTGCTTTCCCAAAGCATCCATTCACTAACCTGCTTTCCAGCTCTGTTCTCCATGTGCTGGGCAACAAAAGAAGACTATGGGACTACCAGTAAAAAAATAAGTTCAACCACACTTCCAACTTTGCAAGATTTTTTTTTGAGAAGTTGGAAGGTCTTCTTGATCTTCTTTTCTTGCCCTGCATGCAGTGGTGGAGAATGCAGCTAGAAAGCAGGTTAGTGAAAGAATGTGGTTGTGGTCAATTTGTTTTTGAAATAATTTTAGTTAATTATGTATGTTAGAATCTTCTGGTGAATTCTGGAATACTGTCTCCTTCAGTTTAATTTCTTATAACATATTTTGGATTTTTTCATCTATCTTCCTTTTAATTATTGTATTGTATAAAATGTCCTCATATCACAACCTTACAAGCATCCCAAACTGTTGTCAAATTGCTTCCCATACTTAAATTATTATTAAAATAGCCTTGAACTACCTGTTTACATTTTTTTAACAATCTGCGATGTCAAAAAGTTTTCAGCAGTTTCCCTTGTGTTTCTTTAATTCCTTTATCAGCTCATCTGTCCAGTGGGGTTACTACCCCATTGTAGTTCCCAATCACTTACCAATACTGAAAAGAATAGGAATGTTCAGACAGATATTTAAAAAGCTTGGCTTTTTCTTGGTATGGGGTGGTATAATCCCATCACAATATATTTTATTTCCTTTAATTCAATTTGCACAATTACATACCTGCCTAATAAGTGGATATAATCGGGTTTTATATACAAAACTACACCATTTATTTTTTTCTTTGAATTAGCAGAAAAACTCCAGACCCAAAGTTTTATTTGTTAAATACTTTTTGTCAGTCTATCATGGTTGACTTTTTTTAAGATAATGAAACAACATTTTTTTTGTGGGGAATTTGCCCCATTAACATTCCATGTCAAAATCTTGCAATCCATCTGTTATGAAGAGGAAGTTCCAGGGTTTCCAGCTGAGGCTCCTAACTCCACAGCCTATCCTTGATAAACGTCAAGTTTCTTATTTTCTTTTTCTTTCTGATCTTTTTATCTTTTGAAAAATAGTGTTGTTTCAATCCATGTTTTTTCAAAAAGTCTAGTGCTTTAAGGACTGAGCTTAGTCTGTACTGTTGATTTCTAAAGGTAAGCCATCCAGCTTATCCCAGTGAAATGGAATATTATTTTGTTTCAGAAGATTTGTCAGGGAAAAAATACTTAATATTGTATTTGTAATTTCTCTGAATATTTGCACCTTTTTTCCAGAAATATTAAATCTCTGTTGGAAATGTTTTTAAATTACTTGCTTTTTAATAGATTTTCTTATGAATTGGATCATCATATCTCTTGGCAGTTGTCTTCTGACTGCATATTATGCTGAGTTTATTCTGTAAATTGTGTCTATTTCTTTAGAAAAGTCTATTTCTCATCATTAAACCTTTTAGTCATTTCTGTTACAATTACTAAGTTGCAAGTTTCTTCAGGAATTCCTCTAAGACACAGAAAAACTTCCTTCTGTTTCAAATCCAATAGCAGTAAATTTTAGTCAAGAAGATCTAACTCTCAAAGGTCCAAGGCTGGACCTATTTAGGACTAAAGCAAACACGCTCAGGAACCCAAGGGAATCAGCAAACCAAACTTTAATCCTCAAAAGCAGTCTGGAGCCTTTGTACATAATGAGTAGGAAAGAGTCCCTTGCAAAGTCAGCACTGAGAGCTGTCACCTCCCAACACACTTTATAGTCCAGGGACCATGCCTTCTGGAAATCCCGCCCCTGTAGCCAGACTCACCCATCGCTCCTGTCACTCTCTTCACTTTGTGCTGCTCCATTGTTTGTGTCTGCCCACCCATCCCCAAGTATGCTGAGTCCCGAATCGGGGCTCAACATTAACTTTGTGTCTGCCTTATCCAATGTAATCTGTATATTTTTAACATCATCTTTAGTTTGTTTTAATTCTGATACTAATAATTCATTTTTTTTATCGGATTTCTCATTTCTCTCTTTTATTGTGTTATGTAACAGAGATAATCTTTTCTCAAGTACTTTCATAAGGAGTTTAATGCTGGGCTCATTCAAGTCAAGTTTTAATTCTTTCAGTTCCTTCTTGGGAGGCATTTTTGCAAATGCCTTCTTCACAACCAATTGCTGGCAGCAGAAAAGCAGCCGAATGCACAGTTCCCTTTTCAATGTCAGATAAGGAGTTCCAAAAGCTAAGCAGCTGGCAGGGGAAATAACATTGATGTACAAACACACAGGTAGAGGAAAAAAAGAGGTTTCTAAGCTTTTAACATAGAAAGCCAAGAATTGTATGCAGAGTGCAGAAGAAATAGAATAAAGATATAAAGTATTTTCAAATAGATACTATATACGGTCTTTTTGATAGAAGTTCAATATAATTAAATCATAACTCAATTTCTCAGTAATCTAAAAAAGTTGTTGCCATTTGTCTGTTCCATACAGAAGGATTAATTATTTCAAGACACTACCCCATGGTTATTAAATCAATTAGAGTCCACAGGGAGCGAAGGTATCTGAATTCCAGCACACAGCTAGCAATTAACATGTAAAAAGAAAAAAGAAAAAAACAGTTGCAAAGCATGAAGTTAAAACAGAGGCATCTTTGAAGACAAAGATGGCAGACATGATGTCAGTCTTCTTTGGCAAACTTAACAGGGAGAAGAAATTCTCTGAATATTCACACACACACACACACACACACACACACACACACACACGAATTGCCATCCAAAAAGCTTCAGAATGATTCTGTGCCACTCCTTTTCTAATCCAGGAGTGAAATAACTACAGAGACCTGCTCTTTAGCGATCAAACCCGCCATTTGTCTAGCAGAACAAAGATATGTGCTGCTAGTTTAGAGTACCATACTGGGCAGAGTCCCCACTTGTCCTCTTATTTGATTCCATACCCAGTAATAAGCTCAAGTCCATCAAGTCCAGTTTGATTTAAAAAAAATTCCCTTTAGCTAGTTGCGTAACATATCTTTCATCAAGGGCAGGGAATATACATTCTCTATACATAATCTTAGGCTTGCCATCATTCTTTTCGTGAAATAAAATGCACGATTTTATTGCTGGATAAACCCCTGGGCCAGAGCTCTTCTAGTTCTCTCAGCAGTGTCAAGTACAGTTTGGGTTTTGCCAGCTTGGTCCCAGGTAGAATTTTAATGGCACAGTCTGTGGAGCAAAATTGGGTGGGGATGAGTACGTTTGATTTCTATTCACTAAACAGTGTTCTGCTTTCACTATGGCTTTGACATTGGGTTTTTCTGAGAGATTTTAAAGACTTTTTTCTTTCGGTATACTGAGAGATCCCACTTCTCTAGCCAAGTGAGACCCAAGATCATAGGATGGTCCATGCCAGGGGTCACAATAAAGCTAATGGTCTCTACGTGCGGTTCAATTCTCATTTTCATGGGCTTGGTTACAAAGGTCGCAAGGCCTCCCCTCACTAGTGAGCCATCTAGCCACAGATTAAGATTGATCCTTTGTGCTTCTGCCTTCTCCAAATGTTAAAGGAAATGGCATCTGTCTTCCCAGCATGCACTTGTTTTGAGAGTGTGGGCTGATGGGTAATGGGGTGGGGTTAGCTTCAAAACAATATACTTGTTATTTGTCTCTCCAGCCACTAGATGGGGCTAGAGAGCAACAACAGTATATAAAGATTATATGTTGGTGGATATTTGTCCCTCCGGCCACTAGATGGGGCTAGAGAGCAACAACAGTATATAAAAATTATACGCTGGGGTATGCCAGTTGGAGTTCCCTTGCCATCATTAGATGAAGGGGTGAACGTTATGACTTCAACCCCCTTGCGTGCTGCTTCTTTGGGTTTGGAGACTGGACTCCCTTTACTCCGGGGATCCTTCAGGGTGGTTGGTATCAAGCGTGGAGGACAGTAATCAATAGCTCAATGGTCTTTCCTGTCATACTTTAACACCCTGTTATGTATCAGCTAGGCCTGGGATCTCTCCTGTCTGTCTTTGGATGGTCTCTCCTCTCTAGAGCACTTGAAATGTTGCAGTTCCCTCCCTGGTGTTCATGGAACAAGACTGGGTCAATCCCCACCTCACCAGCCAGGTCTTGCTATCCTTGGAGAGTTCTGGGCAACCCACAGAATAAACAGATGTATAGAACTTCCTGATTTATGTCCCGCTGGAAGTATTCCAGGAGTATTTCTTGGGGCCAGCCCAGAAGTTTTCTGGCCAGCCCACAGAATTCCTGAGTGTACTCTGCAGTGGACTGTTTACCTTGCTTGATGGTCCTCATACTTTATTTCACCCTCCGATCTGCTAGTGGGTCCTTAAAACTATTGCCTCAGGGTGAGCATGAAGTCATCAAAATCATAGAGTTCTTCGGCATGTGCGTCATGTAGCACTATGACCCAATTGGCTGCTTCACCCTTCAGGGCCCTTTAATGTAGCACACCTTACTTTCATAATCTGGTCTATATTCTGCCATGAACTTGGGTGAGAGAAATCCCAGTTTCTTTCCCTCCCCATTGAACTTCACCTCCAGCTCTGATGGCCGGTTGGTCACCTTGTGCCACTTGGAGCAGCTGGTGCTGGCAGTACTGCAGGGACCAAGGGTACTAAGAGCGGGATCAGCAATTGGCTCTGGTCTCCAGTCAGCTGCCAGGAACACTCTCTGTCTGTGCTGGCTCAGGACATGTCCCTGGGTGATGTGTTCTGGGCCTGGACTCTCAGGTTAAAATCACTCCTGCCAGAGGGCCCTCTACTCCCTAGGAACCATTGAGGTCGGTCCCTAATCAGTGAGGTCTTTCCCAGTTTTTCAGGTGACTAGGTGGGGGCATCAACCCAGGCATGGGACCGGGCTGCTCCCAGGAAACGCTGGCTAAAAGTTCCCCAACATCTTTGACGGGTTGAAGTGGTCATCCAATGGTTGTTCAAGTGCTCATCCAATGAGTCTCCTTCTGGGTTTGCCATGGATGCTGCCATTCCTCTGGGTGGCACAACCTGGTCTCAAGTCCTCTGGTGATGGTCACCCCTCTTGTGGTTCATCTGTCTCCCCAGTGCCAAGAGACCATGAAATCATTCCCTCATCATTGGAGAGTTCCCCCTCCGTCTCTCAGGCCCTAGGGCATTGGTGTCAGCTTCCACATGTGGTGCCTTTTATGCCGGTTCAGCAGGCTGAAAAGGCAGTAGCTCTTGCCACACTTGTTACAGCTGTAGGTCCTGAGGGGATTGTGGCTCTTCTCATGTGCCCTGCCAATCCCAAGGTCAGGAAAAGTCTCACTGCATTCTTGGGAGGGAAAAGTCTTGACTCCTATGTCAGGATTTTCGCAGCTGCCCCCCAGTCCTGTCGTGATTGCCTCTCTGGTCCCCATCTTTGCATGATCCCTGCTGGAGACAGACATACAGGGTTATACATTCCCATTAGTTATCTGGCATGAAAAAAGATACAGACTGGATTCCCTGGACAAAGTAATGGAATTTTATAATCACCATTTTAATATGGAAGAGAGAGGAGAAATAGAACACAAAGGTCAAGAAGTGTCAACTACAGAAGAATACAACAATGTTCTGTCTCACTTTTCTTCTTTCCCAAAAGATGAAAGAATACAAACTCACACAAACACAGGCAGGCAAGCTGGCTCGGACTTCACAGAGTTAATTCTTTGGAACTGATAATATCCTTGGCATTCCAACACGCTCTGCCTGCCAAGTCTGAACTGATAACAAATAAAAATCTACTCACAGAAAATTACAAGGCAGTCCACAAAAATCATTCACGAAGAAAATCTGAAATAAGATTAAACTTTGTCCCGTACAAAGTTCCAGCCGAAAACACACCCACTTTTATCCCCTGTGGGGTGTGGCTCAATGACTCAGCTCACTCTCTGACCCTCCCATGCCTCCTACGTTGCTGCTCACGTTTCTCCCTACGACGCTGCTTAGGATCAAGCCAACAGTCTTCCTCTTTACTCCCTGTCAGGGGCTGCTCCGATATGCTTTCCTGCTGATTAATCTCAGGCTGTTCCTCTCGGTTGTCTGATGAAACCTGAGGTATTATCAGGGAGGAAGCCATTGCCAGAGAGGAAGGTCCTGGGGAGGAAGGCATTCCCAGTTCCTCATCCTCATCTTCCAAGTCCTCTTCCTCTGACAGCATAGGCTCGGGAATCGGGGCCACAACACTATCCCTCACCGCAGGTACCTTCCCCTGAGTCTGACAGTCAGGATGTAGTCACAAGAGGAAACGGTCATGGAACATCTGTATAAGGTCCGGGGCGTGGATCGTGGAAGCATCTACCCAGCAAAGGGACTCTGACCCATCCCCCTGCCTCTCGATCAAATACTGGAACCGCCCTTTCAGCCAGTGGGAATCCCTAATGCTGGCCACGTTGCCGTCTACTGCATCATCTTCACCGGGCACAGGTGGTGGATCAACAGCTTCAGGATGTCGGAGATAACACAAAGGGGTGTCAGGGACCAAAAGGGAACGGTGGAAGACTGGATGAATTCACATGGATTGTGGTAGAGTCAGTCGATAAGCTACGGGGTTGATGACCGCCTCGATGGGAAATGGGCCGATGAACCGATGGTCCAGCTTCTTTATCGGGTGGTTGATCTGAAGATGTTTTGTGGACAACCACACACGGTCTCCTACAGCCAGCAGAGGCATTGCCCGTCGAGAGCGATCTGCGAACCACTTGTAATCTTCCTTGGCCTGTAACAGTTGCTGCTGAACTAACTGCTGAACTGAGTGAAGTTCCAAAAGGAATTCCTGAGTCTCGGTAACAGGAATCTAATAGTGTCAAAGGGAAGAACCGCAGATGGTACCCCACATTAGCATAAAATGGTGTCATTTGGGTGGAGGTGTGCTGGGAGTTGTTGAATGCAAACTCCGCCAGAGGGAGATAATCAGCCCAGTTGTTCTGCCGTTGGTTTATAAAACAACGCAAGTATTGCTTGAGAATGCCAATGACCTTCTCTGTCCCCCCATCAGTCTCTGGATGGTGCACCGATGACAAGCACACCTGCACCTATAATGTGGTCATCAGGCTTTTCCAAAATTGGGCTGTAAATTGTACACCGCGGTCATAAACTACCCTATCTGGCAGACCATGGAGACGAAAAACATGCTGCAAGAACAAGCGGGCAGTTGTACAGGCCGTTGGCAATTTACAACACAGAATGAAGTGAGCCATTTTTGTCAACATGCCGACCACCACAAGCACAGTTGTAAATCCAGGGGACGATGGTGTATGAGTCAAGAAGTCCATGGAAATTGCTCCCCGTGGTCTTTCTGGAGTCGGCAGAGATTGGAGGAGACCAGGAGGCGCACCCATCGCGGTTTTCGCTTGCCTGCACGGTACACAGGATGTGACATAGGCATGGACATCATGCCGTACTTGAGGCCACCAAAAAGTCCGCATTACAAGATGGAGGGTCTTAAAAAACCCAAAATGGCTGGCTGCAGGGTTGTCGTGACACTGAGTCATAATAAGGGCTCGAAGTGGCCCCGTGGGTACATACAACCAGCCCCGATGCTTGAGTAAGCCCTCCTCCAAAGTCCATGGGGATTTGGGTTCAATCTCCCCCATTCTCTGCTGCGACCAAGTGTCTAGGCGCTGCGCCTCTCTCACCTGAGTCTGCAAATCCACCGGTTCCTGGACTGTGGCCAAGGATTCTGCTGGCAGCACCGTCCGTGGAGGAAGGGGGTCCTTGGGGTAAAGGTACTCAGGTTTGTGGGACAGGGCATCCGCCCTCCGATTGTGACCACTGGGGATATAAGTCACAGAAAACTTGAACTGGGCAAAATACAACGACCACCAGATCTGCCGCTGATTCAACTTTCTCGCCGTTGACAAATGTTCTAAATTCCGATGGTCTGTCCAGACCTCCACCTTGTGTCGGCCCCCCTCGAGATGATGTCACCAAGCCTCAAACCCAGCCTTGATAGCCAGCAACTCTTTTTCCCAGATGGCATTTGGAAGGAGTGAGTTTCTGGGAATAATAAGCGCAGGGGAAAAGAGTGATGCTATCCACCGGGGCTTGCAACAGTACCACCCCACATTGGACGCATCCGTCTCCACCACAAAAGGATGATGCGGATCAGGGTGCCTCAGGATGGGTTCTGCGACGAAAGCATTCTTGTGGGACTCAAAAGCCTTTTGCTGCGGGTGGCCCCACTGGAACAGGACCTTCTTTCGAAGAAGCTGGGTTATTGGACCCATCAGCTTGGCAAAACCCGGGATGAAGGTCCAATAATAGTTAGTGAACCCCAATAGGCATTGAACATCCTTCACGCCACGAGGGGGTTCCCAACTACATAAGGCCTCCACCTTATGCGGGTCCATGGCGATGCCTTTGGGAGAGATGATGTGCCCAAGGAACTCAATGGAAGTCTGGAAGAAGAAACATTTCTTCAGCTTCGCATAAAGTTGGTGCTCCTGAAGGCGTTGCAAGACCAGATGAACGTGTTGAAGGTGGCTGTCCCTGGACCCGGAATAGATCAGAATATCGTTCAGGTATACCACCACGAACTGATCTAACATATCCTGAAACACGTCATTCATCAGGTGCTGGAAGACTGTGGGGGCATTGGTCAACCCAAACGGCATCACAGTGTACTCAAAATTGCCATATCGGGTGCCAAATGCCATCTTCCATTCGTTCCCCTCCCGCATCCGCACCAGGTTGTAGGTCCTTCGAAGATCGAGCTTGGTGAAGCTAGTGGCCTCCCTCAACCTCTCTAACAACTCCGGAATGAGCGGCAAGGGGTAGCTATTCTGCACCGTGATGGCGTTTAGCCGGCGGTAATCACAGCACAAGCTCCCGTCTTCTTGACAAAGAGAACTGGGGCTGAGAGAGGGGACAACAAAGGCCATATGAACCCTCGGGCCAAGTTTTTGTCCAAAAAGTCCCATAGCGCGGCCAGCTCGGGCTTAGACATGGAGTACAAATGTCCCTTTGGCAGTGGTACATTGGGCAGAAGGTCCACTGGGCAATCATAGGGAAGATGCGGGGGTAACAAGTCCACCTCCTTCTCACTGAACACATCCATGAAGTCCGTCAGTTCAGGAGGTATGGAGATGGCAGAAGTGGTGATATCCTGGCCAGCACAGGTGTGGCGGAAGTGGTCCACGCACTGCAGACTCGAAAAAAAAATGGCGTTTCACGACCATGCCACCTGAGGATCATGAATCTTAAGCCAAGCCATGCCGAGGTCTCATGGGAAATGGAGGTCCGCGGTGACATAAAAGCGGATCACCTCCTCATGTTCTCCACTGACTAGGCGCAAAGGCTGGGTGGCAAATTTAATGGGTCCTGCAATAAGTTCCTGCCCATCAGTAGTCTCGACCCTCATCGGAGTTTCCACCAGAACCAAGGGGACATCAAAATGGGCCGCAAAGGCCTGATCCATAAAGTTAGTTGTGGCCCCTGAGTCCACCAGCGCATTCGCTGGAATCCCTTCTGACTGGTTAGCCAAGAAAACCCGAGTGTCCAAAATCAGATGCCAAGGGGGTCCAGAGTCAACCTCTGCTAATTCAGGCAGGTGTTTGATATGTGCCCGGCCTAGGGTTTCCCCCAGGTCAGGCCAGCCCCATTTCCCGACTGATCACGCCGAGATTCAGGCACAGGCTTGAGCGACCCACCTCGCTTTAGAGGAAAAAAATTAGCGAAATGTCCTGCCCCCCCCACAATACAAGCACAAACCCCCTTGGCGTCTCTGTGTTCGCTCCTGGGCCATCAGGCGAGGTCTGACTGCTCCTAACTCCATTGGCTCCTCGGCCATTGCCATGACACGTTGGGTGACCCAGGGCGCTGTTAGCACAAGGCGCTGCGGTACAGATGCAGATGGCTGCTCCTGGACAGTACGACAGTTCTTTCGCCGTTAGAGACATCCATCGATGCGCAAGCATTGCACGACCAGAGCGTCGAGGGTCAGGGCCGGTTCCACTCGAACTAACTTGTCCTGCAGCTCCTCTGACAGGCCATCCTGGAAGGCGTCCATTAACGCTGCGTCATTCCAGCTGGAGTCCAGGCACAAAAGCCGAAATTCAGAAATAAACTCTTGCAGGGGGCGTCTCCCTTGGCGAAGGTCCTTAAGGCGCCTGGCTGCCGTCTGCACTCATATGGGGTCTTCATACATGTGGCTCATGTGTTGCCAAAACCCCTGGTAATTAATTAATAACGGGCTGTTCTTGAGCAACAAAGGTGTGGCCCATCTGGCGGCTGAGCCAGAAAGGAGGTTTATCACAAACCCCACCCGAGCCCAGTCATCTGGGAAATCCTCTGGCCTCATAGCATAAATAAATGGCACTGTCCCATGAAAGCCGGGAACATCACAGGCTGCCCAGAAAACTTATCTGGCACAGCCACCGGGCATTTCTACAAAGACTCCTGTATATAATGTCTTCGAAAATAGCCCTGTGTTTTAGTTCCCTTGTACTATAAAAAAGCATGCCAACCCAACAACAAATCATGACCTTCTAATGTCAACAATCTAGTCTTCCTTAATGTTATCCATTCCTTAACCCACATCAAATTTGCAGCTTGGTAGTACAGCTCCCAATTAGGCAGGCCAAAACCTCCTCTAGTTCTAGCATCTTGCAAAAGCTTTATTTATCCTCGCTTTCTTGCCTTGCCATATATACTTCAACACAATTTTATTTAAATCCTCAAAATAGTCTTTCCTGAGCCTAATTGGTATTGTTTGAAACAAAAATAAGATTCTGGGTAAAATATTCATCTTGATTGTTGAAATCTTCCCTATTAATGACAGTTGTAGATTTTCCCATTTCTTCAAATCTAAGGCTATCTGTTGTTTAAGTTTAATATAATTGTTCTCTTTTAATGTACTACATCTTGATGTCAAATATATCCCCAAATACTTAACTTTATTTGTAACTTGGATTTTCAACAGATCTGCCAGTTCTTCTCTTTGTCTTAGTAGCCTGTTCTTTGACAAAATCTTTGTTTTATCTTTATTTATTTTCAAACCAGCCACCTCACCATATGTCTCTATCTTTTCCAATAGCTTTGAAGCCGTTTCTACAGGATCTTCCAAAGTAAAGACTAAGTCATCCATGAAGGCTTGTAATTTAAATTCTTCCTTTTTAATTTTCATTCCTTTTATAGTTTTATCTTCTCTAATATTTCTGTTCAACACTTCCAGGGTCAATGCAAATAGCAAAGGAGAAAGGGGACATCCTTGTCTTGTGCCTTTTCTTATGTTAATAGAGTCTGTAAATTCTCCCTCCATCATTACCTTTGCTGTTTGTTCATGGTAAATTGCTTCTATTGCTTGAATAAATTTTCTAGCAAAACCCATCTGTTCCAATAAGAGTAACATAAATCTCCAGTTCACATTATCAAATGCCTTTTGGGCATCTAAGAATATCAGAACCATTTGCTTTTCAGGATGCGCCTCATAATATTCCAAAGTGTCCAGAATTACTCTCATATCGTCTCTAATTTGCCTCTTTGGCAAAAATCCATTTTGATCTGGATGGATAAAAATATTCAAATATTTTTTAAGTCTTTCTGCTAGTATCGAAGCAAAGATTTTATAGTCTGCATTTAATAAAGAAATCGGTCTATAATTCTTAATTTGCAGTGGATCAGCCTCCTCTTTTGGAATAAGTGTAATATAAGCCTCTGATCATGTTTTAGGTATCATCTTCTTTGACATAGCTTCATTCATAACTTCTAACAGTGGAATGCTCAGTGATTCTTGTAATGTTTTGTAGAATTCTGCAGGCAACCCATCTGGACCTGGTGCTTTCCCATTATTTTGTTTCTTAAGTGCTTGACTTAATTCCATCATTGTTATATTACTTTCTAACATTTCTTCAGTCTCTTTGGATATCTTAGGTAAGTTTTCATTCTGCAAGTACTGTTTAACTTTTTCCTCATCAATATTCTCTTTCTTGTATAGTTGTCCGTAGAAATCCCGGATAATTTCCTGTTTCTCTTTGTTGCCATAACAAACTTGACCTTGGTCATCTATTAGCTGCGATATTTTCCTCGACTCTTTCTCCTTTCTCAGCTTATATGCTAACCATGTACCTGGCTTATTTGCATCTTCAAAGTAATTCTGTTTAGCATTCCTAATTTTCTGTGCCAGTTCTTCTTTCTCTATTAAATCCATTTTATGTTTAGTTATGTCCAGTTTCAGTTTGATATCTTTTTTCTGTGGTGTTTTCTGTAGTTCTTTTTCAAGTCTTTTATACTCATCTTCCAAGGCTTTAGTGGCTTGCCTTTTCCTAATGTTCTTTTTTCTTATGTAGTCTATTATCAAGCCTCTAGCATATGCCTTCATTGTATCCCAAACATTCTGTATTGAAGTATCTTCTTTTCTATTTTCTTTAAAGAAAAAGGCCAGTTCTTTCTCGATCCATTGTATAAAATCCTTCTCCTTTAAAATAGTATTATATAATGTCCATCTCGATCTTTTTTTCCCCCTTCCATTTAATTGTCAATGGGTTATGGTCTGCCCAAGTACTTGTTTCAATGTTTATTTCTTGAACACTAGATATTAATTCTGTTGAGATCCAAATCATATCTAATCTGGACCATGATAAATGTCTATTTGAATAGAAAGTATATTGTTTAGTTTTAGCATTTCTTTCTCTCCGTATATCTTTTAAAATTAGTTCATCTGTCATTTTAAAAAAAGATTTAGGAAGAATCTTTCTATTGTGCTTTGCTGTTGTTGCTATATAGTCCAGTTTGTTGTCCACAATTCCATTAAAATCTCCCATCATAATTATATTAGCGTAGTCCAGTCCAGTCATTTTCATATGTAATTTTTTATAGAATTCTTCTTGTTTATCATTCAGAGCGTAAATTGCAGTCAAAAGTATCTTTATATTATTGTCCATTATTTCCACCATTAATATTCTTCCATCTTCATCAGCGTAAATCAATTTTGCTGGGGTGGCCTCTTTAATATATAAAACCACTCCTCTTTTCTTACATTGAGTCAGAGAAGTAAATAATTTCCCTAATTTTGGTTGTACTAACAATTGTTCATGTTGCTTTTTAATGTGTACTTCTTGTAAACAAATTATGTCAAATTTTAATTTCCCTAATTTATGAAAGATCTTCCTTCTCTTAGCAGCTGAATTCAGTCCATTTATATTCATTGTAATCATTTTTTTCTCTTCCATGGTTATATTTTATATTTAGGTTTAGCCGCTCTTGTAGATCTTGGTTCACGTTGGTCTTTAATATCCACCTGTCCACCTACTGCGCCTTCTTCTTTTTCAATCTCCATTTGTTCCTCTTTGAATTCAATTAATGAAATCTCTTTTTCTGCCTCTTCTTCTCTCCTTCCAAAAAATTCTGCGTAAAAAAGTTCTGCTTTCTCAGTTGAATCAATTCTGTGTCTCTGTTCTTGCCATGTAAACATCAATCCTTCTGGGATCAGCCATCTGTAATTCACCTCCTTTTTCAATAGCATTTTGGTCAGAAATTGATATTCTCTTCTCGTCTCTCTCACTCTTCTGGGTATTTGTTTTAAGACCAAGATTTCTTTGCCTTTGTATTTCAACGTCTTCTCTCTTGCCGCTTGTAAAATTTGTGTCTTGATGGATTTTTTAGTAAATCTAATGTGGACTTCTCTGGGTAGGTTATTTCTCATAGCATATCTTGTGGAAACTCGGTATATCTCATCTACTCCATCCATCATTTTTTCCTCTGTTATTTCCAAAGCGTCAGCCAAATCTTGCCCTTTTTCTTCCTCTATATTTTGGAATCTGAGATAAAATTCTGACCTCTCCATCTCCCACTTCAGCATCCCACTTTTTTCTTGTTCAACCACTGTTAGTCTGCTATCAATATTTCCAATCTTCTCCTCTCTTCGTTTACCCTCTTCTTCAACTTTTTGGAGTCTCTCATCGTACTTCACCATCATCTGTTGGATATTTTCCACTTTTTCATCAGTCTTCCCTGTTCTTTGTTCAATGGTGTCTGTTTTTATCTTAAGGTCTTGGATTCCTTGCATAATCATCTGTAAGTTTACTTTTTCTTGTTTTTTGTCTTGCTTTAACATTACCTGAATTGAACGTTGTCCTCCAGATGGTGGGGAGGCAGAAGTAGACACAGAGGCACCCGGAGGTATGAGTTTCCTACTCATTTTAAATGGTTCAAAATCTTCAAGTTCTTTCAAATTTAGTCCAATTAGGAAAGTAGCCAATTACAATCCAGAATGGGAAAGTCCAATAGTAAAAAGCCTAATAATAAAGGAGAGAAAAGAAAAAAAGAAAAGAGAAAAAGTTCTTCAGGTTCTTCTGGACCCTAGTCCAATTATAAAATAGTCCACAATAAAAAATAAAAAGAAGAAGAAGACCCAATAATAATAATAATAAAAAAGGCTGAAGCAAAAAAAAAAAGATTTCTTCAGGTTCTTCACACCTTAATCCAGCCAAAAAATCTCAATTAGAAAAAAGAAAGAAAAAAGGAAACCAAAATAATCCAAGAGCATAAATAGAAAAAGCAAAAATCCCAATGAAGAAGGAAAAAAATCAAGATAAAAATAAAAATAAAAATGAAAAATTCTAAGGCTTCCCCTTGGAAAGAAAAAGTAAAAATAAAGACCTTGCTAAAATAAAAATTTACAATAATGCTGGTGGGGGGTGGTGGCGAAACTAAAAAAAGATTAGAAAGAGAAAAGAAAAACAACACACTGCACTCTGTTTAGTTGTCCAAGGCTCTTGTTATGACTCTCTTCCCTTTCCCACAAGCTTCAAAGCCAAGCCATAGATATTTAATTGTTGATAGAAATCCAGAAGAGCACCTGTAATAATATTCTACTGCGCTCTTCCCTCTATCTTATCAAATTAGAATGTCCTTGAGAAGGAATCTTTCACGGCTCTCTCCACTTCAAGTAAAATATTTTCAAGCCTCTAGTTGGCAGTGTTACAAAGTTTCTTAGTTCTCACTTTCCCCCCTCCTCTCAGAACAGCATAATTGAAGTAAAAAAAACCCACAAGAAATATATACATATATATACAAAGAAAGAAATAACCAAAGGGAGCCTCTAGCCTAAAAAAAAAAAATTAGAAAATCCAAGTCCGGTTATCTACTAAGTAACAATGAAGTCCGGTAGCAAAAAATAAATAAAGCCTCGCTTTGACGTCTCCCTTAAAAAACGCCGCTTGTTCAGTTTTGTCAAAAATCACACAGATTTCTTATAGCAATCTAAGTGTCCTTTCAAGCCTCAAAATATTGAAAAAAAAAGTTTCCCACCCAGCCGACACACTTTCTCTTTCAGCCTTTTCCTCTCCGGAGCTGCCCCGACTTCAGCAGCTTGGGGGCTGCCTCTCCGCCACCAGCAAAAGGGACTTCTCCTGGGTCATCCAGGGACTTTGCGGTGTCCCTGGGATCCACAGGGTATACCCTTCACAATAACCCTCCCTATGGGACGGTTTAGGTCCGTTTGGACTGGCCAGGAGCGAAGATATCGGCTGCAATCGTAGAGCTCGATTGCAAGCCGTACCGTCACAGCGCCAGCTCCTCCCCTCGCAGCCACCGGGCATTTCTGACGAGGAGGGGGAGGAGGAGCTGCATGAGCCTGCAGCAAAGCAAGTTGGGCTGTTAATTGAGCCACTTGCTGTTGTAGAGTTTGATTTTCATCTTGCAGCTGTTGTTGAAACTGCTGCTGCTGGTCCATCTTAGGTAAAAGATGGTTTAAGTCAGGTGCGGGACAAAAATGTTCTGTCTCACTTTTCTTCTTTCCCAAAAGATGAAAGAATGCAAACTCACACAAACACAGGCAGGCAAGCTGGCTCGGACTTCAGAGTTAATTCTTTGGAACTGATAATATCCTTGGCATTCCAACACGCTCTGCCTGCCAAGTCTGAACTGATAACAAATAAAAATCTACTCACAGAAAATTACAAGGCAGTCCACAAAAATCATTCACGAAGAAAATCTGAAATAAGATTAAACTTTGTCCCGTACAAAGTTCCAGCCGAAAACACACCCACTTTTATCCCCTGTGGGGTGTGGCTCAATGACTCAGCTCACTCTCTGACCCTCCCATGCCTCCTACATTGCTGCTCACGTTTCTCCCTACGACGCTGCTTAGGATCAGGATACTCTTCCTCTTTACTCCCTGTCAGGCGCTGCTCCAATATGCCTTCCTGCTGATTAATCTCAGGCTGTTCCTCTCGGTTGTCTGATGAAACCTGAGGTATTATCAGGGAGGAAGCCATTGCCAGAGAGGAAGGTCCTGGGGAGGAAGGCATTCCCAGTTCCTCATCCTCATCTTCCAAGTCCTCTTCCTCTGACAGCATAGGCTCAGGAATCGGGGCACAACACAACAAGATGAAAGTGACGTTGAAAAAAAAGAACGAGCAGAGCGAGAAGGAAGCAAGAGCAAAGGAACAGAGAGAAATAAGTTCAACTAGGAGAATAAGATCTATATATGTGATGCAATGCAAAAAGAAATAAAGTTGCTGTCAATTAACATAAATTGACTGAATTCCCCCATGAAAAGAAAAAAACCATTTACAAAATCACAAAGGCTAAGATTAGATATAATATCACTAGAAGAAGTACATATCAAATTATCCTAAATTGGGGAAATTGTACTCTTCACTATTGCAACAAAAGAAAAAAGGAGTGGTATTATATATTAAAGAACATATAAAAGAAACAACAAATGGTAAGCAAATTTTCAAAGATGAAGAAGAGGGAGAATTTTGATGTGGAAGTGACATTAAATAAAAAAGAGATACTTTTAATTGCGATGTATGCACTGAATAATGGGCAGGAAGAATTTTATTAAAAAATGCATAAGAATATACTTGAAGCAGGGTATGAAAATATTTGTCTTATAGGAGACTTCAGTGCAATTGTTCATACAAAAGGATTATAAAAGTAGTAAAATGAGCAGAAAAGCAATTAAAACAATAAAGACTTTACCTATGGTTATTCCCCATGGTAGGCTAGCCCTCTAGGTGGACTGAGAATGAAGTTCTGGCTTAATGTCAGTCCTTCCCCAACTTGGTCGCTTAAGAAAGAAAGACTCTCAACTCCGTTTGTAGTGAAAGCTATACTTTACTAAAAGGCCATGTGTATACAGTATAGCAAAGCCAGAACTGAGTATTCATACCAACTTTTCCCAGTTATCTCCCCCTTCCCTTAGTTCCTTCCCATTGCTCGTCATTCATTGTCCAATCAATTTTAAAAGAGGTGGTTTGGAAACAGTCACTCTGCCTGTTGGCATTCTTCTGGCTTTGTCGCTTCCCTCAAGCATTAACCCTCCCTCCCTTCCCTTCCTTCCAGCCTCCTCTCCTCCCCCCACCCAGTTTTCATGGCAGACTGGCATTCTGACACCAGTATGCTTACGACCTATTCGGTCAGCCCCAACAATAGATTAGAAAACCAAGTTACAGCTTCATAAAACAATTGTTGTACCAACAGCGATCTACACCAGCGATACACGGGCATAACAGCACACACAGCATGAAAGCTCAATGTGTTCCATCAATCTTGCCTACAGAGAATACTGGATGTCACTTGATGTGACCATGTCAGCAATGAGGAAATTTTTCAGTGGAGTGGATCCGGGAAGTTGCAGCCATTGTGACTGAACACTGAATGTTCCTAGCTGGCCATATTCTTCACTTGCCAGAACATTGATACTCAAAAACACTGTACGATGGGAGCCACCAAAGGGAAAGTGGACATGGGATAGACTATGCAAAACTGGGCGTTAGACATTTAAAAATGATTTATAGACAATAGACATTAAATGGATAGAAGCTGAAGACTCTGCCATAGATAGAATTCATTGGAAGAAACTTGCTGTCCTATGCACTTCATGCAAAAGAAACATGATGATGATGATACAATATTTGCCTCCAATAAATACAATAAATATGCAAGAATGAAAAATGAGCATTTGAGTAGTATTTGTGTTTGTGACAGAGTTGTATTTCTGAATGACATCTTATTTTTATTACTGCAATGCTTATTGTGCTTAATTCACAATTAAACTATATCAGTTTGCCCATCATTAATGCACATGCAGCATCATTTGAAACCAAACCAGCTTGGGTTGAATAATCACAGTTTGATACATATCTGTTTGTGTTCCAGAAATATAATGGGAAAAATCTAGGGAATAATTCTGGAAGCATTCACTATGTGATTTCTCTGACAGCATTATGATTTGTCTTTCAGAAAATGTGCCATGATCTCTGCTCATTATGGCCTCAGTGATGTTTTTGACAACCTCATAATTTCTCTCTGTAAATTCACAGCCCTAAGCAGTGAGGTAAGTCATCAAATGGAGACATATAAATAATTTAAATTTAAACATACTTCATGAGCAAAATTGATTTTCCTTTCAGTTAAATACAACCACTTGATTAGTTAATACTAATCTTTAGTTCTTTCTGGTTCCCCAGAATGTCCAACTTTCAAAGTTCCATCCTACAATTTTTTAAAAGAGGAAACAAAAGCATGTTCTTGCAAGAAAGATCTTATTTCCAACCATCTGGACCCTTGGTCTGTTTGTAATTTTCCAAAATCAAACTCTTCTTTTGCTGTTTATCTCATTTTTTAAAGTCCTTAAACTTGTATTTAAAACATATTTCACTAAGAATTGAAGAAAATTCATGAGGTGCTATAAAACCTGTTGATCAAAAGTTTATAATAATTGAAAAAGCAGTTAATAAACAATTTCAAAAGTGGTTACAAAAGGAAGTATCAATAGAAGTAAATATTGAAGGTTGAGCTTTAAGGTCCTTGGTGCTCTAAGCACTCACTCAGCTTAGTTGTTTTCTTACAGACATTTCATTACCCAACTAGGTAACACCATCAATGTTACCTAGTTAAGCCAATCTCTGAGCCAATTTCAGAGCACAAAAAAAAGGAAGTACAAGTAGTCTTTGATGTACAATAGTTCATTCAATAACCATAGTTACAACAGCATTGAAAAAGTAACATGACCATTTCTCATAGTTATGACCGTTGCATTATCTCCATGGTCATGTGATCAAAATTCAGATTCTTGGCAACTGTCTGAGATTTACAACAATCGCAGTGTCCCAAGGTCATGTGTCCCAAGGTCCCAAGGTCACCTTTTGAAACCTATGTTACTAACTTTACTTAACCACTGTGGCAGAAAAGATTGTAAAATGGTACAAAATTCACTTAACAACTATCTCGGTTAGCAACAGAAATTTTGGGCTCAATTGTTGTCATAAGTTGAGGACTACTTATATGTGAACCCGGTGTTTTTTTTAATCCACCAACCATGATTGAAAAAATGGCTATTCCCTTATCTCTCAGACCTCTTAACCTGCCAAAGACTGCAGATCTTGTGTGTTAAGCCCATAGAAGCCTATGCAGTGGGACAAAGAAGAATTGAAGAGATATCAAATCCTATGACAATATTTGAATGAACTAAAGATTTAGATTCTCATAGGTACAAGGAAAGAATATGAAGTTGGTTATCAATATCAAAATAAGCCAAATTCTTTTGCTAACACTAGGATTGAAAAGACAATGTCTTATGGATGTGTTCTAAATAAGAGATAGATTATAGAAAAAGCAGTATCTGTCTAACTAGTAACAGGCAATATGCTGCAATACATACACTGTGAAAGTACTAAAATATTAGTCAAATTTAGTCAAACATTGTGACTAAATATTTGATTAAATCAAGCCATTTAGTTTTGAGTTAATATTTTATACCAAACTTTATTTTTAAACAATAAGAATTTATTTATTTGTACTTTTCTGTTGCAGTCAATTGAGAATTTGCCAACAGTTTTTGGAAGCAATCCAAAAGCCCACATTGCAGCAAAGACAGTGTTCCACTTGGCTCATCGACATGGTGATATTTTACGAGAGGGCTGGAAAAACATAATGGAAGCAATGTTGCAACTTTTCAGAGCAGAATTATTGCCAAAAACCATGGTGGAGGTAAAAACAAATGATAGTAGATGCTAAGATAATTGGGTGAGAGGACAAGAATTTTCCATGCTTGGGCTTTGTTGTATAATCAATGTGCAAAAAACTCTTTAATTTTTTTTTTCAGAGTGTTAAATACTATCTTTAAAAAGCCTATAAACTGGAATTTTATAAAATATAATGATATAAAGTTTTAAGTTTGAGAGTGGGCTCGCATGCAGGTGAGTGGTACAGTCAGGCCCAAGCTCAGATGGGTGCACAGATGGATGGATATGAGAGTGGGTTATAGTGCACAGGCAGGTAGGGATAAGTGATGATGTGAGGGTTTTGTGGAATATGAGATCCCCATGCTACTCATGGTCTAAATCAGGGCTCACTAACCTTTAGGACCTCAGGGACCACCAAACTCATAATTTCAAATCCTGCAGACCACTAATATGAATTTTGACCGACAGTGGCTTGCTGACATTGGTGGGAAAGTCGATCCCATATTCCAGAGCTGCAGTAGTCATAGGACTGGCCTGTGCACCAGCCTGCCGTGGATGAGCTGCTCCGGGATGACCAAAGGGCCAGTCTTGTGACTACTGCAGCTTTGGAATATGGGACCAGCCTGTGGTGGCGTTGAAAATCTCCGCCATAGGGGCTGGCACCTATAACGTGCAAATTTGCGGGTGATGCAATATGCAAAAAGCAGCACAGCCCTCACTGGCCAGGTCAAGGTAATGGTGCTGTTGTGGGGAGGGGGCAGCAGCACAGGTGGGCTGAAGCGGCGGTGGAGATGGCTGGAAGGTGCAGGAACACCGTGCTACTTGCATTTGCACAGCACTCCCACACCTTCCAACTCGCCTCTCCTGGCCTGGGCTCTTTCTTGATGGCAGTGGGCTGTAGGGACAGCTCAGGGCAAGAAAAGTACCGGCTGCTGGTGGTAGGAGGGGGCGGAGGGGGCAAGTCTGCACTCACCATCCAGTTCAGAGGTCCAGAATGAGGCATCTGCATCAGTTTTCTCATCCCTCTCAGAGCTCTGCTGCCCCCCCACCCCATGGCCCCAGCCATTGCTGCCCAGGGAAGGCACAGGAAAAGCAAGCAGAAACATAGCTCTCACTGGAGCGAAAGAGCTGAGATTGAGGAAGGCAAAGGCCGCCTTGGAAAAGCACCACTTTCTGTTGCCTGTGCCTTCCCCGATCTCCACTCTTTCGCCCCAGCAAGAGCTATCTTCCTGTGCCTTCCCTGGGCATCAATGGCTGGGGCCATGGGAGGGGGCAGCAGAGGAATCAGAGCTGCTCTCCCCCCTCAGCAAGCCAGACCTGGAGGAACGCGAAGAATTGTGGGAGAGCACCGGATAAATGCATGTTGGAAATGCCAACCCACATTTCCAGCATGCTATCCTCTGTCCCGAAGTAGGATTGAGTAGGATTGAGTAGGGGGAAGGGAACAGGGAAAAGAGTAGGAGGGAAGGAGAAGCTTGTTTGGCTTTCTTTTGGCATGGGGCGCGGGGAAGACCAAATGGCCAGACCAAAAGAGTCCTGTGGAAGACAGGGTCCTAATAACCAGGCAACACCCCCCCCTTCGGCCTCCACACAAAAGGACTCCCCAAGGCTAAGCTCCAAGTTTCTCCTGCTGCTTCCAAGTAGAGAAGGGTCCCTCCCTGTGTGGAGGCTGAGGGGGGGTGTCGAGCCGCAAAAAGCTCGAGCTCTTGCCTGCACAAATGGCGCTCCTGCACTTTCTGGCCATCTCCATCACCGCTTCAGCCCGCCTGTGCCACCAGCCCCCTCTTGCTGCAATAGCACCATTACCTTGTTCTGGCCGATGAGGGCTGCACTGCTTTTTGCAGGTTTGCACTCGGCTGAAGGGTGGGGGCCAGTGGGTGGGCAGCTCATGTGGGCGGCACAGCCTTGTGTTCCCGTGCAGCCTGAATTAATTGCTTTGTGGGGGGACATTTCTCTACAGAACACCAAAATTTTCTCATGGACCACCAGTGGGCCGCGGCCCACTGGTTGGCAACCACTGGTCTAAACTACTAACTCTATTAAGAAATCGTTAGCCTGTCATCTATAAATTATATATTGGTTCCTCAATTCTATTTTTCCCTCCATTCCTTATGTTAGCCCCTCCCTTTCCTGGGCATCTTGATTTTTGCTCATTGTCTCTTGTATAATATTTTCCATTTTTTCCTCTATGCCATGCATTAGTTCCATAATCTCCTTATGGTTTGTTTCCATAATGTCTTTTATGCTTTGAAACATCTTTCAAAGTTCCACTCATTTCCCCCTTATGGAGCATCTTGTTCTGTTTTAATAAATCCAACTCTTATCCAATAGTCCAGGAACCCTATATTTGAGCTTAAGGTTGCTCTTCAGAAAGTGCAGTGATCATAATTCTTTGTGTCCCATAGTTCATCAGTCAGTTCCATTTAAATGGTCCAGGGAGTTATCCAAAGCCTCTTTAACTCCCCCTTTGTAAATTCAATCATATATCATAGCATTCAGGGGACACTTTAATTAGATGTCTTCTTTGTTCTCAAGTTTAAATTTCCAATAGTCCTGGGATAGCTGCATATAGCACAATAGGTATTGTTACAATCCTTCAGCTGAAAATTCTCAAAGTTGTAAAAAATACATTGTATCTTCTTTTTATCAGCAGGTGGCACTTTCAGCTTAAATTTCAATGGTATCACGAGTCAGTCTGGCTTTAATCATTTTAAATGTAATTCAGTTATAAAAGCAAAGTTAGCTTTTTAGGTAAATAATTTCAGCATTTAAAAATGCCTTTCCAATTTAATGCCTTTCCAATTTAAGAGTCCAATTTCCTGTATTTTTAAACTTTTTTTGTTTTATTTTTCTCCCCTTAATTCTTTTCTTTCAATTCTGAAATTTTTCTCAAAGTGCTTAATTGCTGCTTTAGCAAATAGTTCTAATATGTTGTTGTTCAAAGCAGGGATCAACCAAAGAAAGCAGAGAAGATACATTCTGACTGCTCTGATCCCAAAAAGTTTTTGAATGTTAATAAAATGCAAACCAGAGTCATGTACTGTATTTCTATACAGAAAGCAGGAATTGATAAGAGCAGTCAAATAAATCAAAGAAAGAAACCAAAAAAGGAAGCAGAAAGAATCCAGCGGGGTTGAAATAAATCAACATTCAGCCAGCCAGTTAACCATTAAAGATAAGAACAAAAACAAAAGTTCAAAAGGAGAACTGAAAAGCCCCAGGCATGCTTGCGAAAACATTCTGTTGGTAGGAAAAGATGTTAAACACCCATTGACTTTTCGGCTGTTCCCACAATAAGCTGTAGTCTTCAAGATTCCCCTCCTGGGTGGGTTCACAGCTATCCATAAGTCCTAAATGCCCCCATTCAAATCCAGGGGGACAAGATTGCCAAAGAACCAGCTCTGGCAAGCAAACATAGAAGATTGTGAGTAAGAGAAAGAAAGCTCTTACTCCTCAGCAGCCATCTTGGGGAGGAGTCAGGTCTTCCTGTATTCTTCATTTGATAATAATGTAGAGGAATCTGGAAAATTCAAGAAAGATATTGTTTTGTATGTATGTATACAGTATGTATGCATTTTGATGCTTTTGTTTTGTAAACAGCATTACATGTGTGTGTATGTAAGTTTCACAGAACGAAGCCAATTCCAATAGCTTTCTTCTTCAATTGACAGGAGACAGCAGCAGATAACTGTCTATTAGGAGATTGCATTAATTGGCAGTCCAGACTCTATATCTGACTAGTTGCTGCCAAAGAGTCCCAGTCAATGGATAGTTTTTTAAAGCCACCTTCAAGTCCTCCTGATGCTCTTGTTTTCTCTGAAAAACACAGAACTTTTCAGTTACCGAGAATAACGCTGTGACTAAATAGCATGGAGAGTTTCAAAGAGTGTGGCCTGTAGTTATTTAAGCCTAAACTTTTAATATATGCGACAGTGGTAGAAGAGAGATGAGAGTAGGGCTCCTTGTGATCCATCCTCTGTGCTGTACAATAAAAGAAATAATTTGGTAGAATAACAATGATCCAGTAGAAAGAACTTGGGAAAGTATTACATTCTGTCAAATTGCTTGTATTTTAAAATCTGCCAGAGGTTATGTAAAGTTCTTCATGTTAAGATGTCTTATTAAGTTATATGATATGTTGATACAAGAAAATGCTTCTCTGATAATGGTGTTCCAGTTCCGAAACTATCACTAAAACCATTATATATCCAGTGTTAAGTGGGTATATAACCAGTGTTAACAACTTTGGCTGGTTACTTTCTACCGTTCTACCATTGAGAGCATTTTGGCATACTGTGCAACGGTGTGGTATTCTGGATGTTCTGCAGTGGATATGAAGATGCTCCAGAGATATAAACACAGCACAAAAAAATCATTGGTTGCTCTCTTTCTTCTTTGGAAGAGATTGCGAAGACCAGACTCCTCTCTAGAATACTAAAAATCTCCACAGACCATTCTCATCCTATATATTCATATTTTGAACTGTTACTGTTAGGGATAACATAGGTTACCTAACGTAGTTTGGGTAAAATAATATATATAAACTATGATAGTAAGTTTAAGTGTGTGTCACTTTAAACTGCAAAGCATGTAATTTTGGGTGCGGTGTTGAACTGCCATAAGAGGGAGCAAGAGAACCTGACGATTTGCTGACGATTCCTGATGATTGACTGCTTTGATGGATTGATGGTTTGTTAACTGCGTGTTTTTTTCCTACTGCTGAGTTGCTGAAGGAAGAGAGGAATTTTGACTTCTTCATATCTCTACTGCTAGGAGATATATTACTGGACTGATATTTGTAAGTTTACTGACCTCTCTTTTTCGACACTGGAATTTGCAACTGAATAATCCCCGGACAGACTGAATTAGTGAATGATACATGGACTGTTTGACTATGCTATAACTCTTACTGGAATAAACTATTTAACTAGCACTGTGTATCTGTTTTACTGAGTGTAAGCTACAAAAACGTTTATCTCACATATTTTGCCTGCCTGCCTGACTGCCGTGCAGATTCTGCTAGGGTGTATCCCTAACACTGGTTATGGGCCCAGCTGCAGAGTCAGACTAACCAGGATATAACAGGCTTATATAAAGTGAGAGTTAGTGTAGTTACACAATACTGTAAACAGACAGCTGTGTTTTATTAATTATAGTTTAATATCCAGAGAAAGATGGCACAAGTCAATTTACCAAGTTTGTCTCTAATATCCAAACTGGATGGAACAAACTATGTTTGATGGTCTATGAAATGCAGCCTACTTCTACGCAGAGAAGGTTTGTGGAGTATAATTCAAAACCCACCAGAGGTAGATGCTTGGGATCCGGAGGATGAAGATGATGCCCAGAAAATACAAGAATATAAACTGAAGAACGAGCAAGCTCTCTGTATAATAGGACTGACACTCTGTGACCAGCAGCTTGTCCATATTCGTGGAAAAGAAATAGCTGCTAAGTGTTGGGAGAATTTAAAGAAGATTTATGTTCGAGACAGTGTAGGAGCACATATAAATCTTACACGGAAACTGTTCAGAACACATCTTCAAAAGAATGGAGACATGTTGACTCATATAAACACTACGAAGAGGATTTTTAAGGAACTGCATGAAAAAGAACTTATCTTCACTGAACTACATCAGGTTTACATAATTTTGTCTTCGTTAGATGAGAGCTATGACGACTATGTAACTTCGCTGGAAGCTCTGCCAAAAGATAACCTCACATTAACTGACATTACTCGCAGATTAATTGAAGAAGCCAGGAGAAGGCTTGAAAGGGATCAACTCAGAAGGGAACAACCACAAGAAGAGAAATTATCTTTGTCAGCCTACACAATTAGAAAATGTTTCAATTGTGGAAGAAAAGGACATTTGGCTAGATTCTGCAAGAAAGAAAAATGCCACAATGCCAGCCAGAATGCAAAAAGGCATCAAAAGGATAAAAAATGCTTAGAGTTAGCCATGTATAGCAACGAAACTGTGAACAATAATAATTTTGGGGTTGTAGATAGTGGAGCATCGCACTGCATAACGAAAGATAAGAAAAGATTTATTAAGATGTCCACGAGTTCACAGCAGATATCGTTAGCTTTTGGCTGGAAACTTAAAGCAAAAGGTGAAGGTACTGCATATTGTTCTTGCATACAAGAAAATGTAAAAATGTTATATGTACCACAACTTAAGTTTAATTTGCTTTCGGTTAGAGTTTTGATTAAACTAGGTTATGTAGTTACCTTTAGGGGAGAAAACTGCATAATAGAAAAGGAAGGTAAAAAAGTGACTGCAACTTTAAAAGGTGAATTGAATGTGTTAGAGGATAATCAGTTAGAGGTGGCTAACACAGTGTATAATAACGTTAAACCTCATGATGAATGCATACATTTGTTACACAGACGTTTAGGGCATATAAATTTTAAAATGCTCAAGCAAACAGTTGAACTGTCTGAAGGTATAAAACTGAAGCCTTGCAGTAAGTATTTGCACTGCAATGCTTGCAGTCAAGAAAAAAACAAGGTAATACCAGCAAATAGAATTAATGGATTTAAAACTAAAGAACCTCTAGAGGTCGTATTTGCTGATATTATAGGTCCTAAAAAACCAAGTGTGGGAGGTGCTCGTTATATATTAAGTATAATGGATCATTATTCTAGATATGGTTTCTGTTATTTAATGAAGAGTAAAATGGAAACATATCAGAATTTCTTTAATTGGTTGAAGTTTGCAGAAAGAAAAACTAAAAGGAAACTAGTAACTCTTGTAACTGATAATGGTACGGAATTTATAAATAATAAATTCCAAAATAGACTGAAGATGGCAGGTGTAGAACATAAAAAGTCTGCACCATATAGGCCACAACATAATTCCTTTATAGAAAGACGAGGCCAAACACTACAGGCAATGGCTCGTACTATGTTGTCGGATTCAGGATTATCTGAAACTTTGTGGGGAGAAGCAATAATGTGTGGTAATCATATATTGAATAATGTTGTTAACTCAACAACAGGTGAATTACCATTCACACGGTGGCATGGTAGAAAACCTGACCTAAGCTACATGCACACATTTGGAGCACCAGCATGGGTGCATATTCCTACACAACTGAGACATAAGGGACAGCATAGGGCTAAAAGATTATTTTTTGTAGGTTACGAATCTAACCATAAATCTTACAGGTTCTGGGAAAAAGGCACATCTAGAGTTTACTGTAGTGCTAGTGCACAATTCCTTGAACATGTAGGATGGGAAAAACTGGAGCAAGAT
Source organism: Pseudonaja textilis (assembly GCF_900518735.1). Next base: position 187,018 of record NW_020769358.1, on the reverse strand, counting down.
TCGAATAAGGATGTAATTATAGAAACGTACAAAATATCAGTAATAAGTAAATATCACCATATCAGTAATAAGAAAAGTCCAATTAAAGAGGAAGTACAAGAAGAGCAAATAGGACCAGAACAGGAAGAAATAAGTGAACAAGAAGAAATAGATAACCAGGAACAGGTAATAGATGAAAGTCCACCTGTAAGCCCTGTAATACCACCCCTACAGAAACGTTTATCTCACATATTTTGCCTGCCTGCCTGACTGCTGTGCAGATTCTGCTAGGGTGTATCCCTAACAGTTACCATCAGGGAGGCATTATAGGTGTCTTAAAATGAGGACTAATAGATTGAGAAACAGTTTCTTTTCCAAGGCAGTCTTGAATCAAACAGTGCTTTTGTGATTTAGTCCTATTATTATTATTTTAATTTTTAAATACTCTGTAGTGTGATTGTGATGTGGTGTTTGGGGCACTGTGCTGGAATAGCTTTCAAATTTCATTGTATTCGTGGAATGCAATGACAATAAAGGTATTCTCTATTCTATATTTCAATGGTTCTATTTTTGTTTGAATTTATTTGGCCACTCATCTCCCAAGCAGTAAACCTGGACAGATAAAAAAATTTAAAAAAACAACTTAAAATAAAGCAAATCTCTTTAAATATGTGGCAGTCTTCAAATGGAGTCTATGACAACTTGGGGTGGGTAGGACACAGGGGTGTGATTCTATGGTTCAGACCGGTTCTATAGAGCCAGTTGTAATGATTCTGTGCAGTTTGGAGAACTGGCAAATCATGCTCCTGGCTGGCCCTGCCCCTCTCCACCCGCCCCTTTCCTCCTCTCCCCATCCAGTCAGTCCTTATCATGCATGCACAACATTGTGCGCATGCACGACATTGCTTTTTTTAAAAAATAAATTTATTAATGAAACAACAGAAAGAAAAAACATTTAAAAACAATTAATGTGGTGCATATATCCCAACACACCTACTTATCTTATATCCCTAAATAATACATATTACAAAGAATACAAATTTACATATATACATAATAGTTATAATAGTCAGTTAATAGTCATTCATACATTTACTCCTTTCTTTTTTTAAACCAGTGGTAAAACTTCTCCCAGATTTTGTAATATTCGAATTCAGTCCTATCTTTTAACTCTTGAGTTACTCTATCCATTTTGGCGCACGTCCAAATTTTTCTAATTATTATTTCGTCTGGCATATCATTACCTTTCCATCTATGGGAAAGGACTAATCTCACTGCGGTGGTCACCTGAACTATTAAATATGTTATCTCTTTATTATATTTTCCCACATTGATACACAATAGAAAAATTTCAGGTCTGAATTCTATTTTAATTTTACACATCTCTTCTAACCAATTTCTAATTTTCAGCCAGTATGTTTGAGCTTTTTCACATTTTCACCATACATGGTAGTGTTATGACTCCGGAGTTGGAATCTGTTCCGTTGGCAGATGTGAGCTCAAGCGAAGAGGAAATGGCAGTGAATTATGAGCCGGCACTGCTGAGCGATTTGGATTGTAGTCAGGATGAGGAAATGGATTTAACTAGGAGAGACGAACCTGATTTAATAGAGATGTCAGGACCTTCGACCTCCTCTGATTCTTCTCCTCTGGCTGAGCAACAGCCGGGAATAGCTAACCAGGAGCACTTGCGAGAGTTTTCTAGTGGGGAGGAGTCTTTGGAAAGATCCTGGTTAGATGTGAGAAACAGACGAAGGATGAGGCGTCAATCTCAATTAGGGAGGAGGCGTCGAGCCAGTGACTAATTAAGGAGATTAACACGCCCTCATAGAGTATAAAAGGAAACAGCTTGGCTGGCGAGCTTTGCCAGAAGCAAAGTGATTTATGGGAGTGAACACACGGAGAGAACTCTTTGAGGCTTTTGGATTTATAGCCACATCAGGTTTGCCAGACAGAGTTTGGATTTATTGCTGAAAAGACTTCCGCAGTCCTCTTGTGAGAGTTTGCTTTTTGGTTTGTGATTTTTTGGAACTGCTTGTTTCGTTTTGCCCTCCTGCATTTAAAGGGGAGACATAACATGGTAGTATGTTCCAATTTCTTTATTGCATTTCCAACATTTAGGGGATAGTTTTGGGTACATTTTTGCCAATTTTGATGGTAGGATATGCCATTGGTGAAACATATTGTGTAAGTTTTCTTTATATGATGCCGCCAAAGTTATTTTTCTATTCCTATCCCATAAAATTTGCCAATCTTCCAAATTTATACCATATTCAAAGTCTTTCATCCATGCCAACATCGTTTCTTTCACCTTTTCTTCTTCTATTTTGCATTCTAATAATACTTTGTAAGTTTTTAAAATCAAATTCTCATCTGTACATAATAATATTTTGTCTAATTCTGTTTTCCATCTGTTAATATCCCATTCTTTCATATCTTCACTGTACCTCGACTGTAATTGTAAATAGGCCCACCATTCTATCTCAAATCCCAGACCTTTCAACTCCTGCCTTGTTTTTAAATCACCCTTCTCATCTTGTATGTCCTCATATGTAATAATCTGCCTTTGACGCAATAAATGTGGGTACATTAACGCTTCTAATGCAGATAGCCAAGTTGGTATTTCAACGTAAATTTGTTGTTTAGTTTTATTCCATACATTTAGTAGGGACTGCCTAATTTTATGCTTTTGAAAATAGCTATGAATTTGTTGTTTGTCTTGCCACAAGAAGGCATGCCAGCCTGCCTGTAGATTATATCCTTCTAAGGTTAACATTCTTTTATTTTTAACACTTATCCAATCTTTAACCCAGGTCAGAATAGCCGCTCTATAATATATTTCCCAATCTGGTAGGCCAAATCCTCCTCTTTTCGTAGCGTCCTGCAACAATTTCAGTTTAATTCTGGACTTTTTGTTCTGCCGTATAAATTTTGATACTAGCTTATCCAATTGGTCAAAGATTTTTTTTTCTAATTTTATCGGTGTGTTTTGAAATAAAAACAATAATTTTGGTAATATGCTCATTTTTATGGATGCAATTCTCCCCATAAAGGAGTGTCTTAAGTTGTTCCATTTCCTGAAGTCTTCCGTTATTTTTTTAATTCATGGAGTATAATTGAGGGTTATACATTTTGCCAAAATTACAATTCCCAAATATTTAACTGTATTGTCTGGATGTCCGTTATTCTTGTTAAATTTTGCTTTTGTGCATTTGTCATAGTTTTTGTAAGTATTTTAGTTTTTTCCTTATTAATTTTTAGCCCTGCCACTTCTCCAAATTCCTCTAATTGCTTTATAAGTTTTAGTCCTGAATTTTGTGGATCTTCTAAAATAAAAACCAAATCGGCAGCGAAGGCTTGTAATTTATATTCTTCTTTCTTTATTTTTAGTCCTTTTATTTCCGGTTCTTTCCTAATTATTCTTGTTAATACCTCTTAATGTCAAAATAAATAATAATGGTGATAATGGACATCCCTGTCTCGTTCTTTTTTGTATCTCAAATTTATTTGTTATATGATCATTTATCAATATCCTAGCTTCTTGTTTGTGATACATTGGTGATACTACATTAAAGTATTTTGGTGTTTTGTAGGGATGTATTTTCTTCTTTGTTCTCCTTAAAGAAGAGTTTCATTTCCTTTTCCAATTTAATTTTAAATTCCTCCTCCTTTAGGATCGCTCTTTGTAGAGTCCATCTTAAGGTCTTAGATCGGTCTTTCTAGCTGAACTTGATGTAACTATGATCTGCCCATAAGCTCGATTCAATTTCTGTTTCATTTACTTCTGGATAAGCTTCTTAGACATCCATGCCATATCTAGTCTCGACCAGGAGTAGTGTCTGTTAGAATAAAATGTAGATTGTTTTTACATAGATGGTGTTCTCTCCAATCCTAGCCTTTTTTGCCAAATCTCATCTATTTCCATCACAACTTCTTCTTTTTCAGTTCTTAATATTTTCGCAATTATCTCACCCATTAAATCCAGCAGATCTTCCTCTTTTTCCTCCTTAATATTTTGGAATCTCAGGTAGTGGGCTGCTTTTTCTTCTTCTAGAAGAATTACTGTAGATTCCAGATCTTTATTTGCTTGTATCAGCTTATCAGTCAGGTCTTCCACTTTTTTCTCCTCTTTGTCCATTCTAAATTCAATTTCCGCTATTTTTTCTTGGTTTTTCTGCATCTCTTGTTGGTAGCATTCAAATTTTTCATCTATAATTTGGTTTTTTTCTTTTAACTCAGATCTTACTGATTTCAAGTCTGTTTTCAAGTCCTCATAATTTTTAGTTAGCATTTCCTGCATATTCAACATTAATCCTTGTAGATCTTTTATCGAGTTCAGTCTCTCCTTTGGTATCATTTTGTTTATAGCTCTCTGTGTGGAGGGACTTGCCATTGAAGTAGTTGTCAATGTTTGGGTGGGGTTTTTTTTTGCAGCTCCCGGTTTAGGTATATTTGTGTTACTTCTCATACTAAATATCTTTACTATAATATTGTTTTTCCACCACCTCTTCCAATTTTTCTCTTCTCTTTCAAATCCCTCCAGTTCCAAAAGTTCTAACTTTGACAAATCACACTACGATATTTAAATTCCCCCCGCCCCCTTATATCAGGTCTATATCTACTATCCAAACTATCCGAATGTTTATATTAATAATAAAGCCAATCTAGAAATAAATCCAATCCAGTTTTCAATAATATGCTAAATTGTATCCACAATGTCAATGATCAGTATATAATAATTAATTTTAACAGATATATTGCTTAAAGTAATCCCACTTAATCAAACCTTAAAGATAGTAAATATCATGTTTCTCCAACAATATGCTCCCTCAATAGGAAGACCCAGCTTGTTTTCTAGGCATAAAATGAAATTAAGCCCCTCCTCCAAATTTAGGGCTATTATAAAACATGCAAAATGGGGGGAGGGTGGGGGAACTTGCCTCCCCCATGGGCAGCCATGCCTTGCCACCAGCTGCTCCTAATAGCTGATCATGGCGGAGCGCGGAGGGCTTCCTACCCCCGCCAAGCGCCTTTGCTGCAGACCCGAGTATGGTGTTGGTTGCAGGCCGGGTCAGCGGGCAAACGGTGGTGGCGTGGATGTCAGCCTCAGCAGGGCACTTTAAATTGCAAGATCTTCGGTGCCTGCCCGCTGCTGCTTCCTCTGCCGCTGTTGCTTTCCCTTTGCATTCCTCTACTGGCAGCATTTCAGCCGCTTCTTGGGCGGGGGAGCTGCCTCTCTAGCTTCCGCAATTCCCGCTGGCGCTGGTGCCTCTCTCGCCAGCGCCATCTTCAACAACAGCGGCAGTGCTGGTGGGAACCATGGAAATGTTTCAGCCGCTTCTTGGGTGTGGGAGCCGCCTTTAGCTTCCACAATTCCCGCTGGCTCTAGCGAGAGAACAGTGGCAGCGCCAGCGAGAGCCCTGGAAGCTACTGAGGCGGCTCCCCTGCCCAAGAAGCAGCTGAAACATTTCCACGGTTCCCACCACCGCTGCAGCTGTTCTCACTAGCGCTGGCGGGAACAGTGGAAGCTACAGAGGCGGCTTCCCTGCCCGAGAAGCAGCTGAAATGCTGCCAGGGGAAGAATGCGAGGGTGCGCAGGAGGAGAAACTAATTCACCCCTGGCCTTATTTTCTGAGAAACATGGTATATATCTAATTAATTCATAACATAATATATAGTATACCAATATATCAAAGTATGTAATAATAAAAAAATCTCTCATGCTTTAATTAATCAACCTAACTACCAAGTATATAATATGTAATGTATATTTGTATAATTATATCAATCTGTATTGTCCAGTATACGCAGAGATCAGCAAAATCTTATATTTACTTATATATGCAGTAATTTGAAAACCAACAAAACAAGCCAAAAGTCAGAAGCTTTAACATAAAGGGAAAAGAAACCAAGTATCCCTTTTTTTCCTTACTGCAGTTTCTCTGCCATTCAGTGGCCAGCAGGTGTCTCTCTCGAAGCGCTACAGTGTTTCCTTGTCAACTTCAAAATTGCTGACTCATTTTCTTCATACCATCTATTTTAGTTAATTTCAAGTTTCTTTTTCCAAAAAAGTCCAGAACACTTCAAAAAGATATATAGAGCCAAAATCCAAAAAATCCAATTTCCCCACGATATTTGATCCAAATTGTCAATTTTTTCTCAAGTTTTTAAATCAAATCCATTTAGTTCAGATCATTCAAATCACCTCCATTTTTTATTTTGTAATCCCACAGGTCTCTCTCGAATCAACACTTGACACTTTCAAAAATCACCCTTCTCCAAGTATAATCCAAAGTTCTCTTCTTACATTAATTCCAGGCACCGATCTAATCATTTTTTCTTTTATAGCTGCTTGCACTGATCTTCTCCCTTTTATTTGCCAGATTTTTTTATGGCTTCCCTAACTTCTTCCGATCTCTTTGCCCACCATAAAATTCACTGCTCCTTCTGTTCTTAACTAGGGCTGACTCTTAATGCCGGGTTTTCTCTATATCAATTGCTTTTGGCGCCCCTTTTTGTTTTACTCACTTTAAAATTGTTGAGGCTGACGGTTTAGTATGCACCTTCATTCCGTTATTTCACCAATAGTATGACCAGCTGTCTTCTATGGACGGTCTGCTGATCATCCTTCCTTCATCTGCTCGATCCAAGTTCTCTCAGCTCCCCCGCATAAACCACTGCACGTGTAGGTTCTTCGGCACCCTACATCTTCAGAAACCCTATGAGCCACCTTTGACCTTTGAAAGGTCCTGCAAGACGAAGTTTAAAAGGTCGTGCTCCACAGAGAGATCTGCTTGCATGTCTTCTCTCCTAAACAGCTGGCTCTGCTGGCTCATTGCTGTCTGCGTTCTTCCCCGCCCAGTCACTCCTTAAGGTATATCTTTTTTCCCCCTCCCGACAATCAGCTGTTCCTATGATCATCTGTGCTGAGATTCCCCTCGCTTACTTACTGCTTTGCCCAGGAGTTTTCCGAGGCCCAGGAAGGCAAAAAATGGAGGGGGGCATAGCTCCCTCCTACCCCCTTCATTTTTTGCTTTCCTGGGCTCCAGGAAAGCATTCTGGGAGCAAAAACACCTCCAGAAGGCTTCCCTGAGGCCCAGAAGGCTCCAAAATGGAGTGCAAGAGGGTGCTGTGTGCCCCCCCATGCTCTGTTTTTTCCCTTCCTGAGCCCCAGGGAAGCCTTTTGGGAGCAAAAACGTCCCCAGGAGTCTTCCCTGAGGCCCAGGAGACCCCAAAAAACAGGGGGGGGGGAGTGTTGATGCAAAAAAGCCATGCCCACCCAGTCACATCGCCACACCCACCTAGCCACCTAGTTGTTACAATATTTAAATCCCATCCCTGGTAGGTCACCAACTGCCCAGCTGGTGCCAATGGATCGGTGCTGATGGTTTGGCACCAACAGGTCATTATCGACGAGTCCTTCCTACTGTCTGGATGTGGGATGAGTGGCCTCTGCCCCTTGGACATGGGGACAACTCATTGTCTGCAGGACAACGAAGCGGGGAGGGGATAGCATCTGCAGCAATTTATTACATGTAAAAATATCTCACAGCTTGCTAGATGTTGTGATATAAATGACTATATAAATTGTTGTTTTGACTGAAACTTCAATCTTCAACCTTGGAATGTAACAGCAAACAGCTGCTCATTTGTATTGTTTGGATTTAATGTTTGAATTTGAAATCTATTCGAAAGCATTGCTCACCCCACACTTCTGACCAACAGAGCATCTCTGGATCAAGAAAAAGTGATGTGCGTGCATGTGTGTGTGTGTGTTTTGATCTTAGAGACCACTCCTGGAGACCACAAAGGGAAAAACTAGTTGGGCAGAACCAGCAGAAGCCATGTCAGTTCCGTGTATCTGTCATTTCTTCAATGGAGGAAGAAAAGGGGGGGGGGGGGAGACTGAAAGAAATCCTTCTTGATGTAACCTGAATATATTTAATCTTATATCGAATTTGTATAACCTACACATGATACAATGGAGGGATGAAACCCAGATGACCGGAACCTATCACCTCTGTGAGAGACAGCCAGGAGATGAGACCATAAAAATTCCATAGTGAGATGTGTCCTGGGAAACTCTGAAAAAGATCGTTCTAAAAAGGGGGTGGGGGTGGGGAATTAACATGTTGGCTCTTTGTTTTACTAAATACACATCAAGATGTGAGGTTTTAAAGATGAGAGGTTTTAAATTCCCTTATCTATTTCTGCATGCCTGAGAGACCTTAGAAGCTGCTTTTAACCCCTACATGAATTGTCTCATCTCAATAAAGGATTCCTTTTGATACGTTTTGATATGTTTTCAGAAGTTCATTCTAGTTGATTGAATGGGAAAAGTTCTGTAGCCTGACAAGCCACGGGAATGGCCTGCGATGAAACTGCAGAAAGGAGTTGTGATTTGTTACATACAAGGCATCAAACCAAAGGGGATTTGACATCTATTTCAAAAACACAGTGAAAAGTGATACCTTTTGAAAACTTTGCACGAACGGGAATTATACTTCTGCACCGCTCTGACTGTATCTACTGTAGTAATTTGCTGGCCTTCATTTCATTTATGCCTGTGATTTATTTACAGTCCCTGTTTGTGCCTGATTTATTTACTCATCAGATAATCACTGCGGAGCAGCACTGCTGAGTGGTTCCTGCTCTTCCTGAGGAAGAATTAGAGCAGCCTGCACCTTACTAAAGTTCCAAACATCATTTCTAAAAAGTACAATGTATTTGTATTTGTATGAGAAAATCTTTCCCAAAATATGCATCATAGTTGGTTATTTGGTTATTTCAGATGCTTGGGTGGGGAAGTGGGCTGAGTGGGAGGAAGGGAAAACAAGGGCCAAAGTCTGGAATTCTGTGAGGAGTGGATGTGCTAGGGTTGTAGCCTGAGGGGAAGGACAGTGACTCAGTTTGGAAGGTTACTGCCAGGTATGACTCCAGTAGAGGCGCAATAAAATTGTATATTTTATACCTAAAAAATTTTCTTATGTTGCTGAAAAGCACTGGGTTAGGGTGAGGGATAACTCTTTATCATGGGTCATTACTGTTTTTCTGCTGGTTCTACCCAAATCGTTTTTCACTTCGTGGTCTCCAGGAGCAATCTCTCTCTTTTTTTTGTAAAAATTATTATTTGGGTTTTCACAAAACAATACAAATAAAATATCTTTTTTTGAGAATAGGATGATCCCAGGTTGTCACTTTTCCATACAGACACAAACTCAATTTCATATTCATTTTGTATTCTATTCCATATCTTATTACTATTTCAACATTTTCTCAGTGATTTTTCCCTTCTCTTAGTTTTCTCAACCTTATTGTTAATTATCTCATTCCTTTCTAAGTTCAATTACATCTCTTTTTCTAAGTTTCAATATCTTTCTAATCATTATGTTTATACTTTTGTCTGTCCTGTTTCAATTTCATATTTTCTTTTCTCATTAAACAAGTTTTCCCCTGTAGTTAATGATTGGAGTATGACACCTTTGAATCTTTTAATTTTTGTCCATTCAGATCTTATTTAAACTTAAATTTATGCCTTTACAGTTATAACATTCAATATCTAATCTCTATTTTATAACACATAACTTTTGCCAATCAAATTCTGCTTGGTACATTCTTAAAATACATACTAAGTTCTTAAAGGTTATAATATATATATGCATATACATATACATACATACATATACATATACATATACACATACATATATATATATATATATATATATATATATATATATATATATATATATATATAACAATAATACATAAAATACTCATTCTATTCCAATTTGGCTCAACCATTAATATTAATTACAATCTTCCATTATTAATTAACATCTTTAACATTTATTTTCAATTAAATATCATACTTCCTTAGGAACACTTGTAATATTTCCATATTTTTTTCATATTTCTTTCATATTTCTCTTCACTTTTTTTTATAAATAATTAATAACAATTAAAATGTTTCTATACTTTCCTAATTTCATTCTCTCATTCTCTTTATTTCATTTATTTATTAACAAACATCCGATTACATTACAATAAGTATTTTATCTATCACTTTAATCACACTTGTTTCATACTTTCTAAATTCATTTCTATTTCTAATATAAAATGCTATCTTATGTACCCTTGCAGAATCCTCTCTTTCAATTAAATTTTCACCCATTATCTCTATGTCTTCTAAATAGGCTTATACCTTTAATACTTGTATGTTTTCTCTGTTTCTCTATATCCTGTTTCTATCCTTTATAACTTCTTTTCCTCTCCTTCTTCCCCCTCTTCTTCTCCCTCCCCCTTTTTGACCCCTTGTCTCTCTAATTCTAATTCTCTCTTCTGTAATCCTCTCTTCTGTTTCTTCCTAATAATTCTGTTTCTTCCTAGTAATTGCTTTTCAAACTATTCTTTTTGGGGGTTGCTTTTTCAATTTTTAATTTTTTCCCTCTCTTTCCCCCCTTTCTTTTCCCCCCCACATAGAATTACTTGATCATTAAAGATGGCTTCTTCTTTGTCCTGCCGTTCTTGTTCTTCAAGCATTTCTTGTTTCTCATAGTTCAAGATCTCCATTTCTAAAGTTAAAGATCTCCATTTCTACAAATTGAAATACAAAGCCAAAAAACCTTCTTCCTTCTTGTGCATCTTCTTTCTGTTTTTTAAGTTCCATTTTCAGTTCTTCCAAGAGTGATGCCATTTTAAACCCTTTTAAACAACCACCCAATTGATTTTAGTCATTTAAATCCAATAACCAAAAATCACCAATAATCCAAGTAATCCAAGGCTGTTTCTTCTTGTTTCTTTTTTCCACTTTCTCTTCCTGGGGTTTTATTGTTACAAAGTTTCAGTTAGAATGTATTTTTTAGGAATCTTGTTAAGGTTTCACTGTTAATTCCTTTTACTTCCAGGAGGTCTCCATTTTTCCAGTTCCCACCCTTTTGCTTTTTTCTTTTCTCTCCTTTCCGTCTTTTAAAAGTTTTTAAATATCCAAGAAATCTTTATTATCCCTTTGACATTTTATTTTCAGCTTAAATGTCTATTAATGTCAAAGTGATTTTTTTTCAGTTTCTTACTTAAGTCTCTTAGCTGTCAGTATGGGAAAGGGAAGAAAAAAACCCAAATCTTTTCCCTTCTCTCTCTCCTTTGCCGCTTCAGAAATCTTCTTTGGGAACAATGTTATGCTTTATAGTTCCAATACCAGGATACCTTATGTTGTTGCTTTTTCAGTTCAACCCGGTCAGTCAAAGTTTTCTCTTCTTATCTTCTTTCTGCACAATCTTTTCTGGTTGGGTTCTTCTTTGAGGTGGCCATTTCTGACCACCGCTGCAACTGCCTTCGGGAAAGGGAGTAATGGCCAGCTGGGGAGGAGAGATGCAGCTCTCCTCGATCCTGCTGGCGGTCTCCCCCCTCTTCACCACCTCTACGGGGGGCTTAGTCCCGAAACCAGCTGGCTTGGGGTACTCTGGTGGCGAGTACGGATTGAAACCACGCACGATCATGGATTTTGGTTCGTCGCCGAAGAAGCCCAAACCAGACAACCCAGGAGCAATCTCTAAGACTGTCTGTCTCTCTTTCTCTCTCTCTCTCTCTCTCTCTCACACACACACACACATCCAGTTTCTCTTGGTCCAGAGGTGCTGCATTGGTCAGAAGTGTGGGGTGAGTAACACTTCGTTTTCTTTCGAGTAGATTTAAAATTCATACATTAAATTCAAACCATACAAGTTAGCAGCTACTGGCTGTTATTGGCTCACAACTTTGTAGGATCAAAGTTACAGTAAACTTATTCATATTTTTTTTATCTTTCAACTTCATTATTGAAAAAGATACCAAAGAGAGGAACTGTTTCATTTTAAAAGGGAAAAGAAACAACAATCTATAATTAATTAACCCATTGTAATTTTAAAAACTCTACCTCTGAAAATCATTTTCATCATGTATGCAAAATCAAAACATTTTGCAAGCTCTGTGACAGTGCCAGATAAAAGTGAAGTTTGTGAACATATATAGATGATAGAGCTATTTTGACAAAAGGTGCTTTCCATAGGCAACCTATATTTGGTGATGACATTTCTCCTTTTCTGGAAAACAAATCAGAAATGATCTTCTGATATAAATTAATCATGGCCATGTCATACTGAGGATCCTAAAGAAGTTCCTGATGACAACCCAAAACATGGAGAAATAAATGCAAGTTAAAATAAATGCACTTCGGTGGTTCACACTAAAAGCCACACACATTCACCAATTGCCCTCAAAATTGATCTAAATTGATTTCCAGAAGAATTTAGATTGGGCTCTGTTGATCAGGTGCTCAAAAGAACTACATCCACCATTCATCTCTACCTCTCTGAACAAAGTGTCTTCAACCACCACAAAGTGACACTATGTCACATATCTTCCAGATTTTACCATCAGAATTGTATTGCCTCATTCATTCCACATCCATTTCTAGGAAATTTTTCTTCTGTATAGCTTTCATGCCAAATCTTTCGGCCTCCATGATCTAAGTTGTGTTATTCCCAAGTTATCTCCTCCCACGTCCCATTGTCCAGTACATCAGGACTGAAATCCAAGAAGATTTTCAGCAAAATCATAAGAAAAATGTGTAAAATTTAAGTAATCCAATGAAATATTTATGTCAGCTTTGGAAGCCATATACCTGTGCCTGGGAAAGTAGGAGGGGGGGATTTTTAGAGTGTTCTTTTTAATAGCATTCTTCTTTTTGAGCAAGATCATGTTATTCCTGCACCTGGAGGAGGAGTGGTTGAAGGGATGTCTCAAGTTGGGACGGTTGGTGATTGGACCATATGATGGACTGATGGATGCAGGGATTAGGTTTTGACTTTTGAATTACTAAGGTTTTCAGATTCAGGTTTTCCCAGATGTGCCAGTATAACTACTCTAATAAAAGGAAACTGAGAAAATGCCTGTCTCTGAATTTTTAATTGGAGTTGGGTTTTTTTGGTAACCCTAACATTAATCCGAATCTTTAAATAGTTACCAGCACCCCAAAAGGGGGCTGTCTGGGGTGCTGAGCCCTATTACTGACCTAAAGTTCGGGCGGTGTGAAGACTTAGCAAAGATGTAGGAGAAAGAGGAGATCACAGAAAGAGCTGTGCATACCAGAGAACTTATCGAGACCTGGTATTCTCCTTCTGAAGATGTGGTGTGAACCCTTGAAGCTGCAGAGGAGAGAGAGCTGCAGAGGAGAGAGAGAGGTAGGCATTCAGCCCAAAGAAACGGATTCCTGGAAAAGTTGCCAGACTGATCCAACTCCAGTGATGAGACTAGAGGAAAGGCCGTCTGAATATCATTCCGACTCCAGCCCAATGAAGTCAGCCCACGAGCCAGAATGGAGAGATGTGGGAACTTTGGAGCCCAACAACTCCTGAGACTGGAACCTGTTGCATCTGTCTCAAAGCCAATTGTTGACAGAGCTCCCGGAGCATTTTGAGCAATTTGAAATAGAAAGTTGTCCCTCAGTCCCAACCTCCCCAACTGAGATAGAGCTTAACGCAACCCACGTTCACTTTTCCTGATCCAGGAGCTGGCAGTGGAGCCAGTGTGGCATCGGCATATTTCTACTCGGTTAGAAGTGACTGGGGAATTGGCTCGGTGCAACAGGGTCAAGCAGCAGAGGGGAGAGAGCTGATGCAGCCAGCATTTGTAATGCTGCAACCTCCAGTTGCCCTCCCCCCATCAACCTACCTTTATGCTATCCCCTGTGGAATGTATTTCCCCAGTCTGGGGATTCTGTTCTGATCATGTGTGGGTCCAATGCCAGTGGATGCCAGCACCTTCTGTGCCACCTTCGGGACCACCATGGGGCCAATTTGCCTCAACAATCCTGGTGCAGCAATGGGGTCTGATCCAGCAGCCGGCTGCAGCCCCCCTCCCTTTGCAACTCAACAACCACCTCAGTGGTCCTATCCAGCAACGCAGCAGCAAGTCCCCGCCCTGCTTCCCACCACAGCACCCCACAGGTTCTTGCCCCACTTCCCGCCACCCACTGCAGCACCCTGGCAGGCCCCTGCCATCAGTCACCATAGCAATTCCACCAGTGAGGCCACTGCCAACAAGGTTTAGAGCGACATTTGATGGGAAACCTGCAAAATTGGCTTATTTCCTCAGCCAAGTCTGGGCACATATAGATCAATATGGAGAATAATATGAGACAGATCGCGACTTAGTTTCAGCGATTTCAGATGGGATGAATGGAGACACTTCTGACTGGTTAGCCCAGCTATACAATGAGGGGGCTGCTGAGCTAAACGATGCAGATTGGTTTGTTGAGCTGCTCCAGGCCAGATTTGAAGACCCTGACAGAGTCAATGAAAATGAAGACACAATAAAAGTGATGAAGCAAGGTAATCGACCCATAAAAGACTTTGTATGGGACTTTAGACAGATCACAGGAAATCTTGGACATTGCCTGACAGAATACTATTGTACTAGTTTACAGAAGCTATTGATCAAGAAGTTAGAAAAGCCTGTGGGGTCCAAGGGTACCAGAGCAACTGCAAGACTGGTATACCATGTCTATAGCTCGCAATAGAGAAAACCTCATCGCAAACCTTCATCTGAGAGGCCCCTGAGGAGAACTTTGGCCAGATGTCCTCTGACTAAGCCTGCTGAGGCTGTTCCTATCCAGCCTACATTGGTTATCAAATGCTACCATTGTGGTTAAGCTGGTCATCGGGCTTCCGAGTGTCTGGCACCTGCATTGGTTCCGCAACAATGGCCAGCTGCAGCTGCCAGAGGCAGAAGGGCTCCACAGAAGCCCCCAGAGACCAGTCAAGTTGCCAGAGAAGCCATAGAGGTTCCCCTTCCCACAGAAGAGTACAAGGAACCTCCGGCCAAAGAAACCCGTCCCAGAGAGGCTAACAATAAAGATGACCCGGTGGTGAGTGCAGCCATCCCCCTTTTTACAATTAAAGTTGGTGTTGCCTGAGACTGGGGAGCTTAGAGAATTAGAGAATTAGAATTAGATAGATACAGGATGTACCAGATGTTTAATTGGGCTTCTAATCGTTGAACAATTAGGGATAAAAACTAGAGCCTTAAAATGCCCAATCAAGTTTGAACAGGTAGATGGAACGTTGATTGTAGGGTTCCCAGCCACGCAGATTACAGAACCGATTAATTAGAAATGGGAAGACATTGTGAACTTATACAATATGTAATAGTACCAAAAATGTCAGAATCTGTGATATTGGGACTTGGTTTGACAAATGGACCCCTGCCATTAAATGGGAGGATGGATACTGGAAAATCATAATTGGTGTCGACCCCCTGTCCCTCCTGACAAAAGACTGCCAACCAATAGGGGCTAACCACCAGAAACAGCAGCTACCACTTCAGACTCTCCTCCAGGCGAACCCCAGATTCCTAAGGAATATAGAGACTTAGCCGAGGTGTTTAGTGAGGAGGAATGAAACATCCTCCCCCATCACTGATTGTGCCATCAAATTAGAACAAAGCTGCCAAAACCAAAACGTACTCCATGACACCTACCGAAATGACTGAGTTCAGGAAGTACATTGATACCAACTTAGCCAGAGTATTCATCGAACCAGCAAAATCTAGGTTGGCAGCCCCAGTATTATTTAAAGAGGAAGAAGATGGGGGACTTAGCTTATGCATGTATTTTAGGGGTGTGGATGGGGTGTATATACAAAACATGTACCCCCTGAAGAACTTGCTGAATCTCTGTCAAAAGGCAAAATCTTTACCAAGCTAGACCTGAGGGAAGCTTTCTACCGAGTCCACATAAAAGAGGGAGATGAGTGGAAAATGGCATTTAACTGCCCTCTTGGGAGTTTCCAATTCTGAGTCATGCCTTTCGGACTCCAAGGGCCCCCCACTGTATTTATGCAGCTGATCAATGAGGTGATACATGAACATCTGTATAAGGGAGTCCTTGTTTAGCTGATTGACATTCTTATATTTAGCGAGACCCTGGAAGAGCATGTCAAACTAATCAGACAAATACTGAAAAAACTTAACTGCCAAACTATATGCAAAGCTATCAAAATAAGAATTCCATAAGGAGTCTTTGGACTACCTGGGCTTACCAAGTGTCAAATCAGGGGAATCGAGATGGACCCTGGAAAGGTGAAGGCTGTGCTAGATTGGCAACCCCTAAGAACACGTAAGCAACTTCAAAGCTTTACAAAAGGTTTTGCAAATTTTTATAGACAATTCATTCCTTCATTTGCCAAGGTTGCACTCCCTTTAACAGAGTTACTGAAAACCAGTCCTTCTCTGACCAAACCAAAACCTAGTCAACTTCTCACTTGGACAATGGACTGTCAAAAATCCTTTGAAACTAAAGCGTCTTTTCACAGTGGAGCCTATCCTCCAACATCTGGATCCAAATTAACCTTTTGTAGCCCAAGCCGATGCCAGTGATGTGGCTGTAGCAGCTGTGCTACTTCAAAAGAACTTTCAAAACGAGCTGATGCCTTATGTTTATATGTCAAAAAAGTTGACTGACACAGAATGCAGGTGGGCAATTTGGGAGAAGGAGGCTTTTGCTGTGCGATGGGCTCTTCTATCATGGAGGCATTTCCTGGAGGGAGTTACAGAGCCCTTTGAGGTGTGGACTGATCACAAAAACCTCAAGGCTCTGAAGACTACTCAAAAACTTTCCCCCAAACAAGTTTGCTGGGCTAAATGTTTTAAACACTTTAACTTCAAACTAAAGTACATTCCAGAGGGAAAAAACCTATTGGCTGATGCCTTGTCCAGAAAACCCCAGTTTGAAAGCTGACGAGAGGAAATAGTGAATGTCATGATCTCCAAAGCCCAGTTGCACTGTCAAATGATGCATGGTTTAAAGAAAACCAAGTGGATTTGACTTTGAGGGAAAGATTGGCTTGGAAAGGAAGTAAAATATATGTGCCCGCCAGCATGAGACTAATGGTGTTAAAGCGGAGTCATGACTCTCGGCTAGGGGGTCATTTTGGATTTCTAAAAACCCTCCATCTGACAAGGAGACAGTTTTGATGACCAAAGATGAAAAACAGTATAGAGGACTAGGTAAAAAGCTGCTCGGTTTGTGCTACCATGAAAAACAGACCAGGGAAGCTGCCTGGGTTTCTCCAACATGTAGTTGAACCAACAAAACCTTGGGAGGAAATCGAAATGGACTTTATCATTGAACTCTCAGACAGCGGTGGAAATACAGTGATTTGGACTGTCATCGATTTATTCTCTAAGCAAGCCTATTTTACCACTTGCAATGGACTGCCTTTGGCAAAATAGCTGGCAAAACTTTTCGTGAAACATATTTACAGACTTCATGGAGTTTCCTGGTGAGTAATTTCAGATCGCGGAGTCCAGTTCACTGCTAAGTTCTGGAGGGAGTTGGATTGGATCGTCCCAGGGGCTTAGCTCTGCTTTCCATCCGGCTACTAACAGATCTTCAGAACGTATGAATGCCATGGTGGAACAATACATTAGATGTTATGTAAATTATCAACAGGAAAATTGGGCCGACTTGTTACCATTCGCAGAAATGACGTATAATAATGGTGTACACAGTAGTACTGGGTTAACACCTTTTCAAATAACTACTGGCATGGAGTTTGTTCCTATGCCTGAGTTACCTAGAGAACCACCCACCTCCATGTCCCTAATTGAATGGATGGATACGTTAAAGAAAGGGTGGGACAATACAAATAAACCTTTAGCGGAAGCGGCTGAGGAATATAAAAAACAAGCAGACAAGCAGGGATCTCTCCAACCACCTTTTCAACCAAATACTTAAGATTGAAATTACCTAGTAAGAAACTTGGACCAAAATTTCTTGGTCATTTTCCTATAGTGAAAGTAATTAACCTTGTTACTGTTCAGCTCCTTGCATACTAGGGAAAATACATCCAGTATTCCACAGCTCCCAAAGATTTTTGAAGTAATGCCAAATTCATCCTGATTTGGTACCTCTCAAAGCACAACAAATCACAACTTCTTTTCTGCAGTTCGGTTGTAGGTCATTCCTGTGCTGTTGCCTCTGTGAAAATAGTTTTTTGCTTCGTGGTCTCCAGGAGTAGTCTTTAAGACCATCACACACACACAAACATACACAACAGACATGTCCACTTTTTCTTGGTTCAGAGATGCTGTGTTGGTCAGAAGCTTGGGGCAAGCAACTCTTTGTTCTCTTTCGAGTAGATTTAAAATTCAAACATTAAATCCAAACAATACAAGCGAACAGTTGTTTGCTATTACATTCCAAGGTTGAAGTTTGAAATTTCAGCAAAGCAATAATTTATGTAGTCATTTATTTATGTTGTTTTTATCCCTCGTGTTCAAATCATAACATCTTGCAAGTTGTGAGATATTTTTATATGTAATAAATTGGTGCAGATGTTACCCCCTCCCTGCTTTGTCATTCCATGGGCAGTGAGTTGTTCAGGTGTGGAGAGCACTTGTTTTGCATGCAGACAACAGGGACAACCCATCAATGCAGACATGTCAGTACCAACCCATCAGTGAGAATCTATTGGCACTGGTCTGGCAGTGTTGAACCATCTGCACTGATTTGTTGACTCTGAGCCATCTCTGCATTGACCCGCCTGCACCAAGTTGTCCCATTCTGTTTCAAATTGACAGTAGCGTTACTAAGAAACAAAGGAAATTGTGCCCTTGAGAAGGTTCATCAGAACCCCAAGACTGGCTTAATTGTTACTATACTTTTATCTTTCACTGCCTATTATTTTAGTGGCCTTTTCCAAAATCATTTTATGGCTTTGTTTCTATGTTTAAAATATTTATTTTGTGTATGTGTGTGTGTGTACGCACTAGTAATACAGTGAAAAGCAGTATTGAAATAGTTTAATAAAATACATTTTAAAGTAATGATTTATTGATTTGATCTATAGGTGGAAGATTTTGTAGATCCCAATGGCAAGATCTGTCTTCAGCGAGAGGAAACACCTTCTAATCGGTGGGTAACCCAGATAATGGAATAGATTGACGGAAAACCCTGAACTTCTATATTTATATATATTATTATTAGATAGATATTAGAGAATTTAGATAGAATTGATATCTCATTGTGCAAAATTCTCTTTATTAGACAGCTAGTAGTCATAGCTTTTTGTCCATCTCACAGTTTTTGTCTATATCTAATATTCTGTGTCTCCTGAGGATGTTTTATCCCCATTGAAATGTTTGAGTTTTGCAATAATCGTGAATATCTGTAGCTTGGGTGGTGGTAGTTTTTTGGTAGAGGAGTGGTAGTTTTTTGGATAGCCATTATAGAGAAAGACATCAAGGAGGAGAAACGGCTGCCCAAATTCTTTTTCTATAACGGTTATCCAAAAAAGTTCATATTCTGACACATAGCACCCAAACCACAACACAACACACAGCCAACCACCACGCAAAAACTAACCTTACCATACACAAAGGTTGTGTCAGAAATGAGAGCCAGAATTCTCCAACCCTTATGAATACATTCTGCCAGGAATTATCCAGAATGAAAGACAAGGTACAGAAAGATGAAAGAAACAATGTAATCTACAAAATCAACCAATTTTTCATTTTTCATTGCAACCAATTTTACATGGGGCAAATATCACATCAACTAAAAACTAGGATCCATAAACATTGGGCAAATGCCAATACCAAATCCTTAATCTCTACCCACACCAACATCAAACAGCACCATTTTGATTGGAGAAACACAAAAATCATTGGCCATGCTACCACCCACCACGCTCATGACTTCATCGAAGCCTGGCATTCCAGAAGCAATTCCATCAACAGACACATGACCTACAACCATCCTACAAACAGAATCCAAATCAACCACACAGCTACCAGAGATGGCACCAACCCTCAATCAACCCATGCAAGTCTTCCCAATCAGCATTTCATCTCCCAATGGCCCTCACCTGATGTAACTTCCCATCACAAGACTCTCACTGATGACTCACACCTGACCCATCACAAGACCCATAACAAGACCTTCACTTGACACATCCACATCTGAAGCTCTTATAAACAGAAGAACATTCACATTGACATTCCCTAAACTCTGCTGAAGATGTTACTTAGCCTCGTAATGAAATATTCAGAAACCAATCCCACAAACTCTGAGAATGAACCTTTACCCTTATATTTGAGATTCCCCCATACCTTAATTAATTTGATAATATTCATTTGCAATCCTTGGACTTCTAAATAAAGTTGCTGATACAACTCTCTTGAGAATAAATTGAAGCATTTTGGCTGCTTTAGATTTGGGACTCTGGTACTAAGTTCTATTTGCATGTTTTTCTTTTTTCTTTTATAGTGGTGAGTCTACAGTGCTCATTTTTGTTAACTGGCTGACACTCAGTGGCACAGAACAATCTGGTATGAGAGGACCATCCACAGAGAATCAGGAAGCAAAGAAAATGGCCCTGGAATGTATAAAGGTAATTTGGGTTCAGGTAAAAGATAATGGCATATAGAGTAGAACATCAAATTTTTAATCCACTGCATAATTGAGGCAAGACATTTATCTTTCCATTGTTGATGGACAGATTTCTTAGCACTGAGTGATGAATCTGATTCTGTAGTTCAGCTATCAATGTCCATGTTCAAAAGAATATTTACATCTGAAAATATGAAACCATGTTTCAAAGTCAGATTATTATGTGTAGTTATAATACAATTGTTTTAAAAGATTGGAAATAGATATTTTTATTGTTATTGTAATTGTATCTCCAACATCACCCAGAGCCCCAATCTGAGGGAGAAAGATGATTAAGAAAATGGAATATAAACAAATAAACAAATAATAGCATGATTTTACTCATTCCCTTTTTATGCAGACCCAGGAGAGTCCAGAATGTCTGAAGTACTGCTGACTGATTTATGTTATAAATCATTTTGAAATCTTTCATGCAGACATTGAGATGATTTCTCATTACTTAAACAAAATGCAGATCTCTTTGGTTCATTCACTGCTTAAGATTTGAATTTTAAACTGATGTATCACTATCACTATGGGCTTTTTAGTCACATAAAAAATGCCACTAGTCCAAATTCGTGATAGATGCTGTAGTTAAAATAAATATAATAAATTTTGTGTGTGTGTATCATACTCAATTATGATGTACAGTATGCATATATAATATAATAAATGTATAAAATATAAATTATTAATATAAATGTATGTATGCATGTAGCATGGTCTATATATGATGCTGAAAATTTTTATAACCAGTCGTCACATTTTATGACTTTGTAGCCTTCTCGTGATCATGGGATTGAAATTTGGATGCTCTAACAACTGGTGGACATTTATGACTATCAGTCATGTGATTGCCATTTGTATGCTTCTCAGCTGGCTTCCAAAAACCATAGTCAATGGAGAAACCATGGTCACATGATGTCTCACTTAGTGACCATATAACTTAGCAGTGAGTTTGTCAGTCTGAAATTTGATATTTAAGAGAGGACTACCTATAATAATATAATAATACAGTGACCTTTAACATCTTCAAACAACAACTGTCTTTTCCAGGACCTTGGAAAGGATGCAATAGATGGATAAAAATGCCAAATCCAGTCTAAACACTTGGCTGACTATGCAGCAAGCAATAATACCACTACCATCACCTTTGAGTGGGAGCTTAAGATGTGTACAGCAGTAAAAATATAGAGTATATTACATTGGGATAAATAAGTAAGAGATAGAAAAGAGGTATTTCCTTCCATCATCACTTCCATTATTATCACTTTTTTTTTCTAAAGGCACATTTTTTCTTTGGAAGTCAGTATTACACATACAATATAGTAAAATGTTAGGTACCTTTTGACAGGGATCCTTGTGTCATCCCACTATAGTTCTGATTAATGGCAAAGAGGAAAAACAGCATAGTTGGCTGTTTTTAACAGTGTGTTTTGTGCACCTTGGCATTTAGTCATGTTGGTCACTGACCACAGAAGTATCTTCAAACAATACTGGCTCTCTCAACTAGGAAAAGGAGACGAGCACCACCCCCTAAAGTTGGACATGAGTGGAAGGGGGAAACCTTTACCTTTACCTTTTAACATGATATTTAATTGCTTTCACTCTGAATAGAAAAAAATGATATTTATAGTGGATTTTACTGTCAGTAGATGATAGCACTCAAGTCAAGATGGAAAAAAGAGACAACGTTAAGTTCCTTAGGGGCCTCCATACTTAGTGCAATATGTTTTCAAATATATTGGACAGATATATTTGTTTGATTTTGTTTTTATTTTTGACCGATTTGAACACTGGGCCCTAACTAAAAAAATGAAATTTAATGTAGAGAAAAGTAAACACTTACACTTAGTCAAGGAAAACCAAAAGTACACATATAGATTTGGAGAAACCAGGCTTAATAGCAGTAATTGTGAGAGGGATCTAGGAGTCTTAGTGGACAACCAATTAAATATGAGCCAACAGTATGCAGTGGCAGCCAAAAAAGTCAGTCTAATCCTAAGTTGCATTAACAGAGAGATTCAATCAAGATCAGGTGAGGTACTAATACCACTATATAAAACCTTAGTAAGGCCACACCTAGAATACTGCATTTAGTTCTGGTCACCATGCTATATAAAGATGTTGAGACTCTAGAACACGGGGGGTCAAACTTGATTTCATGGAGGGCCATATCAGAATTGTGTTTGACCGTGGAGGGTCAGAGATGTATGGGGTGTGGCCAGGGGGGCAGTGTTGCCATGGTGGGCGTGACACAGGACTCATGTCGGGAGCACCTGTGCTGGCCAAGCGCTAAGGCAAGACTTCTCTGAGACCCACATTATATATCTATCTTCCTTCCTTTCTTTCCTTTCTTCCTCAATCTCTTCCTCACTCCCTCCTTCCTCAATCCCTTCTTTCCTTCCTCCTTCCCTTTCTCAATTCTTCCTTCCTTCCTCAAACCCTTCCTTCTTCCTTCCTTCCTACATCCCTCGCTTTATCAATCCCTGCCTCCTCAATCTCTTCCTTCCTTTCCTTCTTTTTCCTTCCCTCTTCATTCTCCTTTCTTCTCCACTTTCTGTCAGAGCTCCAACAAATTCACCCTTATTCAAAGCAAAAGTCTCTAGCCGCATCTCAGAAAAAGTAAATTGGTTTATTAGAAATTGCCATGTTGGCATGTGGCTGGGTGCAGGTGATACTAAATCACATCATACATTTCCCCCTTGACCCTGGTCTTTTCCCCACCCTCTGAATGTGACTTCTCCAATAGGACACATCGGTCTCCAAGAGTCATCCATCATGCTCTCCAATATCCTTCTTATGCTCTGACAACTTTGGGCTGCCAAGTTGATTATCTAGCCCTTTCAAGAATGCCTTGTTTTCCCCCACTCCCTTTTTCTGGCAGCTAAAAAGACCAAAGGAGTATCTTTTTAGTTGACATTTTCCTTATTTTACCTTCCTTGCTCTCTTCCCATCTTCCCTTCTTTTTTTTCCTCTTTCCTCTTTCTTCTTTCCTGTCCCTTCTTGCATGATCAACTGCAAAAGGGGAAACATTTCTCCTTTTGTTTAGTTTTTAAGTTGGGGTGCAGGAGCGGCATGCCCCCCCCCCCCCAGCTCCATTTTTGCTAGCAGAGGCACCACAGGCCAGTTCTTTGCTTTTTACAGGCCACCCCTGCTCTAGAAAGACAGCAGAGAAGAGCAACAAATATGATTAGGGGACTGTAGGTTAACATATATGAAGAACAGTTGCAGGAATTGGGCATGGTTAGTCTAGTGAAGAGAAGGACCAAAGGAGACATGATAGCAGTGTTCCAATATTTGAAGGGCTATCACAGGGAGGAGGGGGTCAAACTATTTTTCAAAGCACCTGAAGTCCAGACAAGGAATAATGGATGAAAACTGATCAACAAGAGATTCAATCTAGAAATAAGGAGACATTTTCTGACAGTGAGAACAATCAACCAACGGAACAGCTTGCTTTCAGAAGTTGTGGGAGCTTCATCACTGGAGACTTTTAAGAGGAGACTGGACAGCCATTTGTCTGGAATGATAGAAGAGACTGAACTATCTGGCCCACAGGGTGCTTAGATCTGGCCAGCAGGGCTACCCTGGAAACAGCACTGGCCCACAGTGCCTCTGTCAGTGAAAACAGAGCTCGCACACAGTCTCCCGAACTCCGTTTTCACTGGCAGAGGGTTGCAGGAGGACGTCACTGCCAAAAACAGAATTCAGGAGCCCGTTTTCACTGACAGAGCACTCAGGCCACCACAAGTGCCCCTGACATGAGTGACATCAAGCAGGCCACACCCACCCTGATCCACCAAGGGAAAACACAACCTTTATTCTACTCTACTCTACTCTACTCTACTTATATTATATATTATATTATATTATATTATATTATATTATATTATATTATATTATATTATATTATATTATATTATATTATATTATAAATTTATTATGGTTCATAGTCCTTTCAAGAAGCTCTTTAATTTATTGAGAAAAATACGCTATGTTGAAACCAAGAAGTCTGTCAGCCTCTTTGATGCTTGCTTGCTATCAGCTACCATTGTAATGGGGATGGGGGAAGATTGGCATTTGGGTGGGGAGCCAAGCTGAATGAAGGTGGCCTGTGTGTGAACCAAAAGGGAGGGACGCATCCTCCTCTTCAAAACAAGTAAGTTGCTCTGCTTTTTCATGCCAGGCTTAGTGTGGTAAGTTCAGAGTGGATTCTGTAGAGAACAACTTCCCTTTAGGTCTCATTCAGCATACTTTACACAATTTCCAAAACATAATTCAGACTGTTCAGCAGTTTGCCTAGCTGCTGCTTTATGGTCACATCATTACTTCTATTGCTGTCACAACCTTTATGGAATCCAATGGTCTTTTAAACTTGACAAGCAAGAACACAGTAAATATTTTTCACAAATATTTTCCCTCTACTTTGTGGTTTGATATTATGTGCTGTGTTACTATTCAGACAGTTTACAAACTTATGTTTTTTGTTGTTGGAAGGCAACTCTTTAATTTGAAAATTTTTGGTAATAAAATGGCAAGTAGAAAGGCTCACACCTACTTGCCATTTAGAAAGAGTTAGAAAGAATGAGAAGGTTAACCTTTGTTTTGTTTGTTTGTTTTGTTTCATGACTTGGTCTTCATAAAAAGTAGCTTTGGAATTGAAGCCATATGTGTTAAAACAAAATTATTTCTGTTTTAAGTACAAGTATGCAAAAAGTTTCAAGATTAATTCAAGATGTTTCATGGCTTTAAATATCTGGCTGTTGTACTAAGGTTTAAATAGAAAGAGGGTCCAGCTGAAAATATACCATAAATAACATAGAGATGCATGGTTGCTTGTTCTCTCTCCCTCCCTCCCTCTCTCTCTCTCTCTCATTCTCGCTTTCTCTCCCTCTCCCTCTTTCTCTTAAAAGGAAGAAGAAAAAGAAAGAGGGATGGGAGAAAGAAAGGGAGGGAAGGGAGAAAGAGGGAAGGGAAAGTGAGTGAGATATGGATGGATGGATAGAGGGAGGGAGAGAAAAAGGAGAGGAAGGAAGGACCACAAATCCTGGTACTAGATGCAGCTTCAGAGGATGCTTTGAAACAGCACAGCAATCCAGGGCTGGAAGGGACCTTGGAGGTCATCTAGTCCAACCCCCTGCTCCAAGAGCATTGTTAAAGTGACTTTCTCTTTTGACCCACCCAGTCACATGACCACATAGCCATGCCCACCCAGTCACATGACCACCAAGCCATGACCACCAAACCATGCCCACACCCTGTTGTTAAAAAAATTGAATCCCGCCCCAGGGATGCTCTCATGATTTACTGCACAGCTGAATGGACTTGACCCAGTCAAGGTCAATGGTATTGGCATACCAGATGGGCAAAAAACGCCTGAAGATGTGCCCCACATGACACCATATGAATTGGGGATTGGTTATTCAACGTGGGTCCCTGGGGGGAGGGAATCGGGAAAACTTTCAATATGTAACTTTCGTGCCTTTTGCCTCAGATCTTGCTTTTCTTTGGTTGCTATCGTTTCAAACGGAGCAAAAGTACCTCTTCTCTAACAAACATGGAGTCGGAGGTTTTCTTTCTTGGGTTTTGAAGGGAGGCATGTCTGACAAAGTCCTTCATCCTAAAAATTAGTATGGAGTATTAATAGAGGCAATACATTCTAAAATTGTTTGTGGATAGTTTTTATATTATGTATGTTGTGACTGGAAGGATTGACCCTGCTGGGAGTTTTGACTCTGATGCCTCTGAAGATGGAAGGTTTGAGCCTGCTGTGAATGTGGAGTCTGAATTATCAGAGGACACAGATGTGAGCCAGGAGGATGAGAGATTGTCAGAGAGACAATCCACTCCAGAACCTTCGACTTCGAACATGACAGCAGCTGATTCACAAAATGAGTCAGGGGTTTCTAGAGAGGAGGGAACTGACAGATGTTGGCTTGACGCTAGAACTAGAAGAAGATTGAAACGTCAATCACAATCTGAAGGGAGGCGTCAAGCCAGACATTGATTAGAGAGACTGACACGCCCATACTGGGGATTTAAGGAGGTGTGCTGACTCTCAATCTTTGCTTGGAGCAAAGTGAAACGTGAGTGGTGCTTTGTGGATTCGAAAGAATATGTTTGAAGCAGCTGTTGTGATTTATGAGCAATTCTGCATTGCCAGACAGATTCCGGGAAGACTGCCAAGGACTGAAAACAGTACTGTTAACTCTTTAAAATTTGGTTTTGTTCTTGTTTGAATATTTTGAACTCTGGAACTTCGTATGCTCACCTGTGGATGCAGGTGAGACATAACAATGTATATGTTACTTATTTCTGCTTTGTGAGATTAATAATTTGTTTCTCTTCTAATTTTCCACTTTACAGCAATGTGATCCAGAGAAGTTAATCACTGAGAGCAAGTTTCTGCAACTTGACTCCCTGCAGGAATTAATGAAGGTGAGGTTTGAGTTAGCCTTTCAGGCAGATTAGAAATAGGCAGGCTTAAATCAGTTGCAGCTGCAAATTTACTATGACTAAATTTACTTTAATGAGTAATGAGATTTCATTGCTAATTTTAGATGGATTTGTATTGCTTACATATCAAAATAATAAAATAATTGCTAGCTTCTTAGAGTTCTTTCTCACTAGAAATTCTTTGATGCTACATTGGTGCTTATTGTATCTGTTCTCACTTTTATACCAATGTTAAATATGTGAATATTCTTTGGCTGCTTCAGGCTCTCATATCTGTGTCTCCTGATGAGGAAACTTATGATGAAGAAGACTGTGCTTTCTGTTTGGAGATGCTTTTGAGGATTGTACTGGAAAATAGGTGAGCCATATAGATGCCATTTTACCCTTTGATATGGTAACAAATGTTGAGAACTTTCAATTTTACTTGATAACATTCTTCAAACTGGAAACTTGGGTTGTCAGGTTAAAGAGTATCCCTAACAGCAATTAAATTTGATTATTTCATTCTTAATGCTATGGAGAAATCTATATTGTTACTAAAAGTCAATGTTGACTTGTTGGCACATAATGAGGGAACTGTGATTGTGAGATTTTCATATCAAATTCTGCTTGATCTTCTCCAATCTGTCCCAATATGTGACCCACTTCTTAGTGTGAAGCTGACCAGAAAGTAATCTCTTTACATTAATTACTGGTACTTCTTTATTTACAACTGTAATTGAGTCCAGAATTATGTTTAAGTCGTGCCAGTTTTAAGCAGTTCACCCCATGACCACACTGGATTTTACAATATCTTTTGCAGCAGTCATTATTTGCAGTGAGTATATTTTGCCAGAAAGCTGAAATAAATGTTGGTTTCCAGCAAAAACTTGTAAATAGCTGTCATAAGACTGCAGGACGCTGCAAACAGCCCTAAGTGCATTGAGCATTCAAACTGCAGACCAGCTGTTGGAACTTTAAATCTGCTCATAAGTAGCCCTGGGGAGGTTTGTTGTAAATTCAAATGGCTGCCAAGCAACTTTTTGTAAGTTGAGGACTACCTGTATAAAATTAGCAACAACAGTCACCACATAAAATGAAAACATGGGTTAATTTCCACTTGAAAACAATCATAAGTGCAGATAGTTTAGCAAAATTATGCATTGATTGACTGAGAGTGAAGTCTTAGAATTTTAAAAATCCGTTACACTGTTAATATATGACCAATTATGTGTTTGTCTATGTGTGTCTCTCACAGATACATACATTTATACATGTATTAATTGTCTGATATCCTTTAAACACATGTGCACACACCCATATAAAAGGGGAAAAACGTGTAAAGTTAATATTTAATTGAAGGGACAAAACTGTTCCTACAAGCCAAGGATTTAAATGAAAGTTTCTCTACTGATATATCTGAATATTGATCATTTAATAAAAATGCATCAAATATCTCAATCTTATCATCATGAATGGAATTTATCAAACTAAAGGCCAAGTGTATTAGTTCTAATCACCACAGTATGCTTATTAATATTACAACATTGGAAATCTTGTACTAACAAGCAACAGAAAAAGCTCTTCTTTATCAACCAACTGATAACATCTCTCAAGAAGAATTTCTAGCTAGGCATTGTATAGAAACAGCAGATACTATCTCTAATGATAAATTGATCTCTCTTTAAAATCTACTATACCCAAAAGTAACCCTATAATAACTAAGAAAAGTAATATCAAACATATTCCTACAAATAGATCAAAAGATATTTTGTACCTTCTTGAAATATCTCAATTTATACTTACCATATAAAGTATAAATGGAGTGGGGCAGCGAGTGCCTACAACAATGTTTCCACAAGTAAAATCAAGTGCCTGTGACAACACTTGCGCGAGTTGGGCCATAAGAGCCCGCGTGAGCACCCACGACACTCACAGAAATGCTCGCAAATGGGTCTGTGCATGCGCACATGCATTTGCATCAACCAGCTACTTATGCAGCCTGGAGGTCAATAGGCCACAGCCCCATATGGGCTAGTGGCCCACATGTTGGGGACCCCTGGATTAGTGGACCCTAATTTTAGCTAAATTATTTATTTGATTTGTATCTTGCTTTTATTTTGTACAACTCAGGACAGTGTATATAATTATCCTTCCTATTTCTCTTGCAGCAGCAACCCTGTGAGATGAGTTGGGCTAAGAGTCACCCAGCCAGCTTCCATGCTTTAATGGAAGACTAGAACTTACAGCAGGGGTGTCAAACTCGATTTCAGTGAGGGCTGCATCAGGGTTGTGTTTGACCTTGGTAGGCCATGGGCATGGCCAAGGTGACCACTTGACATGACTTGTGACAGGCACTTGGGGTGGCCTGAGCGCTCTGCCAGTGAAAATGGGCTCCCAAACTCTGTTTTCAGCCATGACAGCCTCCTGCAACCCTCTGCCAGCAAACACAGAGCTCGGGAGAGACACATGCAGCTCTCACAAGCTCCGTTTTCGGCCGCAATGGCCTCCTGTAAACCTTTGCCAGCAAAAACAAAATTGTAGGGGGAGGGGCTGCGTTTTTGCTGGCAGAGGGTTGCAGGGGAGGCTGTTGTGGCCAAAAATGGGGCTCATAGGGACTACATGCGGTCCCTCGAGCACCAGTTTTTGTTGGCAAAGGGCTGCAGGAGGCCATCACAGCCGAAAACAGAGTCTGGGAGGGCCGCACATGAAGCTCCTTAGCTCTGTTTTCGCTGACAGAGGCACTGTGGGCCAATCCGTTGTTTCCAGGGCAGCCCCGTGGGCTAGATCTAAGCACCCCATGGGCCTGGGGGTCTTGAATTTGACACCCTTGATTTACAGTCTCCCATTTAAGGCCAGCACCTTAACCAAATTGGCTGTGAGTAAATTATCACACATGCCAACTACCAGCTGTTTGGAATAAAGCCTGTGTTTTGGTTTATCTTTTGCCCACGATACTCTTTTTCTTTTCCTGTCTCTATAGGGATCGTGTGACTTTTGTTTGGCAGGCAATGCGAGATCATCTTTACCATTTATGTATTAATGCTACAGAATACTGTTGTTTAGTGGAAAGAGCAGTAGTAGGTCTATTGAGACTGGCAATCCGACTTCTGCGCAGAGAAGAAATAAGTGCCCAGGTAAATACAGCTCTGTATGATGTGTCAGTTTTCTGAAGGGACTAATTTCATTGTTTCTCTTCAACATTAGTTCCTTTATTATCTTTATGGTCATGATTCACACTCTTGGGCTCTGTGCCTACGCAGTAAATTATTGGGAATGTTCCAATACTCATGGTTCATATGTTAAGGGTAGAATTCTTGCCTTTCCTTTTGGTTTTTGGTTTTGACCACCACAAGAAGTGTTTCCAGAATTTTTCCATGTTGTTTCAAGACATCTTTTGGACATATTCACATATTCTCCCCCCCTCCCCCCACCATCCCTTCATCTCACTTTCTCTGTCGGTTTGAGATTTTCATTCAGATTTTACTCCTTCTATTATTATCCTTATCAACTAGAGAGATAAGACAACCAGACTCCTTTTTCATGTTCAGAAAATACTTATGGTTACATCTAACAAATAAGCAGAATGGCTCACTCCCTTGGGTTTGGTGTTATACAGAGCACGCAGGAGAAGAAGGCGGGGGGGAAAGGGAACTCTCCACACCAACAGCAACCAATCACAGTCACATTGCTTCATGCACTCTTCAATCAATCAGCTATAACTGTGTGTTCTGGCTCACTGCACAACTACCCTGCACCAGATACTAAATTTAAGCATCTTAAGAGGGATACAGTGGGTTAGTTGGGGCGGTAGAGGTGAGGACACACAATGAAGTGACTACAGCAATGTGGCCGTGACCAATTGTCCTATTCCATATCAGGCAGGATATTACTCTAGGATAACAAAGGCTGTGGGTTTGGGGAAGTTCTTTTCCTTCTTTATTAGGGGCTCGGGGTTGCCAATTATTCATGTTTCCTATGGGAAAAAGTAACCAGATTCTTTCCACATTTGTTTGATGTTAAGGAAGTGTTTTGAGATGAATTCAGAAGGTTGATCAAACAACAGATTACCCCACATAAAAGTCAGAAAAAGGAGGTATCATTTGCAATATCATAGCAGTGCAGCAAATGTCTGAGGTGATTCCTTCATTTCTGACACCCAACTTCAAAATTACTGCATTTAAACATAAATTTTGTAAAGATTTAAAACTTTTCAGTTTTCAAAATCTTTATATATAACATGTTTAAATATCAGGGTCACTCTGTGAGTGAGATAGGTGGTCTCTAATAAATAATAAAATATATTTTATTACAATCTATTATTTATTACTACTTCCCTCTCTTTACTTCCTTCATGTTTCAAAAGATTTAAAGTAGGAATAAATTCAGGAGAAAAAGCTTTATGATTTTTCACCAAGCAAGAACATACAATTACAAATCTAGTTATTATTCTTATAATACAGACTTGAATGTGCTGCTAGCAATTAGCAAACATGAATCTGGTACAGGTATAATTTATGTTTCTTGTAGTTACCATGATTTCTCTCCGAGTAGGTGTTGCTCTCCTTGCGAATCTTGCTCATGATGAAACCCAGCATGTTAAACAGGGCAAGTCATCAGATTGCATTTGGCCTTCATGAGCTTCTCAAGACTAATGCTGCCAATATTCACTCTGGAGAAGACTGGTACACACTCTTTACTCTCTTGGAATGCATTGGTTCTGGGGTGAAACCACCCCCAGTGCTGCAACCTACAAGAACAGAGAATGATACAGGTAATTGGTCATTGGCAATGGGTTTTCTTGTTGAGAAGCAAGCTACCAATTTGTTAACAGTTGTTGCTTTAGACATTTTGTTTAGTAAAGAGGCTCACAAAAAACCAAGTCTGATTGCAACTTCTTTCTCCAACAGATTAAAAAACCAGAAGTTTTTACCTTTTCATTTTTCCCACTTATATTTCCAGTTGTTATGATTAAATATAAAAATAGCAGCTGATTAAAAACTATGTTTTACTAGGAGTATGGAAATAAAATTTATAGGCAGGATTCACAAAGCTTCATAGTATCAATATGCAGCTAGTAGGAAGTTGCGGCTTCAAGGTATTCTGGAAATACTGTGGAACTTACTGAGAAGTTAAGCCACACAGGAAATCAACTGCATATAAAAACTAAAACTATTTTTATTAAAATTGGCCATAATAACAGAATCGTGCAAGTCTGATTATGCTCTTTCTCTTCTTCATTATACTTCAGTGAATAGAGAAATGTTTGCCTGAATCATTTCTGAATAATCTCATTATTCTAGCTTTTAAAAAATGTAATCTTTTTGCCTAGATTTCCTGCATGTTGCAGTCAAAGTCATCTTCCTTTTTCTCTACAATTACTTGCCTCTCAGTTTTCCTGTCAAAATTGTGGAGAAGACAGTATACTAGAGAGAGATTATATAAAATGCTCGAACCACTAGATTCTTAGGGTAAAGTAGAAGATGCTTGCTTTTTCTGCTGGGAATCAAAGGGTGACAGTGACCTAGGTTTAGTTTAAATTAAACCACCAAGAATGGGTGAAATGATGGATTCTCAGCTTTGCTTCCCATTTTACCAAAAAGGGAAGGAAAAGAAAAGCATGGATTTGTGACATTCCTGGAACTTTAAAATAGTGTCTCGTGGAAAGAAAGCTGGATGAGAAGGTTGTTAGTCTCAGTTCTACCTAAAGACTATCATGAATGTGTGCATTTGTATATGGGGCACTTAACACAACTGTAATTTCAGGTTATTTAGTGTTTGTTTATTTATTTATTTAACTTATATCCTACCATTTTTGCTATGATTTGCACAATTCCCAGTCGATGTTATATGTAGTCATTCATAGAGTGAATCACATTAGTCCAAGGCACCATTGGAGCATTTGCATTTCCATCATAACAGTCTCTGGTGGCATAAAAAATAAGCTCTTGCACATTTGCTTAATTCCATTTTGTTTAATTATTTGTTTAAGGAGCTCAATCAGACAGTGAGATCTCCTACCATCCAAATGAAACCAGCCTAGATCGTGGCTACACTTCTGATTCAGAGGTATATGCAGATCACAGCAAGCAAAGTAAATTGCATCGTTCTGTCACTGATGTAGATGTGGTGAACAGTGGCTGGCTTGTGGTAAGTAATTTTGGGTATTTTGGTCTCTTTATATGTATCTGAGATGAATAAATAGTAAATAATTAAGGATTTTCTCCATCTTTGAAAAAAATAAAAGGATCATGTCCCTCATTTACCATGTTAAAAATAATTCTACATACACAAACTTTGTTCTAAGCCCTCAACGGTGGTTAAGGTAACATTGAGAATTATGTGTGTTAACTGGGCATGAGCACGCTTCAAATGTAGCCTATAATTTTCCCAAATCAAGAAATAGTTTGGTTTGTTTTCAAGGCAAGCCAGTCCATTGGTCCTCTTATCTCATTCACTGTTTTCTCTTTTTATGTTGTGAACATAAGAAGCTGCTTTATCTTGAATTATCTTATTCAGTGCATCTAATCATTGCTTACATTGTCCTATTCTTGATGTGAGTTAATACTGGGACTTACAAAATGACAAAATGTTATAACATCAGAAATATTAAAGAAAATATTTGAAGAATAGAGCCAGAAATTAGTTATAATGTCAACACTATTGGTATTAATGTCTGCTTTTATGGACAAACTATATCTAAAAAATTTAATGAAGGAATGACAGATGTAAAACAATTTTTTTCTGACATGACGGAGAAAGTACTGAAAGTAGAACTACAAGTGAGAGGCCAAAAGAATAATTTGGAAAAGGACATTTGCTTGATATAAAAAAGGCTGAAGTTTTAAAAATTAAAAGGAAAGTAAAAATGATAAACCAAGAGAATGACCTGGATTTTTTTGGGGGGGAGGGGTAGAATATACAAAAGAGAGTTGATAAAATCTCTGTCTCATGGGATGAAGAGTGAAGAAAAATAAAATCCTACAGCAATCATTGAATTAAAAATTAAGACAAGTTTCAGAAAAGGAATACAAAGTTGATTTATTTGATCAAAGATAAAGTAAGACTTTTTCGCAAAGTTCTAGCAACCCTTTCTGAACTTTCTGCTGATGCAAGGATTGACAAATTGATATTTATGAATTTGTTTGTAGGTCAGGGATGGGATTTGGGATGAAAAGCGATCTGTTTGTAACCTAAAGGGTGTGAAGAGTTATTAAATTGGTTTATAGTTGTGCTGAAGGTTGGAAGTCTATTTCTTTTCCTTTTTTATTATATTAATTCTTTTCTTTTTCTTCTTTTTCCCCTGCACTTTTTGTTCTTTTCTTTCTTTTTCCTTTTCTAAGTTTAGTTCTGTTACTTTTTACTATTGTTATAATTTTTTAAATAAAATTATATTTAAAAAGCACATTGGCTTCAATTAGAACATATGGTTTCCTTTAAGCTTTGAATAATCTCTACTTCACAGGTTGGGAAAGATGACATTGATAATTCAACCATGGCTGGACTTTCCAGACTAGGCAATTCTCCCCTTGTGAATCAGTATAGTCTGACTGTGGGAATGGACCTGGGTCCTCATAATACCAAATCTCTCATGAAGTGTGTTGAGTCCTTATCTTTTATTGTGAGAGATGCAGCTCATGTAACCCCTGAGAACTTTGAGCTGTGCGTCAAAACAATCCGCATCTTTGTGGAAGCCAGTCTAAATGGAGGTAAGCCAGATTTCTATTAGTTTCTATATGGCCCAAAAGCTCCAACTATACTACTATTATTACTACTACTGCTAATGTGTGTTATCATTGTCATATTTATTTGAAACAGCAAGGAAATATTTATATAATCTAGCTGTCGGTCTCTCCTTAGAGGGAGCAATGCCGAAGTCTAACTTAGGGGTTAATATGAAGAATGTGCTGTGCATCTGTCAGATAAAATTTGTCGCATTCACTCTATGTCAGACTCCACCCATAGAAGAGAATTTATGGAGGTGATGGGGGCTACATCTTGCAAGGTGAGCTGGAAAGAGTTTGAGCCTGTTGCATGAAGAAGTGGATAAGCTCTCCCAGCTGCTAGTTCGACCACTTGTATGCTCTATGCCCCTTCTGGATAATGAAGGCCTCATGGGAGGCGTCGCATGTATGGATCTTGGCAATAGTTAACAACTCCTTGAAAGAGGGAATGATCCCATCACTTTTTAAAGAGGTGATGGTGTGCCCCCTCCTCACAGGATCATTGCTTGATCCAGTTAGCCTGGGCAGTTTTCAACCAGTGTCCAACCTCTTTTTAGGAAAGATGATAGAGCGAGTGATCACATAGCAGCTTTGGAGAATTCTGGATGAGGCAGATTATTTTCAGTTGGGGTCCAGACTAAGGCTTGATATGGCACTGATTGCACTCATGGATGACTCTGGTAGGAGTATGATGAAAGTAGTGCATCCATCCTGATGCTTCTTGATCTCTCAGTGGCATTCTATACCATTGATTGTGGTATCCTTCTGAGCTGGCTCCAATAATTGCGGGTGGGTGGCACTGTATTGTGCTGGTTCTCTTCCTTCCTCTGTGGCCAGTTCCAATTGGTATTATTAGAAGGAGAGAGATCTAGCCGTGGCCCCTATTTTGTGTTCTATTTAAGATTTACATGAAGCTGCTGGGTGAGGTGATCCATCAGTTTGGGGTAAGATATCATCACTCGCAGTTTTATATTTCTATGTCAGGTCCCTTGAATGATGCTGTGGACGTACTATTCCAGTATCTGGAGACTGTTGGGGACTGGACTCATTGGAGGTTTTTCCATCTCTGGTTTTGGATGGGATTGCATTGAACCAAGAGACTTTGTGCACAATTTGGAGATCCTCGTGGTCTTGCAGCTCCTGCTCAAAAAAATAGGCGGCAATCATGGCTAGGAAAGCCTTCCACAACTCTGGGTGGAACATTGTGCCTACACCTGGATTGGGAGGCCATGCTCACCAGTAACTCACACTCTTGTAACCTTCAAATTAGATTACCTTACACCAGGGGTCCCCAACCACCGGGCCACGGACCGGTACTGGTCCGTGGATCATTTGGTACCGGGCCGGAAAGAAAATAAAAATAAAATAAAAATAAAATAAAATAAAAATGGCGGCTTTCTTTGCCTTCGGTGAATGCTGCTGGGATCAGGGATCAAGGACACAAATGAAAGAAGGGGAGGGAGGAAGCAACCAAAGCCTGTCCTGCTCTCCGGCTCAGCGGCTTCGGTTTCCTCCCGCCTCATTCCTCTCTCAGTCGCTCTCTCGCTCCTCCACCAGTCCAGGAAGAAACTGCTTCAAAGAAGCCGGCAGGGTGGCTTTTCCTGTCGGCGCAGCTCCTCCGAAGTGCCCGTTCACCCCCACCCCGCTGCCCGTGGTTCAATCCAATGCTCCGTTCTGCCTGCCTGCCTTCGTTTCTGGTT